>OX344720.1:119896945-120334445 GCA_947034835.1 Ballota nigra | reverse complement strand
ATCAATTTAATTATTAAAAATAAATTAGCATTGAATATATATATATATATTGCGTCACAATGCTTTAAAATTATAGAAAAAATAAAAAATGGAATTCAATAATTTGGTGTTTTTTTTTTAGAATTATTTCATATTCTTAATTATAAATTTATAATGTTTTGATTATTAGTAGTGTATATTAATTGATACAACAATATTTCTTATAATAATTTTATTTATATAAAATATTAAATTTTATATGTAATTACCACAGGGAACGGGACCCGCCTGACGGGAAGTATAATCCTCATCCCCGCCTCATCAATGCCAACGTGAAAATTTTCAATTCCGTCCCCATTCCACGGGGAACAAAATCAGAAATTACCCGCTTCCAAGGTAAACAGGAATTTCCTCACCCATTGGTAAACCTAGTCCATTTGTATTGTTTGACCCATTTATAGGGTAACATAGGAAAAACCTTCACGATCCTAATTAGAAAGTTGTTATGACGTTATCCATTAAAACTGTATTTACGACTAACCCAGCAAGATGGATCATTTTGTACGGTTAATCAATAAGATAGATCAGTTTTGTACGACTAATCAATGAGATGGATGATTAATAAATTAGACATATAGTTATTGCTTGCAAATAATGTCATTTTCCCCCTCTTAGGGATAAACGAAAGTCAGATTTTACTTTTTTTTCCACGAACAATTTTTCCATTATTATAACTTATAAGGATCAAATTGTGAGTTATACATTGATTATTGAAGAATAATGCAGTATGATTTTAGTGGTTCAATTTAATTATCTCTATTTAAAATTTTAATTTGTTCTGTTAACATCTAATTAAGTATTTCATCTGTTCACTAAAAATATGCACATTTTTATATTATGCATATTTACATTATATAATCACTTCATTTATAACCGGACCTCACAAAAATTCAAAATGTCTTTCAATATATTGCATTAAACCATGTACAGAAAATAACACATATTTTTAGTGGATGAAGGGTGTATCATTTAAAATTTTGTGTTAAGTTTGAATTTCAGCATACGTATTAATTAATTAAAATATTTGATCTAGATTTACAATTTTGAAATATTTATTTTGTAATCCAATAATGGCCAATTAATCCAGCTTGCGATCACCTAATTCGTAGTTTTAAAAAAAAAAACTTTGGTGCCCGTCATGTGAAGAGAACACCCACTATCAAATTACCAGGAACATGTAATGTTAGTTTTCAAAGCAGTACAAACAACATTGCATTTCACATCAGATTTGGGTACCCAAAATTTTTTGTACACAATTTTCATATTCTGGGCAGAGATGTTGTCGTCCGTGTTGGGCAACATCGTGGGCAACATCTTTTTCCTGAACAGATTCTGAAATTTGTAACAAAAAGGTTTGATATGTACAGGCGCAAAACAATAATGGCAAACATAATTTCGTTTTCTGAACTTTTTCAAAGATTTAACATCTTCATTATCTTTTTCTTTTAAAAAAAAAAAACTTCATCCTTATTACCAAAATTATTGGTGCAAATATTGTCTAAAGAATTTTGAAACCCAAGACCTATTGTGTTAGACTTACCCAAGTTAAGTACCTCATTTAACTTTGATGTGCCTTTGTTGAGTTTGGTAAAAGTAGCCTCGGCTAGATCAAGCTAGGCTCGAACTTTACTTAATTCAACATCTTTTTTTGTAAGAAGTATTTCTAACTTTGTGACGAAGCTCCTAAGATCATCATTTTCTTTGGACATCTTCTCAACCTTCAAAGCTTGTTTCTTCCATTCCTTTAGTAAGGCTTTATAGAGATCCTGCAATTCCATGATGATTGCATCTTTGTCCAATCCTTCTTCCTCACCAAACTCTGCATCATTAACAGACCCATGAAAACAATTTATATTAGGAAAATCAAAACAGTTATACATGCTGGATGTTGACACCGATGTGGTCACACCTGCGCCAATGTCATCACAATCTGATAGAGACTGCTCATACACTGTTGCTAGCATCATCTTTTGGTCTGGAACTTCTACCTCTTCTTCCTCCTCATCATCACTTCTTACCAAATTTTCTCAAGGTATTTGCGCATTCATTCGCATAATGACCCCAACCCGAACATGCATGACATTGAATAGACTCAAGCTGTTTGGGATCAAACTTGGCTTTCGACATTTGACCATCAACTTTAGTTTGTTTCTCTTCGCACTTGTATTGCACATTTTCCTTGTTGAACTTTCTCACCATCGAATTGTATTTTCGAGTGAGCAAAGCAACATCAGCCCTTTTACCAATTTTCTCAAAAGTTTCATCCTCATCATCGGTTTTATCCTCCGAGGAAATTTTGTAAGTTTCTTTTTGAAAAGCAAGATTCATCTCAAATTTTTTAAGGATACTCATCAAAGTGTTGAGATCCATGAGAGAAATATTATGAGCTTCTTCAATTGAGGAAACTTTAACATTAATTTTTTCGGGGAGGGAACGAAGAGCTTTAGAAACAAGTTGTTTATTGGTCATTGGCTCACCAAACATTTGACATTCATTTGAGATATCAATCAATTTTTCAAAATACGATGAAATATCATCATTTTCTTCCATTCTCAAACGTTCAAATTTACTCATGAGAATACTAAGTTTCGTTTCTCAGACACTTGTACTACACTCACAATGACTTTGAAGGGTATCTCATGCATCTTTAGCTGTTGGACAATTTTAAATAAGCTTAAACATGTGCATGTCCACCCAAGTAAAGAGGGAAAAATGTTATTTTAGGCCCGTATCTTTAGGGTGGTTGGAAAAGGAGAACAATATGTTTTCAGGCTTGAAGAAGGAGGACAATAATTTTAAAAAGTGGTAAATGTAGGACAATTGAGCCCGAATTAGGTCTGATTGTCCTACATTTACCACTTTCTAAACTTATTGTCCTCCTTCTCCAAGCCCGAATACATATTGTCCTCCTTTTCTAACCACTCTAAAGATACGGGCCTAAAAAAATATTTATCCCCTCAACCTACTATGAGACTAATTTTGATTCATTTGATGAGACTAATTTTGATTCGAGAGTGAATTAATACTTTTTAGAGGGGGGAACGATGACGATTAGATTGCTAAGCATAAATGGAAAAGTCAAAAGTATGATTGAGCTAATAGTTTTAACTAATGTTTTGGGTTTAAATTAATTGTGAACTTAGTTATTTATTTTAATATTGGACGTTTATTTATGTGGGCTTTAAAGATCATTCATTGTAAGTTATTATATTTAAATATGGTTTTCCTTAATGTAAACGATAGTTTTCAAATTAAGAAAAGATATAGATCATGAGTTTCTTCTCCCTTCGAGTGCAATTTTGTATCGGTGTGAATCAACAGACTTTGTTCGTGTTAATTGTTCTTATTGTTTATCACTTGCCTATGTCACATTTAATTGTTGTATTTTCTTTTTTCTTTCATGAAATAATTTTGTTTCCACTTTATAAGTCACAATCTTTTGGGGTTAGATAAGAAAATTTGAATTAGAAATGAATTTCATAAAAAATTTGGTCATTTCATTAAAATTTCTTCCGAAAAAATATTGTTTGAAGCAGTACTAGATTTAAATTTCAAACTCTTTACATCATCAAAAGTTAAAAGTGCCAAATTTACAAGGAAAATATGCACAAGTGTCACTATCAAGTTTTCATTTAAAAAAATATCACACAATATTTTGTGCGACTCCCTGCACGGCCCTTGTGTGACCCTTTTTGGTGGCATTTTAAAATAAAATAAAAAATTGAGTGACATTTTTTAAAATAAAAATTTGAAGTTTACAACTACATATCCACATACTAAAATATATCATGCAAATCTTAAGTAACAAAAAATAGATAAATTTGATTCATGTAGAAAAATATTTTTATAGGCCCGTATTCTTAAGGTGGTTGGAAAAGGAGGACAATATGTTTTCGGGCTTGGAGAAGGAGGACAATAAGTCTAGAAAGTGGTAATTGTAGGACAATCGAATCTAATTCGGGCTCAATTGTCCTATATTCACCACCTTTTAAAATTATTGTCCTCATTCTCCAAGCCCGAAAATATATTGTCCTCCTTTTCCAACCACCCTAAAGATACGGGCCTAAAAAAATATTTTTCCCAAGTAAAGATGGCATTTAGTGCCTTTTCATTGAAACTAGACAACGTAATTTCCTCTTGAGTCCACTGAGATTAAGGCTTAAAAGTAACATCGCCATCCTCATCTGGTGGATTCTTGGGAACTACATAACCATTAACAATTGATCTCCATGCGCGAACATCAATTGATTTGATGTGCGAACGCATTCGGATCTTCCAATAAGCATAATTATAACCATTTAAAGTAGGAATTAAGTCTCACAGTAATGGGAGTGGGATGATCCATAATAAAACAACCAGGACCAAACACTTATTGAATTAAGTGTAGGCTCTTGATGCCAATTGAAAGTGTCTAGACTATGAAAAATTAAAATAAAAAACGACACACTGGATATGGATGCAATGTGATCACACCACGTCCAACATCTGAGCAAAACGCAGCAGAAATCAAAGTAGCCAAAGAATAAAAATTTCATAAGTTATATGAAATAACTTGTGAGTGCCTCAGGGCAAAATCAATCCACTATAAAATTGTGAATTACAATGAGTCCTTTTAAAATAAAAAAATAAGCTTAAGGACTTTAAAACAGACTGAGAAAAATATAACAAAAAGAACCTACAGCTGAAAACAATTTCAGAAAATAAATATTCTCTCAGATGTGGTTGTTGGTGAACGAATCTAATCGTAAGGATTAGTGGCTGTTTTAATCCGTTTTTACGTCACCAATCAATACGTGTGATTGATTACCACCGTAATTGGTAAATCGAGGTGTGAATTTATCGAATTAGTAAATTCGGTAGTCGAAATTGAATTGATTTCGTAAGTGTGGGCGTTTTAGGTGTATTTGTGTGTGTTTTGGAATTGTTTATGCATTTTTACTTTTTTTGAACTTGTATTTCACAGCTGGAGAACAACTATTTATAGAGACTAGCAAGCATGAGGTGTCCAAGACTCTTGGTCTCCCTAGCCTGCATGCTTGACATGTGTCCCTTTGATCTTATCTAAGCTGAATCTTAGCTACAAAGTCTTCTTTGGTCTTATCTCGGACTCATTGTTGTTCGCCTAGGTCGGCTTGATTGATCTTGTTGATTCTCCAACTGAAAGTTGTTCGCCTCTTGAGGTTGTACTTTGGAAGTTGTTCGCCTTATGGCTTTGTTCAGCTTGGCTTTGGGATCTTTGTCATTTGTTTACTTGTACACACCTCCTTGGTTGTTTGTTGTATCATAATTTGACCAAGTTGTTCGTCATTGATGACTTCACAGTTGACTCATTCTTGGTCTCGGGTCTTAATACATGTTCGCCCATTAGTTGTTCGTCGGGGGAGTTGTTCGTCACTTTATACACCTCTCAGATTGGTAGATGCACCCCAACTTGATTTTCTTTGTTGATCACCCTTGATTTGAGATTGGCTCTTCAAAATCCTTGATGTTGCTTTAATCCTTGTTCGTCATTTATTAACAATTGTTCGCCTATCAACAATTGCCCCCTATCCTAGCTATATGTTGCATCAGACGAGCAACTTTGTGGCGAGCAACTGTAGTTAGGATATTGTCTTGGCCAAGATTTGGACGAACAACATCTTTGTGACGAGCAACATTGGGATAACCGTTTCGTCTTCCCATGATCTGGGGAGATCACGAAGATGACGCCAGCGCAATGATTGCGCGCCGTTCACGCGCGAGCAACCCCGAGGCCACGCGCCCCTATAATTGCTTATAGGCCCTTCAACTTGTGGTTTAGCTCGGAATTAACTCCGTCTTCTTTCAATTTAGTCCCTGAGCTTTTGGGAAATTACGTCTGGGGCCCCGTTTTTGCTTGGGGTTTAAATAGTGGGAAAACTCAAATTTTTCCCACTTTTCCCACTCTTGCTACAGTGCTCCGGCGATTTCCACCTCCTTCCGGCGATTTCAAGCTTTCCGGCGTCTGTCCTTCAGCATTTGACTTCAAATTTCATTTCCCAGGTAGTTACTCTCTTTTTTCCATCTTTTTCTCTATTTTTTCTCTCGAAAATTCTATCGCCGCCGTGTGGATCCGAGCGCCACCGTCTTCTTCAGGAAAGCGCCGCCGTCTGCAACACTATCCACCACCACCCGGATTTTTCCTCTACCTCCTATGTCTTCGCATTCGAGCAATAAAACTGAGGAGACCTTAGATCCCCTTTTCCCAACTGTTGCTTACGATCCACAACCCGTTGGAGTTTCTTCGGCATCGAATGCTCACGTGGATTCAGTTGTTCGCTCTGTGGAGGACACCGGTGCGGGCCCATCTGGGAGAGAACTAACAGTTGTGGCGAACAACAATTTGGACGTAAGCTCTTCGTCTTCTGCTGAATCTGAAGATCCAGATCTTAACGAACTCACCCGCGAGTTCTTGGAGGGTATTAACTTCCCCTCCCCAAAGATGTTGGAAAATGAGATTCCAACGGGAGTTGCTCGGCCATTCGAATGGCGAGCATATGCTGAGGAATACGCGAACAGCTTCCCTCGCCCACAGAGACAAATAATGGACAAGGTGAAAACCGGATACCAGGCGAGCAAGATTAAAAGTGTTGTTCGCGAAGATGAACTGGACTCTATCCGGAAGGACTACAAGATCCCATATGATATTTACATGTGGGCTCCCCGAAGGAAAGAGAGAGCAGATAGCCCCCCTCCAGGATGTACGGCGATCAACATCCATACCTTGATCGCCGGATTAAGGCTGCCTCTTCCACCCATTGTTGGTCGATTCCTGGAGGCGACCAACTTGGCCATCACCCAAATTACTCCAATTGGGTGGATGAACCTCCTAGGCACCATATGCTTGTTCGCCTTGGAGGGGTATGTTGATCGGCTTACTGCAGAGGAGATCAACTACCTGATGACAATTACAAAATGCCCCCTGGGAGAAGAAGGCTATCATTATCTCAAGGCCAGAACCGGGCTGAAGAGGGTGGAAGACGTGCCGAACAAGATCTGTGATTGGAAGCAGCACTTCTTCTTCATTGGGGGTGATTGGCGAGCATCTTCTGGTCCACACGGCGGTCCTGGACGAATAAATTCTCCAGCAGCCTATGGAAAACTGAAACGTAAGTTCAATTCTTGCTCGCCTTTGGGCTAAGTTGTTCTAATTTAACTTTTCTCGTCTGTTTGCAGGCCCTCGTCTACCCAAGTGGGATTCGGAAGAGGAGGAGTTGAACTCCGAGTTTCTATTTACTTCGTGCTTGGTTGGCCTCCGCAATAGGGCAGATAGGACTATTGACTATCTTTGCCGAGCAAGGTGTCAAAGAGCTGCTCGTCTTTTGACATACCCTCACCACCTGGAGGCTCAAGCTGAGGTGCCCCCAGGTATGAAAATTTCTAACTTCTGGTTCAAGTCTTGTTCGTCGTTGACCTGTTTAACTTGCTCGTCTAATTCTAACTTTTTTTTTAGCCGAGCAAGTAACAGTTGACGTTCCCCCTTGCTACACCCTCCTTGAGCAAAGGGTCCTTGAGATGGCGCCTCCAAAGGGACGGAAAAGGAGAGGTGACCCGCCCACGAAGATTTTGGGGATGACGAACAAGGCGGAGGGGGCCAAAGTTCCGCGGTCTGTCGCTCCTCCTGCTCCTGCCCAGCCATCTTCACCAATTTCTCCCCCTCGTGCGGGGAAACGCTTAAAGAAGGCGGATGGGACTCCGTTGGCCCACGAAGTCCCCATTGCTGGGAAAGGGGAAGGAGAAAGTAGGCCACAGTCATCCTCGTTCAGAGGGGGATGCTGTTCGTCGCTCCAATGAGCCTGTGGAAAGAACAGGCAAAGCGAGCAAGGATTCTACTTCTGGCCGCGGCCCCGAGGATCTCACCCATCTGGGTTGGGATGACCAAAAATTCAAGGAGTAAGTCCATATTAGCTTCTGCCGAGCAAGTTCCATCATCATCTTTTATTATTCTTCTAAGTATCCTTTTCTTTCTTGTTCGCAGATATCGTGCTGACGATTATCCCGGTCGAGCAAGTGTTGTACATCAGTACGCTTGCTCGAAGACTCCCGTTAACATAAGGGAGATTCCTGGCGAACATGTTCGCAAGGCGACGGAGTTGGTCGCCCGAGCCTGGACGCGTCCCTTGGACAAAGCCATCCTTCAACAGGGGCTAGTGGACAATCTCCACCTCTCAATGATGCTCGTCGCCAACGGCCTCGTCACAGCCCAAATGGCAATTGCCCAAGTTGCCGAGCAAGAAGAGTCTGCTGGTCATTATGCGAGTACTGTTCGGCAGCTTACGGAAGAGAAAGATGGCCTGGTTGGCCAATACGAAGCTAAAATTGCTCCCCTCAACAACCAGATCAATGTTTACATTGATGCTGAGCACAAGCGTCTTGAAGAAATTCAAACCCTGTCCAAAGAGCTGAAGGACAATGAAGCCCTGCTCAAGGATAAGGAGGCCTTGCTCGGCGAGGGGGAGAAGAAGTTGTCCGCAGCTGAACAAGAAAACGCCGAACTTAAAGCAGAAATTGCTCGTCTGCGGGAGACGGAAGCCAACCTCTTTACACACGAGCAACTTGAAGAGGAAGTTCAGGCTCGAACTGCTCCCATTTCCAACCTTGGATATATCTGCGCCTATGCGGACAGCATCCGCACGGCCGATGCTTATGACTTCAAGGATCTGGTGGAGGAAATGAGCAAGGACTTAAATGAATTCATGGAGAACTATCCACCGCCGAACAATATTGAAATTCAGTTAGCGGATTTGGCTGTGCTAGGGGTTAAACTTGACAAACTTGACCCCAGTATTGCCATCACTCATCCTCCTCCTCCAGTTGATGAAGGCGAACAAGAGGAAGAGGTGGTCGTAGCTGATGAGCAAAATGCTAAAGAGGCGGAGGATAAGGCTGCCGAAGATCTAGCCCGAGATATGATCGTTGAACCTCCCGCCGAGCAAGCTCAAGATCCTCCCCCCGCCGAGCAACAATAGTTCTTAGGACTTAGCTTTTTCGTCTTCTTTTGTAATAGTTGTTCGTTCCTTTTTTGTAGTACTTGTAATGGCTACTTTCAGCTTGTACTATCTTTTGGGCTTAAAGCCTTTAATTCAATGAATGTCTTTCTTTTGTTCGCTCATCTTCTTATATGTTAATTGCCTTTACATTTTCATGAAATGCTTTTGCAATTATAACATATTGGATTGGGCTTTGTTCGCTTTTTGAACTTTGCCTTTGATGGAATAGGGTTTAGCCTTAGGTTCTGCTCATCTTAAAAGACGAACAACCTTTGAATGGCTTTGGTCCTAAAATGGACTGGTACCTCGAGCTTTGGACTTTTCTTTTGTTGACGAACAACTACTGTATTTACATTTTGAACAAATTACAAGTGTTATAAGACTGTCCATCACTAACATATACAATATGACGAACAACTTTGAACACAAACTAAAAACTTGCTCGCTTATAGATTTTTGCCGAGCAACTCTATTCAAAAATAAAAGATGCAGCGCCAGACTATACAATGTACCGAGCAACTTCTTAATCTATACTTAGCCAAATTTTCAAAAAATTATGCAAGTTTTTTATCCATTCCACTTGCTTGATTCACTTCATTCGCCATACTTGCCCCCAAGATAATTGTTCGCCCATTCATTGATAGTACTTCTTGAGATGTACGGCATTCCAAGAGTATGAGGCCGGCTTGCCTTCCATATCTTCGAGATCGTATACGCCATTTACGAATTTTTCCGTCCACTTGCTTGATTCACTTCATTCGCCATACTTGCCCCCAAGATAATTGTTCGCCCATTCATTGATAGTACTTCTTGAGATGTACGGCATTCCAAGAGTATGAGGCCGGCTTGCCTTCCATATCTTCGAGATCGTATACGCCATTTACGAATTTTTCCGTTATACGATATGGGCCCTCTCAAGTTGGTCCCAGTACTCCTGAAGGTTGGGCGAGGTGTTTTCTTAGAACCAAATCTCCAACTCTGAATTCCCGGACTTTTACACGGGAATTATAATAACGTTCCGTTCTTTGCTTTTATGTTGCATTTTTTAACTCAGCATTGAGTCTTTTTTCTTCGAGCAAATCCATTTCAGCACTTAGAGCAGAATTGTTTGCTTGTTCATCAAAGTTGGTCGTCCTAATCGTGCTGGTCCTTAACTCAATAGGTATTACTGCTTCTGTTTCGAAAGCCATAACAAAGGGTGTTTCTCCGGTGCTAGACCTGGGAGAAACTCTGTATGCCCACAAGACTTCCGGGAGTTCGATAGACCAACCACTTTTGCTCTCCGCCAGTCTTACTTTTAATGTATGCTTGATTATTTTGTTCACAGCTTCAACTTGTCCGTTTGACTGGGGATGGTAAGGTGTGGAGTAATGCTTTTTGATCCCCCACTTCGCACAGAATTCTCTCAACTCTTGTCCATCAAACTGTGGACCATTGTCTGTCACAATTGCTTGTGGAACTCCAAAACGACAGACAATGTTCTTCCAAATAAAGTTGATCATCTTCTGCTGCGTGATGCTCACCATGGCCTCTGCTTCTGCCCATTTAGTGTAATAATCGACTGCCACAATGGCAAATCGAACATTTCCGACTCCAGCCGGGAAAGGACCAATGATGTCCATCCCCCATCTTGCAAAAGGCCATGGGCTGTAAACTGACACGAGCTCTTGGGCCGGGGTATGAATGTTCGGGGCAAAAATCTGACACTGATGGCAAGTTTTTGCTTTCTTGATCGCATCCTGACGTAATGTCGGCCAATAATATCCTTGCCTGATGGTTTTATACACCAAGGCTTGCCCCCCAGTGTGATTTCCACATACTCCGGCGTGAATTTCTTCGAGGACTGCTCCTCCTTGCCCCCTAGGCAAACACTTGAGAAGTGGGACTGATATTCCCCTTTTGTAAAGTTGTTCTCCCACCAGAGTATATCTGGCGGCTCGCTTCACTAGCTTGGCAGCTTCAAAAGGGTTGTTTGGTTTTTCCCCATTTCTCAAGTATTTGACTATATTTGTTCTCCAGTCGTCCTCATCGGCAGTTTGATCGTCAAATTGGTTGACATTATAGCTTACTGTTGATGGATCATTCATCTTTGTAATTATAATGTCTGCCAACTCTGCTGGCCCTTCACTTGTTGCTAGTCGGGCCAGAGCATCTGCCTGAGTGTTGCTTGTCCGTGGGATTTGTTCGATGAAGACTTGATCTAACATGGACATAAGGTGAGCAACAATCTGTTGATAGCCAATCATATGATTATCTTTCGCCTCGTATTCACCTCGGACTTGGTTCACAATCAGTTGTGAGTCTCCGAAGATTTGTAACCGTCTAACACCTACGGCAAGGGATAGGTGAAGACCAGCAATGAGAGCTTCATACTCTGCTTCGTTGTTGGTTGCCATAAAACCGAATTTGATTGCCGAGGTGAATACTTGTCTTTCAGGGCTAATTAGTACCACTCCTGCACCTGACGCCACATTTGTTGAGGATCCATCAACATAGAGATGTCAGGGGTGATCTAGTCCTCTCGTCGGATCTGGTGGGAAAGTTAGTTCGACTATAAAATCGGCTAATGCTTGCCCTTTGATCGCTGTTCGAGGAGCATAGGTCACCCCATATTGGCTAATCTCTAGTGACCATTTTAGAAGATGTCCAGCAGTGTCAGGGCGATGGAGGATTTGTCTGAGCGGGAAAGTAGTTAGTACTTCGATTTGATGATCGAAAAAGTATGGTCTTAACTTTCGCACACTCATGACCTGGGCATATGCCAGCTTCTCAGTTGGGGAGTATTTTATCTCTGCTTCATGCAAGGCTTGGCTGACGTAGTATATAGGTTGGTGGAATTTGCCGTCTTCGCGCACCAGAACAGAGCTGATGGCAACTTCTGATGCGGCTAAGTATAGGAATAACTTCTCTCCTGGGACTGGTTTTGATAGGATTTTAACATCTCCCAGGTAGTCTTTGAGTTGATCAAAGGCCCTTTGACAGTTGTTAGTCCATGAGAAGCTTCCTTTTTTGATGGCCTCAAAGAATGGACGGCATTTGTCCCCCGATCTGGATATGAACCGATTCAAAGCTGCTAGGCATCCTGTGAGCCTTTGCACCTCTTTTACTGATCGTGGAGGTCGCATATCCACAATGGCTTTAACTTTTGCTGGGTTGGCCTCAATTCCCCGCTGGCTAACAAGATGTCCCAAGAATTTCCCTGAATGGACACCAAAACTGCTCTTCTTCGGATTTAGCTTCATGTTATAATGCCGAAGAATCTCGAACACTTGGGTCAAATGCTGGAGATGATCTCCTCTCTTGGGGCTTTTGACCACGATGTCGTCTACATAGACTTCCACCGTGTCTCTGATTTGTTGGTCAAACATCTTGTTCACCAGCCTTTGATAAGTTGCCCCGGCATTGATGAGGCCGAAGGGCATTCTCTTCCAGCACAACAAGTTTTTGTTAGTGTAAAAAGTTGTGCCTTCTTGATCGTCAGGATGCATTGGGATTTGATGATACCCTGCAAAAGCATCCATGAATGTTAGCATTTTGTGACCCGCAGTGCTGTCCACCAATTGATCGATGTGCGGGAGAGGAAAGTTGTCCTTCGGGCATGCTGCATTCAGATCTGTAAAGTCTATGCATAGCCTCCAGGTTCCGTTTGGCTTCCTCACCAGCACAGGGTTTGCTACCCATTGTGGACAAAGTGCTTGACGGATCAGATCGTTATCTAACAGCTTTTTAACTTCTTCATTCAACGCTTGATATTTGTCCGGGCCGTACTTCCTTTGTTTTTGATGGACTGGCCTCTTGGCTTGATTAATGTTGAGCCTGTGGCAAGCATGCTTTGGATCTATCCCCACCATGTCTGCATGAGACCATGCAAAAACATCTAGATTCTTGAGGAGAAATTCTTTTATCCGGGATCTGTATGGCTCAGGGAGCTCAGATGCTATGTAAAGCTCAAGATCCTCGTTGTCAGGGTTAACTCTGAACGCCTCTAGTTCTTCGACTGGAGTTGTTCGTCGTTTTTGTCCTTTCCAACGGGGATCAAGTATTGGCCCCTCAAGATTTGTATCATTTTCGATGTCCATGGGCTCTGCCCCCAGGCGGGGATCTAGATCATTCGTCGGCTCTGATACGTTGTTGTTAGCCAGTATCCGGCCCTCCAAGTTGCTTGATGAAGGTTGCTCGTCACCACCACTTCTTTGTTCGTCAGCTGGAAGTTCCTCAATGGTGGTGGTGAGTTGCTCGTCCAACACTTGCTCGTCCAAGTGTTGTTCGTCAGTGTCCATGTGGTCGTCCATGTCCATCATGTTCTCCAGTACTGACGGCTCATCGTCAGGATAGTTTGTGGTAGCCTCCATCATGGACACTTGAGTAAACTTTGCTTTTAATTGTAGGAGACACTCTCGAGCTCTTCTTTGGTCTCCTCTCACTGTGCCTGTCCCACTTGCTGTTGGAAATTTTATACAATAGTGGTAACTGGAACATGCAGCTTTGAATTCATTTAAAAAGGGGCGACCAAGAAACCCGTTGTAAGTTGATTCCTGGTCTACGACCAAGAAATCAACCATTCGTGTAATATTCTTTTCGGGTTCATTGGCCATTACAAGTTGTACAGATAATCTAATTTCCCCTACTGGAGTGGTTACAGCATTTCTGAAGCCTACAATTCTATGAGTTGTACTTTGAATGTAGCCCGAACAATCTTCCAGTTGGTCGAGCGTCTTCTTGAATATGATGTTGGTATAGGCTCCGGTGTCCACCAAAAGTCTGTGGACTCTTGTTCCCATAATTTTGACACAGACTACGAGCGCATTGTTATGTGGGGTCGAGATTCCTTCCAAATCTTCTTCGGTAAAGGTCAACTTTGCCGTTTGCATGATGGTTGGTTTGATCCCCATTTCCTGAACTTGGCCCATAGCTCGTAACTCAGCCTTCTTCTTTCTGTTCGACATTGGTGGACGTCCATCAGAACAACCTCCGGCAGAGCCGGAAGGCTCCATCATGAAAATATCCTCCAATGGGCGTGCAGCTGCAGCGGGAACTGGTCGTCCGGGGCGATTATTCCGTTGAGGCTGTTCGTCGCTTTCTTCCCCCGGGCTGCTCTCCCGGCCTCTTTTGCTGGGCTGTCTATTAACAAATTCGGAGAGCTTTCCCTCCTCATAAAATCGCCAGAGTTGCTTGAGCAAATCTCTACACTCACTTGTAAAGTGCCCCACGCTTTGATGGTAGGCACAGTACTTGTTGGGGTTGAGTTTGCAGTGTCCTGACGGATTCTTCGCGGAGGGGAGAGCAACTCCTTGCCTTTTACATTATCATAAACAGTGTCAACTGACACTGTTAGCACCTGGTTGAGTTTTTCTTTCAAATCTGTCCCTTCGTTGAATGCTTTCATGTTCTTCGGGACTCTGTATCCTGTTCCACCAGGCTTTTTGTTGTTCTCCTTGGGGTCTACTTTGTTCTCCCCCAAGTTTGCTTCTAGGGTCTCATGCATGGAAACGAACACGCCGGCCTGATTTCTGAACTCGACGTAATTCTTTGGGCACTTCAGACGTATCTCTTTCCATAGTTCTGACCCTTTTTTCAGTCCTGCCATAACAGCGACAATTTTAGTGTCCTCGCTGACCGGTTCTCCTTCCAACAACACTTTATCGAATCTTTCCATGAATGCTCTGTCAGATTCGTCGTCATTTTGTCTTAAATCTGACAGTCGATGTTTCTGGGAAAGATATGAGCCAGCTGTTGAAAAGTGTGAAAGAAACTCCCGACTCAGTTGGGCAAACGAGTTGACTGATGCCGGTGGCATTGCTGAAAACCATTTGTGAACCCGGTCGCCCAACGTCAATGGAAAGTTCCGGCACTGGGTGGCGTCGCTGGCCCCCACGGAAACCATGTAGTCCGTATATTTGGTAAGGTGGACTCGGGGGTCTGCCAGGCCTTCATACTGGATGCTTGCCGGAAACTGAATTTTCTTTTGAATTGGGGCTTTTAAAATGTGAGGGGCCAATGGGGATAATGGCATGCTGGTCGTCCCCATACCTCTCTGTTGGTCCAATTGCCCCTGCATGCTTTCCACTGCCCTTCTTAAACTGGCCAACTCATCCAAAGGTGCCCCCTGACTTGGAGGCTGTTCGGCGAACAAAGGCGCATGCCTTTCTGTTCGTCGCAGTCCCTCACTCGGAGTGGGCTCCTCCTGGAGTTGCTTCCTAGGGTTGTTCGCTGCATTCGGCCCTAGGAGTTTGAAGGCAGACTGAGATAATCTTTCATGTACTGATGGGCGAGGCTGTTCAAGAGTTGTTCGCCCATCACCTGCTCTCTGGCGAGCAGCTTCCATGACATGTTGTGGTTGACCAAGTCTATCCTGGGCACTGGAACGAGTAGTCCCATGGCTTGACAAAGTTGTTCGCCCACGGGCAGACTCAGCCTGCTCTTCTCTTAGGTCAGCCATTTTGGCCTTGCCCTTGTCCCGCCTAACTTGAGCGTTGTTCACCTCATGTTGTTCGCCCCTAACAGTTTTAGCCCTCACAACTTCCAGAGACTTATCCCTAGGCCTTGCTTGGGAAGGTCTAGCTTGTTCCTGTTGTTTCTGGAGGGCCTGGAGAGCTGCTATGGTCTTAGCCAACTCGTTAGGGTTGTTCGCCAGAGCCTCCATTTCAAGCGGGAGGTTATGTGTTATGGCTGTATGTTGTGATCTGTTCGCGTGCTTAGGATCATGGTCTTGATGGTCTGCTGTCGAGGCCCGAGTAGGAGATGCTATCCTTGACAGGCGTGATCCTTGTGTTTGCATGGATTGAGGCATCCTAATGTTGGATTAGTTTCTTAATCTTTGAATCTTCAAATTGTTATTGAAGAACACCAAGAACACTTTTGCTTGTATCTTCAAGAATTTCTTGAGGATTTCTTTGAATCTTCAAGTTTCAGACTCGAAGTTCTTGAGCAATCACACTGAATCGGAGGTTCGAACCCTCCTTCTAGCGCCAAATTGTTGGTGAACGAATCTAATCGTAAGGATTAATGGCTGTTTTAATCCGTTTTTACGTCACCAATCAATACGTGTGATTGATTACCACCGTAATTGGTAAATCGAGGTGTGAATTTATCGAATTAGTAAATTCGGTAGTCAAAATTGAATTGATTTCGTAAGTGTGGGCGTTTTAGGTGTATTTGTGTGTGTTTTGGAATTGTTTATGTATTTTTACTTTTTTTGAACTTGTATTTCACAGCTGGAGAACAACTATTTATATAGACTAGCAAGCATGAGGTGTCCAAGACTCTTGGTCTCCCTAGCCTGCATGCTTGACATGTGTCCCTTTGATCTTATCTAAGCTGAATCTTAGCTACAAAGTCTTCTTTGGTCTTATCTCGGACTCATTGTTGTTCGCCTAGGTCGGCTTGATTGATCTTGTTGATTCTCCAACTGAAAGTTGTTCGCCTCTTGAGGTTGTACTTTGGAAGTTGTTCGCCTTATGGCTTTGTTCAGCTTGGCTTTGGGATCTTTGTCATTTGTTTACTTGTACACACCTCCTTGGCTGTTTGTTGTATCATAATTTGACCAAGTTGTTCGTCATTGATGACTTCACAGTTGACTCATTCTTGGTCTCGGGTCTTAATACCTGTTCGCCCATTAGTTGTTCATCGGGGGAGTTGTTCGTCACTTTATACACCTCTCAGATTGGTAGATGCACCCCAACTTGATTTTCTTTGTTGATCACCCTTGATTTGAGATTGGCTCTTCAAAATCCTTGATGTTGCTTTAATCCTTGTTCGTCATTTATTAACAATTGTTCGCCTATCAACAGTGGTCACTAGGGATGTAAACGAATCGAATCGAGTCGAATACCACAATATTTGAATTCGTATTCGTAAAATTATTTCGAATATCGAATTCGAATCGAATATTTTTCGAATAGTAAATGTGATTTATATTTGATTTGAAAATCATATCGAATTATTAGAAAATATATGAATACTTGAGTCGAATATTCAAATCGATTTTTTTCTCAAGCATGTTCCTAACAAATAATATTCAAGAGAAGGTATTATGTGAACAATATTCTCAATGAAACTTGTTTGAATGGTATTAGTAAATTAAACTAAAAGTATCAGTGAATTGCACTAAAATTATCAGCTCCAAATAGTATTTAGTTTTTTTATTAAAGTTATTAGTTGAGGTGGTATTAGCTATTCTCACTAAAGGTGTTAGTTATTTCAACATAAGGTATTAGTATTTTTTATCGGTAAAGTTGTGGCTCGAACCCACGACCTTTGTATCATAAGTAGTGAGATTTTAACCATTTGACTTAAGTCATACCACTTCGTCATATATTAGTAATTTTTTGTTCACGGTAATAGTTACTGTGAGTATTATTCACATAATATTTTGCCAATATTCAAATATTCATTTCAAATTTGTCATTGTTTGAATTCACAAATAAGTTATAAACTTAAAAATTTGCATAACATAATCAAATAAGTAAATGAAAAAAAATTAATTATCAAATTCATGGAAAAACACTTTAATAATCAAATTAAGAGTGTTGAACTAAAATTATTTTTTAATTAGTTAAGTTTTTTAATAATTAAATTACATTATATGTTTTTAATTAAAATACTTAATTAAGAATTGTCTACAAGCCCACTTGTTGGATGAAGTTATAAAGGTTAAGATCCTTAAAATAATTATAATGAACTTAAATTTATAAATAATTATATTTATTATTATTATTAATATATAATTATGTAATTATATATTTAACCGAATATTTAATCAAATATTTACGAATATCGAATCAAATATCATAGTATTTGTATTTGTATTTGATAACTAATCGAATCAAAAAAATTATTTGTACTCGAATTCGAATTATAAAATTTCGAATACGAATACCGAATTTTGAATACAAATACCAAATCGAACCAAAATTGTTTGATTCGTTTACAACCCTAGTGGTCACATACTCAATCACATTAGCAGATTCAGAAAAGTGCAAAAATTCTATGAACAATCTCTCTCTTTTGCTCGAGGCGTGGTCCTTCTCCATCTCATGTTGATCCCTTTTATAGATACCTTGAATATCCCATGATCATGTTCACGTTCCCCTCTTGAAAGATCATGAAAGTTCTCCATCTTAAAAAATAAGAACATGAATATACGTAACTTTGATATTCTTAATCCCACTTTTTGATATGATCCCTTGAAAATCTCAACTAATGGATATATGATTTGGTCAAATCTTCCACCTATTAAAGATATAAAATATATTATATAAAAATATTCAAATCTTATTTAGTTAAAATAAATATAAATAAAGGGAAAACAAATAAAATAAAAGATTAGAGTTTATAATTAAATAAACACTAACAAAATTAACCCATTATTAAATGACATAGATGTATAAGGTTCAAGACACACTTAACATTGACTTTCATATAAGTATACAAATCTTTATAAATGCAATGAAAAAACATAATATGGGAAAAATTCAAATGACATTTATAGTTTTATACTACAAGTTATATACGCCATCTTTGTTTGACCGCTAGATCTTGACTGGACCATTGACCTTGTCCTATGTTCTGACTTCCAAGTCATTTCCTCGTTTCCGTTTTATTTTACGTGACATTTTCATCATCATTTTCGATCATGATCTCTTGCATCATCATGCCTAGAAGAGACAATCTAAACTTAATTTAATTTGGAAGGAAAAGTTCTGTTAGATTCCGTATATGTGTTTTTTTTATCAGCAGAATAACTATATTTATTCATGGTTCTGGGTATAAGACATACCCGCGCTATAAAAAAAAACAACAACAAATTCAATACAAAAACATTATTACAAGTCAATCGAGGTCCTGAGATTAGCTACCCAATCATTAAACGATAAAGAACTACAAAAAAATTTCTTAACAAACCAACTCCAAAGCCTCAACCTAAACTCCTCCAATATTTTATCCACCGAGAACATCTTGTTTTTTTAAGACAATTGCATTTCTTATTATCAACCTAAGCTCCTCCAATATGTATTTGAGTGTATCCTTTCTCATTTATAATATTCCATAAAATAGTAATACTTTTATTCTCCCTTCATCCCACAATTCTATTATCATTGAAATGGAAACGAGTTTTGATAAAAAAAATAGATTAAGTAGGAATATTGCGGGGTCCATTAAAAAATAAAATGGTTGTTTGTGAATATGAAATAAAATTTCATTTTATAAAAAAAGTATGAGATAGATTTTTGGGACAAATTAAAAAAGAAAGTGAAAATAAACTTGGGGGATAGAGAGAATATTATTACAAATATGCCTACTTTTTGATAAAATAAAAATATCAAGGTAGGTAAAATACAAAGAAATGGAAAATGGAAAGGAATGATACTCATAAGTAACAATTGAGTGATGAGGGATTCCTTGTTTTGAAGGACTCAAAGTCATAGTAGTGTAATGCTAAACACATACTAATAACTTTGATTTTTATAGTTCACCCTTCAAAGCTCTTAACCTTCCTACTGAAGTTACATAATCCTTTAAGTAATGAAAATAGGATCTTGCCCGTCTTGATTAAATCCAAAGATTTAATGAGATGTTGAACTTGAGAATGTTTTAAGTTTGTGTAGTCTTTTCTAAACCAATTTCATCGTGAAACTCAAAATATGTAGTAGATAATGTTATTTATACATTATTATTAAATCAATATATTTAAATAAAAAAAATTATACTGTAATTTTTTAAAATTAAAGCAACACGACTAATATTGATAATATCTAATTACGGAAAGTGATTGCACAGTTTATTGCGAAAAAATATCCTAAAATATCAAACCCTATAAATATAAGGTTTTTGCGATAAATTGAACTAGGGCTAGTAAGTTTTAAAGTTTCCGTAATATATATTTTTAATTGACAAAATTCTAACTTAAATTCAGGTGAACTCGATTTTTTAAATATCATTATTATGTTTACACGTTATCACTGTTATGTTCTCCCACTGCTCCCTATTTGCTTCCCATAACTTTTGGTCACAAATATTAAGGTAAGTAGTATAATATTATTTTCTCTCTCCATCACATCACTTGTACTATATGGGTCTGTTTGATAGGGGTTATTATTTGTATAGGGTAGATTGATATAAAATTGTATAGAGTATAAGAAGTATAGGGAAATGTAATATGTAGTCTTAATATGGGTGTTTGATAGATTGTAAATAGAGATTCATACAATTTTATATTGTGTTTGATAGGGTGTACTAACACCCTATAAAACATGTAGAATTACCATTTTAACCTTGTTTTATTTATAAATACACTTGTTTGATAGGGTATAATAGGTCCATATAATTAGGGCATATTTAGGCATACATCCTCATTACCCAAATTCAACTTTCGTCCAACAAAAAAAGATGGGAAAAAGAATGAAAGCTGCTGAGCGATAGACCGCCGTGGAGAGAAGTCGTCGTGGAGAGAAGGGTGATTCACTCGGTGCCGCCACTAACCCCAGGCCACACGCCGCCGTGAGTTGTCCGCCGCTGCAGAAGTGTCTCGGATTTTATTTTTGATTGAATTATTTGGAAGATATAAATTTTTTAAAAATTAATTTTCAGTTTTAAAGAATTTTTTAATTGAATTTTTAAATTTCATATAATTTTATTATTAAATATTTAGTCAATTTTTAAAAATATTTTCCAGATTTTAATTCTAAATTTTTTTAGATTTCTCAAATATTTAAAGTGAAATAAAAAAAAATTAATTTAATTTAATGTACTCATTTTAAAATTAAATACTTAAAAGTTAAAGTCAAAATCAACAAAACCTAGAATATAATTTATCATATTTATATAAGGATAACTTAGTTATTTTATCTATGTCTATTATTGACTTTGAAATAATAGAGTATGTTTAGAGGATTTTGGGGTTTGAGTAGTGGAACTCAATATATAATTAAGTAGGTTTGTCAATAAAAACATTATTAATTAATCACTAATTAGGCAAAATTGTACTGCACAAAAGCCCCCACATGTTAATTTCCTTGGATCGAGCAAACATTTACTAAATTTTTCCCCCACCTGTTAATTTTCCCCAAAAATATATTACAAACAACAGAGCATGGATCGAACAACTTCGTTGATCGAAAAAAAAACAAACAACAAGCATGGATCGAACAACTTCCACAAAAATTACAGAGCAACAAATGTTTCGGGGTTTACGGTGAACTGGAAAAAGAAAAGAAAACAAAGATTTTGTATAGCCTGGTCGTCTAGCGGTGGTTTGCGACGGTGGTCGTTAGGCGGTTGCTTGCGGTGGCTTGCGGCGGTGGTCGTCGTGCTATCAGATTTCCCACTAAAAAACCCGACAACCTAAAATCCTCTGCAACTCCAGCGATTTCGGCGACCGGGGAATCAACTTCGGCGAGCGTGGATACCCTTCCGGCGACCGCGAGACTTTTTTTTAGAAGGATTTTTTTCGATCGAGCGAGGGTGAGAGAAAGAGGCGTGTGCTTTCTGCTACCACAGAAGAGAGAGAAAGGGGCAAATTGGAATTGGGGGAGCTCAAATTAACTCATGAGTTATAATACGAGGGGGGTAGGCTATACTTAATTTGTAAAAGGAAATGACAAAGCCCGCTAAAAGCCTATAAAAAGATAACGGGCCACCTTTATTTTAACGGGCTTAATATAGAGTATCAAACACTCATATAAGACCATATTACTTATATTGACTATCCTTATATAGGGCTATTATAGCCTATCAAACACACCCATATAGTACAAGTGATGTGATGGAGAGAGAAAATAATATATGATATTATATAGATAAAATATTATTGATGTGTAAGAAGGAGTTAAGTGTAAGAATATAAGACTCATTGTTACACATTGCCCAAGAAACTTAATTTAACTGAGCAATTAGACATGTTATAATCCGGTTGCGCCGTTCATTGCCATTGTTCCTCTTCCGCTTGTCTGTTGCCAGAACAGATTAAAAAAATAAAAAATAAAATATGAACCCCGATTAGGATGCAAAAACTAATGCAACCATAAGATCTTGATGATTTGAAATTGTATACATTTACCCACCAATTTGCATAGAACTACCATAGTAAACCTAAAATTTTCACTATAGAAAGAGATAGGCTCTAATTTGCAGAGAAACCCTAATTTCGCCCTCTCTAATATCTCAAATTTAAATTATTGTGGAATGACAAATTTTAAATGTTTATGGGGAAAATCAACCTAAAAAAAGAAAGAAAAACTTTTGACAAAGACCCCATTTCACATCAATTTTCCTTGAGCACGCAACATGGGGTTGGGGTGAAGTTGGGTTGGTAGTAGGCTGCAGGTTAGTAAAGACTAGTTTTGAACCAATTTCTATTTTTTTATACAATATTGAACTAAAGGCTAATAAAGTATACATTTTAGCACTTATATGTAAGGGACTCAAATACTAAATTGTATTTTTGTTTAAACTAAAAAAAAGAAAAAATTATTTAAAAGACTAAAATTTGAAATTTTACATTTTTTGTCTTTATTTCCTCCCAAATTTGTGAGGAATAAAGAATTCCTTACTTTTAGTCCGAAATTTAAGGAATGATTCTATTAAAACAGACATCTATATTTTGAAATCCATATTAATTCGTTAGTCTCAAACCCTTCGAATCGAACATATTTTAAATAAAAAAAAAAAATGTGTTATGGTCCACTTAATGACCAAAATATATAAGAAGCTTATCTTTGTTGACTTTGAAATATTTGAGTTGATACTTGATACTACCTCCGCAGTCGGTGGAACATTCAAATCTGGTAACCAATTTTATTTATGGTTTTTATCTTTATAAGACTTATGTCATTATTTTGAATAAGTTAGACTTTGCTATATGAATTGGTCTTCGTTACAGTTTACACCTAAAGTATATGAGATATTACACTTTAGCCACCCATCAATTCTTTTTGCTCCTCTCCACCCACCCGTACGATAGGTCTTGAGCACCCACCACCGGGGTCAAGGCGATAGATCCATGTGCGCTAAGTTTGTGTGTATACCATCCCATAAAACATAGATTTACATTTTAAATCTGTGTGTCACACGAAAATAGATTTGTTAGTATTTTATTCGGGGTGGTTCTAATGTGCATGTACACTTGAATTTTGAAAAAAATTATCCAAATAAAAATCAATTATAAAGTAATCAGTTCCAAGAAGTAATCAGTAATGTTCCAAAAAGTAATCAATTATACCTCAATTTGCAAAAAAAAAAAAACACTCACACGCAGTTCTGTGTGTTATTGTTTTGTTGATGGACGACCAAGCGAACAACAGTGTTTAGAGGATTAAGAGATTAATAATGCAAATTAAACGTCGGCGACCAGCAGAGTCCAAGAGGGCCTCAAACACCAGGCGACCAAGAGTGACGTCAGATGAATGTCAGGCGACCAGCACAACAAAGAGGCAAGAAGAACAAGTAACTAGAGTAAAAGCAACGGCAAGATATTCAACATCTAGGCGACCAAGCGAGCAAGACTGGCCCACGAAGATTAGCCCAAAATTCCACTAGCTTAAACATTACATTAGGAGCAAACAAGTGTACTAAACACTTGTCATTGTATAAAATGTAATAGTTTAGGAGTAAGACAAGTGGCTAAACACTTGTCAAAGCCAAAATCAAAGGGCTAAGAGAGTGACACCTCATACTTGCTTGTAAGCCTATAAATACCCCTTCATGAAAGGGTCAAAATAAGTTCACATATTCAAAAATACACTAAAACTCTTGCAAATTTCATTCTTGATTACTACATATAATACTAGTTCTTGTTTGATGATCTTACTTAGCCAAAACAGCCACTAATCATCATTGATTGACAAAGGTCATCAACAATTGGCGCTAGAAGAAGGGTTCGAACCTTCGGTTGATCGAAGATTTGAAGAATTCGATAAAGAGTGCCACCGGAATCTGCAAAATCATCACCGGAATCCGGCCAAAAGTCACCGGAAACTGGAAAAAATCACCGGAAAGTTGGGAATCAAAGGGGTAATTTAATATTTGTGAAGAATTTGTTCATATTTAAAATTTTGAATGCATGCATGTGTGAATTAGGGTTGTTAAATAACCAAGTTCACACATACAAGGCTAGTTATTCTTAAATTAACAAAGATTTAAATTAACAAAGATAAGATCTTCATCATCGGAATACCCAATCAAAAATGGCGGGATCACAAGAGCGACAATCTTCGAGTGCACACCCGTCGCGTAGGTCGCGGACTCGGGTATCGTCCACGTGTGACCATGCACGTACTGTACGGGCCACATCCAACAGGAACGTGCAAGTCACTATCGACACTCTTCCCCCGGAGGTGGAGGCCCTGGCCAGAAATCCGGAAGAACTCGCAAAAACAATTGTCGTCTTACAATCAATACAAAGACAGCAAGAAAGAGCAGAGCCGTCAAGAGCGCTGGAGATGACCAGACGATCAGCCGAGCAGAAGAGTAAAAGACACGAAGATAGACGGAATGATGAGGTGGACAACGATAAGCGAGAGGTTGGGGAGCAAAGGAGAATCCACACCGGGAGGAGAGACAGAGCTGAGCAAAGGCACGACAAGGAGTACATGACATAATTATGATGGAAAGACAGAGCACAGGGGAGGAGAGCTTAGAGAGAGCACACCACCACAGAGCGAGCAGCGGCTGCGCACTGATGCTCGCCCATCTGTTCATGATCGACTTCGGCGATCAGCCTTTGGGCGGCTAGGTCCCAATGGGGCCAGCAACGTCGCCAGGCGACCAACTCAGGAGAAACGTCCCGTTGATGAGGGACTGCATCAAGATGAAGTCATTGGGCTTGATCGTGACGAACAGCCTCCCAATGGTGGAGCGTCTCTGAACGAGTTGCAAGCCCTCAAGAAGGTAATCGAGGAAATGCATAGACAGTTAGACTCTCAGAAAGGCGTTGGCTCGACAGTCTTACCATCATCACCGTTATCACCGACAATCCTGAATGCGCCAGTGCAGAAAAAAATACAGTTCCCGACCGTCAGTCTATACGAGGGAAGTTCGGATCCCAAGGTTCATCTGGCAAAATACTCCGACTTCATGATATCCATGAGGGCGTCAGATGCTACACAGTGTCGTAACTTCCCACTCACACTCGGTGATGGCCCCCATCGTTGGTTTTCAGCACTTGCTCCAGGGTCCATCAACTCCTTCGCACAATTGAGCAAAGAGTTCTTATCACATTTCTCAACTGCCGAGTCATTCTTAACACAGAGACACCGTTTGGCTGACATCAAGCAAGGGGATGACGAGTCAGACAGGAAGTTCCTAGAGAGGTTTGATAAGATACTTTTAGAAGGAGAACTGGTCAGCGAAGATACCAAGATGGTGGCAGTGATGACGGGTTTGAAAAAAGGGACTGACCTGTGGAAAGAAATACATCTTGCTTGTCCAAAAACATACGCAGAGTTTAGACATCGGGCAGGCATACATGTATCCATGCAGAAAGCACTACAAAAGGAATTGGGTGACAAGGTCGATCCCAAGAAGGCCGGAAAGAAGTCTGCGGGAAGTGACTATAAAGCCCCCAAGAATATGAAAGCTTTCAATGAAGGAGCGGAACTGAAGGAAAGATTGAATCAAATATTCGCTACGTCATTAGAGGCCGTGTATAATAACGTCAAAGACAGAGACATGCTCTCAGAACCAAGAAAAATCTGGCAAGAACGCGGAAAGTTGAATCCGAACAAATATTGCGCCTACCACCAGAATATCGGACATTTCACTAGTGAGTGCCGCGACTTATTAAAACAACTGTGGAGGTTCTATGAAGAGGGTAAAATGTCCGAATTTGTTAAGAAGGAGCCCGGGAAGAGACCTAGAGCGTTTGGTCCACCCAGCTCGGATGACGAAGACAGTGATGACCAGCCGAGTAAGACGACCAAGAAAGGAAGAAAGGTTCCAACAACACCAGCAGAGCCGATGCGAGAAATTCTTATGCTCGAAGCAAGTGGACCTATTGGGGGGTGCTCGGATGGAAGACCTCCAATCTCAAAGAGGAAACGGAAGGCGGAACTGAGAGCGGTAGCCCAAGTGAGAAAAGTGGGAATCAACCAGGCCACCAAGAAGACGGGAGACTTGGTGTTTCCAGAAAAAGACCTGGACGAAGTACTCATCCCGCACAATGACTCATTGATCATTTGTGCTAACATCATGGGAACTCGAGTCCATTGATTGCTCGTGGACACCGGCTCATATACAAACATCCTATTCAAAAGTACATTAGATCAGATAGGAGATTGTGCGGAGTATGTGAAAGATTGTAATCATAAGATAGTGGGATTCGGAGATACTGTAACCGTTCCCTTAGGGGTAGTTACGTTGTCAGTTGAACTTGTATCGATCGAGAATCCTGACAGGGGGTTAACTAGAATGGTAGAATTCCTAGTGGTAGACCAACAATCCTCCTATAATGGATTTCTCGGCCGACCTTTTATTAATGAATTCAAAGCAGCTGTTTCAACGTATTATTATTGTGTTAAATTCCCAACACCAAAAGGGTCAGGTACAGTAAAGGGCGATAAAAAAAAGAGCTCGTGAATGTCTCCTGCAATTGTTGCCCAAAGACAATCAAGTGTCAGTAATAGACGAACAGTCGAGCAGCAGCGCTGAAGATGAACCATCCATACTTGATGAAATTATGGAATCCATCGATACAGAGATGATGGAGGTAGACGACCAGCAGGAGGGCGGGCAAGAAATCCAAAACGACTAATAAAGACAAGAGACTGAACCTTGCCCGAATAAGGTGGAAGACCTTGAACCACGGCTAGGAGCAAAACCAATGGTGGTGGAAGATGAACTCAACTTGGAAGGGCCCATCATTGATCCTCGATGGAAAAATAAAAAAAGATGAGCAACGCCGGTCGAAGAGTTGGAAGCAATCAGAATCGACCCGAACCCAGAAGACTCAGAACTCTTCATTGGATCTAAGCTCCCAGAGCCTTACAGATCCAAGATGAAGGAATTCTTAGAGTCCAATCTCGATGTATTCGCATGGTCACATGCCGATATGGTAGGCATCAGCCCTGAGCATGCCTGCCATAAGCTAAATATTGATCCAACCAAAAAACCGGTGAAGCAAAAAAGAAGGAAGTTTGGGCCCGACAAGTACGAGGCATTGGATGTAGAGGTAAAGAAATTATTGGACAACGACCTTATCAAAGAGGCATTGTGTCCAAGATGGGTGGCGAATCCAGTGTTGGTGAAAAAACCAAATGGCACGTGGAGATTATGTATCGACTTCACAGACCTAAATGATGCGTGCCCCAAGGACAACTTTCCATTGCCACACATTGACCAGTTGGTGGACAACACAACTGGACATGAACTCCTCACATTCATGGATGCGTTCGCCGGCTACCATCAGATACCAATGCATCCAGATGATCAGGAAAGCACGACTTTTTACACCAACAAAAAATTGCTATGTTGGAAAAGGATGCCATTCGGGCTAATCAACGCAGGAGCTACATATCAACGGCTCGTCAACAAAATGTTTGATGAACACATTGGCAAGACGATGGAAGTATACGTGGACGACATAGTTGTGAAAAGCCCGAAAAAGGAAGATCACTTGGAACACCTGGCACATGCATTCGAGATACTCCGAGCATACAACATGAAGCTAAATCCAAAGAAAAGCAGCTTCGGAGTCCATTCAGGCAAATTCTTAGGACATCTTGTTAGCCAACGAGGAATTGAAGCAAATCCATCAAAGGTGAAAGCTATTCTGGACATGCAACCACCAAGATCCGTCAAGGAAGTACAGCGGCTTACCAGATGTTTGGCAGCTCTGAATAGATTCATTTCAAGATCCGGGGACAAGTGCCGACCCTTCTTCGATGCTATAAAGAAAGATGGATTCCAGTGGACGGATCATTGTCAGCAGGCGTTTGAGCTGCTGAAGGAATATCTCAGCGATACCAAAATCTTGTCAAAACCTGTTTCAGGAGAAAAATTATACCTTTATCTGGCAGCTTCGGAGGTGGCCATCAGTTCAGTTTTGGTTCGTGCAGAAGGAAAATTCCATTTACCCATATACTACGTAGGCCAAGCGTTGCACGAGGCAGAAATCAAATATTCCCCGATAGAAAAATTGGCATATGCACTGGTGATGAGCGTCAGGAAACTTCGACCATACTTCTTCGATCACCAGGTAGAAGTCTTGACAACCTTCCCACTAAGGCAGATCTTATAGAGGCCAGACACTGCTGGTCGCCTCCTCAAGTGGTCTCTCGAAATAAGCCAGTTTGGAATATCATATGCACCTCGAACAGCGATCAAAGGACAAGCGTTGGCCGACTTTATAGTTGAGCTAACCTTCCCTCAAGATCCAACGAGAGGTCATAATCATCCATGGCATATGTACATCGATGGGTCATCCACCAACACAGCATCAGGAGCAGGAATAGTACTAATCAGCCCGGACAGACAAATCTTCACCTCGGCGGTACGATTTGAATTCATGGCGACAAACAATGAAGCTGAGTACGAAGCATTGATAGCCAGACTCCATCTAGCATTGGCGGTCGGGGTTAGAAGATTGCAAATATATGGGGACTCACAGCTGATAGTCAACCAAGTCCGAGGAGAGTACGAGGCAAAAGATGAAAACATAGCGTTGTACCAAAAAATCGTAGCCCATTTGGCTTCCATATTTGAGCAAATTTATATCGAACAAATACCTCGGGAAAATAATGTCTAAGCAGATGCACTTGCTCGCCTGGCCACCAGCACAGGCCCGGTGGAGTTGTCAGAAATCACCATCATGAAAATATGTCAACCATCAACGCATGACTACAAAGTCAATCAAGTGAATGAAGAAGATGACTGGAGAACACCAATTATCAAATATCTTCGTGATGGTGAAGTCCCGGGGGATCCTCAAGAAGCAGCCAAGACGACCAGGCGAGCAGCAAGGTTTACAATTATGGATGACCAACTCTACAAAAGAGGGTTCTCACTTCCGTTATTAAAATGCCTGACAAGAAGGCAAGGCTAAGAGGTTTTACGAGAAATTCATCAAGGCGTCTGTGGAAATCACGCTGGGGTCGTGCATTGGCCTACAAGACAGTGAGACAAGGGTATTACTGGCCTACATTACTACAAGATGCTATCAAAGTTGCGAAAATTTGTCACAGATGCCAGATATTCGCACCCAACATCCATAAGCCACCAACCGAGATGACAACAGTCAATAGTCCATGGCCATTCGCAAAATGGGGAATCGACATCATAGGACCTTTTCCTACTGGAAAAGGAAACGTAAAGTTCGCAGTGGTGGCCGTAGATTATTACACAAAGTGGGCTGAAGCAGAGGCACTCGTGACAATTACACAAGAAAAGATGATTAGCTTCATATGGAAGAATATTGTATACCGGTTCGGAGTCCCACAAGCAATTTTGACAGATAACGGACGACAGTTCGAAGGCAAGAAAATAAGAAACTTCTGCGAGAAATGGGAAATCAAGAAACATTTTTCAACCCCATACCATCCACAATCCAACGGCCAAGTAGAAGCAGTCAACAAAATAATTAAACACATTTTAAAGATCCGGTTGGTGGACAAGAAAGGAAAATGGTCAGAAGAGCTACCAGAAGTGTTATGGGCATATCGAGTATCTCACAGAACAAGTACAGGAGAAACTCCATTTACTATGGCATTTGGTGTCGAAGCAGTGATACCCGTAGAGTTGAAGATACCAATAGAGCGAACAACAACGTTCGACGAATAGGCGAACAACAAGGCTTTAGCTGCAGAAATGGATTTGGTTGACGAAAAGAGAATTTTGGCAGAAATGAAGAACGCAATATATAAGAAAAGGATCGCAAAATATTACAATTCACAAGTAAAACTTAGGAAATTCAAGATCGGAGATCTCGTACTTAAAAAAGTTTTGGGATCAACACCAGGAGTATTTGGACCGACTTGGGAGGGCCCATACAGGATAACTAAAAAATGGAACAACGACACTTATGACTTAGAAGACATGGAAGGCAACTCGGCCCAATACTCCTGGAATGCAGCTTTGTTAAAAAAGTATTATCAATAGGCGGAAAATTGTACAGTATATGTAAAATTTAACTCAAAGTTTCATATTATTTCATAATTATTTGTATAAGTGCAGTTGTAAGTATGTTAAGAAAGTTTTGCAAAATTTCGTGAATGTATATAAAATTTGTATTGTAAGGATTAATTTGTTAAGTTGTTCGCTTCACAAAGCAGAGTTGCTCGCTTAAAACACCCAAACAGGGGGGCGAGCAACAAAGCTAGAAACGAACAAACCCAAGCCCAAATTCACGTAAAGACAATAAGACCCAGAATTAGGGGCGACCACGAGGGGAACGTTCAAGACCAAGTCCATTAAAGGACCATAAGGCCCAAATTATTTAAGGCTAAGTCTTTTTAAGACAACAAGAGCCCACCTAAGCCGATCAGGCGATCATTAAGTATAAGGGTCTCTGTCTCAAAAAGAAAAGGTAGTAAATCCGTGAAGTTTGTACTAACTCAAGCGAACAACAGCGTAAGAGGCGAGCAAAAAGGCAAGAAAACTACAAGGAAAGTAATAAAGACAACAAATATTTCCAACTTTCTTCATTAAGAACAAAAAATATTACAAGGAAAAGCGATGAAAAGTACAAAGTTGCCCTAACACAAGCCTAAGAAAAACAAAAAACATAAAGTCTTCAAGCTTGGGGGGCCGGAGGAGCATCCGTGGTCGCCGGGGCAGATGGTGTTGCGTCAGTAGTGGCAATTGCAGTCGTGCTCGCTGCAGCCGAGGTGTCCGCCCCGTCAATAGGAGTTAGGGGAAGAGAGTGGAGGCCATAAAAAATATCTGCTTTTTTGCTCGGCTCCTCGCCCGAGAACTGAGGAGCAATAACTTGAACACCTTCACCAAAGATGTCTAAGGGAACTCCCATTTCCCCGAGATCGGCCATCGGAAGGGAGAACCCGGTACTGACGGGGTTGTCCTTGACGTAATCGACAAAGTCTTTCTTAGTTGTGGCCAAAACATCCAGGCCATGGTCCAAGGAAAACTTCACCGATCTAATACTCTCGGCGTAGGCACACACATACCCCAAGTTGGTGTTGTCGGCCACATCTTGAGCATAGACGTCAAAGGCGACCATGCCAGTCTTCTCTTGTTCAAGGCGAGCAACCTCAGCTTGTAACTCCTCAACTCGGGCGACCATGGCGGTCTTTTCACCCTCCAGCAGCTTTATTCGCTCGTCGGCGACCCCCAACTCAAGAGACAATTTCTCTGACTAGTTTAAGGCAAATTGCTCGCTGCTCACAGAGGCATTATACATTTGCTCCAGATTCGCCACGGCTTTGGCATGTTCGGCTTTCTCCTGGGCAAGCTCATCATTTTTTTCTTTAAAGCGGCTGTCTTCTCCGCTTCAAAATCATCAATCTTGCGACCAAGACTGTGGTTAGTCCTCTCCAGTAGAACGATCTGGTCAAGAAGTTTTTGAGACATCACAGCTTGATGGCTGGCGTTGTAAGCGACCAGTCATACAATGTCACTGGCAGTCTGCCCTTGGACAATTTCCCCACAAGTCTTGGTCCAAGAGCGGGGGACCGTCTCTGTTGCTCGACGAACATGAGAGTCTGGAATATCCATGTATGGAGGAGGAGACTTCACACAACTAAGCTGGCGAAGCACATCTGTACGCCCGGGATGCTCCTCGGGTTTGTACCTGAGAAGGAAGAAAAGTATGAGTAAGTCAAAATACTTCAACAAGCGACCACCAGGGTAACAGTTAAAGGACTTACTCCCTTAGCTTCACTGGGTCATTATCCCAGATAAGAGCGATCATTGGGTGCTCGCCCCTTCTTGCTCAGAATGGCAGCTACAGTTTGCTGCTCACTCACAACCTCGAGCGAGGAGGGTTTAGAAACAGGGGAGCGAGGAGCACGTCTGCTCGCCTCCGTAACAGACTTTGAGTGCTTTGATGCTCGCTCAGTCCCTTCTCCCTCGCCGCGAGTGTCTTCTCGAGATGTCTTTTTCTTAGGCCTCTCTTTTTCCTTCTCCGCACCGCGAGGAGAAACAGCAGCTTTTGAAGCCCCCTTGGAGCGACCAGGAGCGGCTCGTGGGCGAGCATGGGGGGCAGGCTCTTTCCCAGCTCGGAGCCGAATAAGAGAGAGGGGGTCTTGCTTCCTCCTGGTAGGTTCCTGAGCGGCCATTTGCTTTACTGGGCGGCTAGCAGGTGATAAGATCTCGGGATGGTAGGTACGGCGACAGTCACTCGTTGATCTGATTAAAAGAAAAAAGAAACAAAAATTATTAACTCCAGGCGATCAGGCGAACAAGAGAGCAAAAGTTAGTAAGAATAATTACCCTCGGGAATCTCTGCCCGAGCCTCTAAGTGATGAGGGCTAGTGAAGAGTTGGGAGATCTTCCGGCAATGAGCTTTAGAGAGGTGGAGAATGTCACGATCAGCAGGATTTCGCAACACTATCACAGCTAGAGTGTACAAGAATTCCTCACTTAATCCTGGATGCCCCCACTTCAAAAAATTTAGACCTGCAAAACAACAAAAAAAAAAAGAAATTAAAATTAGTCCCCAACGCAGTCCCAGGAAGGAAAAAGGAATGCCTACGTTTCATTATCCCAAAACGTTCAGGAGAGTTAATGCGCGCTTGGCCACCGGCAAAGTCCGCTGATACTCGCCAGTCCCCACCTATGAAGAGGAACTGATTATGCCAACTTTTTACTTTGTTGGCGACTCCCCCGATGACTTTTACCCCAGTCCTCGCCTTAACATAGTACCAGCCCACACCCTCTTCTTTGCAGGCTGAGATGACCATGGCGTAATGGATCTCAGCCGTACTGAGTTTGTTCTTATAGCCTTCAAGGCCAAAAAGGGTCATCAGGGCAAGCAAATTACTCCACCCATTGGGAGTGATTTGGGTGATCGCCAGATCAACATCCTCCAGGAAGTGACCAATAAGGGGATGGAGCGGCAACGGGAACCCCGTGTTGAGTATATCCAAGTTGATCGCCGTACAACCTGGTGGTGGGCGATCAACAGTTTCTCCTTTCTTTGGGGCATACAAAAAGATGTCGTATGGTATCTTGTAATGAGACCTGATGCTGTCCAAATCGTCCTCAGTAATTAGGCTGGATATCCTGCTCGCCGTAAAAGTATTCTCCTGGGCGGACATAATCACGCGGGAGTGAACAAGGAAGGCTGTGGAGAAGCTAGCAGCGTATTCACCCCACTCGTTTTGGCGAACAACACCTTCAGGAATCTGGGACTCGGGAGTCACTCTAGAGGTAGGGAAACCTATCTCCTCAAGAAACTCCCAAGTCACCGCCAGTCGTGGTCGCTCCACCTCAGGTTGGTCGCTCTCAGCTTCGATTTCAGCGGCCACCTCCTCTGAATCCTCCCCCAAGTCAGAGGAAGTAACTTCTTCCGCATCTGGGCGACCAGCAGGGTTTTGGACCTCTTCGTCGCCAGAATTCTCAGAAGCATGGGCTTTGATGGAGCGAACAACAGAGGACGCTTCGGAGCCCGTCTCTTCATCCACTAACAGAGTTCTCGGATTTAGGGCTAGGACCTGACGAATTGACCGGCGAGGAACAGGGGAAGCTTCTTCCATAGGACGTTTTCCAGGATTGCGTTCAAAAATCTCGATTGAAGCGGTTTCGCTCAAAGAAGAGGTCATTTGGAAGTCGTTTTCAAGAGAAGGAGGAGGATAATGGAAGATTTTAAAGAAAAAGGAAAAAGTTTGGAGGCAGAGGTGGCGGAGCACGGCGGCGCTCGAAGGCAGGGACGGCGGTGGAAGAGGTTTCCGAAAAGGAAAAATGAAAATAAAGAACAAAAACAAGACATAGAAGCTATAATCAATGGTTACCTTGGTGATTCACGCGGAAAATGGCAAGAATTCAACAATGGATGAGGAAAGATTGAAGCAAAGGCTTGAAGATAAAGTGTTAATGGCGGATGGAATTGAGAATTTTTGAAAGAGTAAAAAAGAGAAAGGGGGCAAGTATTTATAAGGAACGAAAATGGGGTTCAAACGAAATTTTCTAAAAATTCCATAGGCTCTTAGTTGCAAAAAAAGAAATATGTGTGGGCGGTGATGACGTCACCCGCCGCCCACGACGTTGCAAATTCCGAGAAATCTCGGGATCTCAACTGTCGTGCACGCGTAGAAGAATCTGTTGATCGGCCCAAATGACCGGGTGATCGCTAGACTTCCCGCTCAAAGGAATTCAAAAACTTGTTGCTCGCTCCATCCTGGCGAATATCATTCTCCCAAAATTGTGCCTTGTTCCTCATTAGTCAAAAATTTCCCTAATAAAGAACAAGTCAGGGGGCAATGTTGATGGACGACCAGGCGAGCAACAATGTTTAGAGGATTAAGAGATTAATAATGCAAATTAAACATCGGCGACCAGCAGAGTCCAAGAGGGCCCCAAACACCAGGCGACCAAGAGTGACGTCAGATGAATGTCAGGCGACCAGCACATCAAAGAGGCAAGATGAACAAGTAACTAGAGTAAAAGCAACGGCAAGATATTCAACATCTAGGCGACCAAGCGAGCAAGACTGGCCCACGAAGATTAGCCCAAAATTCCACTAGCTTAAACATTACATTAGGAGCAAACAAGTGTACTAAACACTTGTCATTGTATAAAATGTAATAGTTTAGGAGTAAGACAAGTGGCTAAACACTTGTCAAAGCCAAAATCAAAGGGCTAAGAGAGTGACACCTCATACTTGCTTGTAAGCCTATAAATACCCCTTCATGAAAGGGTCAAAATAAGTTCACATATTCAAAAATACACTAAAACTCTTGCAAATTTCATTCTTGATTACTACATATAATACTAGTTCTTGTTTGATGATCTTACTTAGCCAAAACAGCCACTAATCATCATTGATTGACAAAGGTCATCGACATGTTTATTTTGAAAAAAATTAAAATTGAACCTAAATCCAAGTATATGTATACTAGAATTTGTTATATTTAAGATACATTAAATTTGTATTCTCATCATTATTTCTATTTAATGTATTTTAATTATCTTGAAAAATAAATAGTTATAAGGGCTAAACAGTAAAACAAAACAAAATTTTAATATTTCAATATAATAACTTTCATTAATCTGTGTGGAAAAATATATAAGTTTTATTGTTGCGGGGTGAATGGAGTATATTCATCTTTTTAATTATTTTAAATGTTAAAATAAGGAGTGAAAATAAAATAATAAAACCCACACACTTTCTACCCGTGTCTTTACCCCTAAAATTTACACGAAATTTATTGGAAAAGAGATTGAGATGACCCGGTGAAATAAGAAAACACATCTACATCCCTACTCATTATGAGCAACCATCGTGTAAAATTTTAGATGCAAGAGAAAAAATAGATCGAATAAACAAATAAATAACAACCACATGTAATTCGTGGATAAAAACTTATGCCAATTTCATGAGATGTGGTCGTTTAATCAATTTGGTAAATTGAGAGGGTTTTATTCAATTTGAATTTTATTGAATATTTTTTTATTTTGAAAAGTTTGTGGATTTAGAAAATTTATAGACCCCATGCAGAGTTTGACTGAGTTTTTATATTGATTTACTTGGATTTTTATAGACTTTACAGGATTGTGAAAAATATTTTTTTTTATTGATTTACATGGATTTTCATAGACTCCGGCGCTGGAACTATTGATGCAAATGTATATGGAACACATTTGTATATATATATAAAAAAGTTATCCAAATTGTTTTAGAAAAAAATACGTTAGTTAAAAAAAATACATTATTATTCTCATCTTCATTTCGATCACCGTTATATCTCGCCCTCATTAGAAGTCTTTGATTGTTAGAAGAGATTTTGGAAAGTATAATTTATTTATATTTTTTGAAGAGTAGACTTGGCAACGGGTTGGGGAATCTCCAAACCAAACACGGACAGGGAATTCTTTTGCCCCGTAGACGGGGACCGGGATAGTATTCTCAGTTCCGGGGGATCCCCGTCTCGTTCCCCGCGGGGAGCCACATTATTTTTTATATAATTAATATATATATATATATATAAAATTTAAATTTAAAAGTAAATTACAAATAAATATTTCGTAATTTCCCACTTAATTAACTATTTATTAAAATTACATCAATATTTTATTTAATATTATGTTATTAGTTCCAAATTATATAATTTCACTTTAGTATATATGTTCATTAAAATATTAGAATTAGAGGTTTTTTAAATTATTTAAATTAATTTTTGTTTAACACCAACTTAAAGTAATTGTTGTGTATGATTAATTTTTTTAATTTAAATATTATTTTATATTTTAAAAATGAGATAAAAAAAATAATTAGGAGATGAGGATCCCCGGTGAGGAGGGAATGGGGGGAGGGGGGGGGGGGGATTTTTCCATTTATTTCGCGGGGACGGAGATGGGGAATGACCCCCCGTCCCCGCTCCGTTGACATCCCAATGTAAGATAATCAAATAAAGTCCATAAACTGTTGAATACCTAAAAAAAAATTAAACTTTTTAAAATCCGTATAAATCTCTGGTTATTATAAGAGATTTTGGAGGGTGAAATCTATTTATAATTTGGAAGAGAATCAAAGAAAATCCATATTAGTATTAAAATCCATAGACTTTTGAATAACTAAAGATTTTTTAAGACTTTTTAAAATATGTATTGAATTTCTCAGAAATCAATACACCCCTTCTAAATACTCCCCCAGTCTAACAAAGATATACATACTTTCTAGGGTTTTTCTACGGTCAGGAAGGCTTTCGCCCTTCCTGACGTCAGTAAGCCAATAAGAAGTTGTCACATCATTTAAGTTCGCCATTTGCGATCTAGCTTCGCCCGGAGTAAAAATATATATATTTTTAATAGAAAAAATTATAAAATTACAAAAATATCCTTACAGTGTTTTTATTTTAAAAGTAATTATTTCAATCATTTTTCTTTTTTTATAATAATCAAAAAAATTAAATTAGAGTTTTTAAAAATCATTCAAATTTTGAAATTAAATCAAAAAGTGAAATTTCATCTTCATTTCTTTATCCCACATTCATCACATCTATTCATTAACGGCGTTTCTTGAACTCCCACCGCCGCAAGTGGTGGAGCTCTTAGTCAAGGATGATTTACAGGCAAAAAATCTTCTGCTGCGAATTTTTCCTTCGAATATCGGTCTCATTCGGCGTGCATCAATGTTCTCTATCTTCGCTTCAGTTGATAATTCACCGGAGAGTAATACAACCTTGCCGGTTTTGAACTCGATGAAACTTGATATAGTGAAGCAAGAGCAATTGGAGTCGGAATCTCACCCGAATTCTTCTTCTCCGGCGGTTTCCGACCAGTGTTTAAAGTCGGGCTAGCGAAAGGAGGTCGAGAAAAAGGTAAATCCCCAATTTCAGCAGAATTCCCAAATTTATGATAAATTGCAATTGAGTAACAAATTTGTAAATTGTTTCGCTTTGAACTTTTTCAATTGCGGAAAAGAAAGAAAATAATGGTGGTTTTTAGCATCAAGAAGTGGTGGGGGCTCTATTGAATAGCCTCTTTCAGTACCTTCATAATTCTTGCATTGTGTTTTAGCCTTTTTGGGCATTTGCTTTGGTTCGTTATCAGTCCTCTCTTGGGCAATTGCTCTGCTAAAAAGGTTATGTGAATTTTGCCGATTTTTGGACTTTTTTTCTTGAATTAGATAAATTCCACTTCTGTGTTTTGTGGGTTCTGCAATTCTTGGATTTATTGTTTAGTAATTTTCATTTTGATGTTGATCTAGTGATTCCTATCTGTGTCTTTTTGGGAGAAAGGGAGATATTCTTGGATCTCTGTATAGTTTTATGTCTTTTCCATGTTTACTAGGAACCAACCATCATACCATGATTTGTTAGTTTAAATTTTAAGTTGGAAAAAAGATCTCTTTATTAAAAATCAAGTCTTTTTTGTCTTGGGTGGGTTAATATAGTATGATCTGGTGTTTGGTTAATTCTTGGTGGAATGCTTACTGTTTTATTACAAATTTGCAATTGGTTGTTTGAGTTCATAGCTTTGGAATCAGATAGAGTAATCTTGAAAAGCTATTTATAGAGATGATGCAGGTTTGGTATTGGTTTCGTCGAAATTGTGTTATTTGTAAGGATTAGTCAACATGGAAGTCCTGATTGGGAATATTAGGTTGCAAATCTGTTCTGCATTTTCTCTAACTGTAGAATCTCTTCCTTATATTAGTTGAACTTAGAAGCTATCAACTTGCATGTTCTGATGTACAAATATCATTTTCTTGGTTGAATTTTCAAAATTAATCGAATTTCTTATAGCGATTAGGGATCTAGTGTACAATATATGGAGGATGAACATTTGTAAGCAAAATTAGATGCAATTTGTTTGGAAGATCTCAAAAAATGGTTATTCTTGGATTAGCTGGAATCTATTATAAAATGATATATTAAGCCATCCTATGCTTTTATCTTGCATCCATTGAGGAATCATTCTTATGGGGTTTTAGAAGTTGTGTATAAGCAGGGATCATTTTGACGACACCATGGCGACTGGACAACTTTTCTCGAGAACCACTCAAGCATTGTTTTACATTTACTAGCAACTCCCGATTCAGCGAATACTTGACTTCGACTTCCTTTGTGGTAACTTTAACCGAAAGATCTGGTTTTGTTGTCCCGGGTTTTTTTTCTTAAAGATTGTCCTTTCAATGATTGTTGACTTTTGTGTTTGCTAATCAGGGAGAGAGACCCATTCTGTAGCCGGGATTATAAATCCAGGTTCCGAGGGATTCCAGAAGCTATTTTTCGGTCAGGAGAAAATCGCCATTCCAGTTCACTCAACGTGGGTCCTATTCTATCTTCCGTTGCTTATGACTATATGAGTATAATTTCGATTAGTGTCTTAATTCGACAAATTGTTCTGAAATAAATGGTTCTGCTTTCACAGGAAGCGGAAGAATCAAGTGCTACTTCTGTTTCAGAATCCTGTATATCTGGATACACATGGAGAGAAATTATTGCATGTATTTTCTACATCTCTATTGGTTATTTATTTATAATTGTTATTTGTAGTTGGGTATTCATGTTTGGGCTTATAATCCTGCTTTGTGAGCATTTCTCTCTTTATTCCTCTGACTTTCTATTCATTTTTCTTGAGTTGTCTTCTGTACATGCTATCAATTCAAATAGTTAGTATAAACTTCACAACAATGTAATACGGCTGCAGACTTGATGCTTTAAAGTTACTTTAGAAGCACTCCTCTCGCTTGCTCTCTTTTGAAGCTAATATCTGAAAGCAGAGAATTTTGTTAGCATTGCAGGTGATTTGTTATGCGACTGAGTCTTGAATATAACTCACCTTCCATCATTTCAGCTGGAAGTTATAGGATGCTTAACTGAAAATTGAGCAATGAAATTTCCTTGGCTCATATGCATGTCAAACCTCTTATTTGCCTAATTATCCTCTTTTAGATGACTTGTTTTTCTCACTGCAGGCATTAAGCATCTAGTCCATATGAAGCTGAAAACCCAGACACTCACTGTTGCTTGGTATGTGGTTTATATCTCACGAGTACAATGCTTAAGTGGTGACACACCATATTTTTTTGTCTTATACTTTTAACGTATTTAATTTTCCTAAAAAAGGCACCATCTATTGTTTGTTGGGAATAAAATCCTGATCTTGCAGATAAAGTACTGACAAGACTTTTAGAGTTCGGAAAGGTACAAATTTATGGTTCTTTGCCTTTACTAAAAAAATTAGACAATTTTATTTTCTGCATGTATGTATATATGCATTTCATGATCCATCAACTTTCATATATTATAACTTCTTCTTTTCTCATTTTATTTAAAAGGTGATGGAGGTATTGGTGTTACACTTTTTGTGAAGCTGCTCAGAAATAATTATGTAATTTTGAGAATGTTAATTGTAGATTTGTATATTGAATGCTTTTGAATGTTTCAAGATTTAGATTCTTTACGCTTGTTTGAAATATTGATTAATTTGTTTATTTTATTAATGTTTTTAAATTTAAGATTTTTGTATAAAATGCGAGGTAAATAGTTATATTACTGATGTAATTTTTCATTGTTATAGTTCTTTTAGTGAGGGTAAATATTTGTAGTAGTGACAGGGTTTTTCATCACTAAAGTTCTTTTAGTGAGGGTAACTATTTGTATTAGTGACAGGAATTTCCATCACTAAAGTTCTTTTAGTGAGAGTAAATTTACTCTAATTAAATACTTATTAGTGACGGGACTTTCCGTCACTATTGACTTTTAACTAGAGAAACAGTAATTAGAAGCCATGTCAGGAGATTTTCTGTCACTAAAAGTCATTAGTGAGGGTATTTTGACTTTTAGCACAGTTTTTACCGTCACTAAAACTAGTTTTTCTTGTAGTGTAGTGTTTTGGTATTATACCATTTTGTAAACGCCCCTTTATTGTTCCGTTCTGATTATACAACACCATTTTGTAAGCGCCCCTTTATTATCCCGTTCTTGATTATACAGCATTGAAGCTGTTTCTGCTGCACATCCCACAACTGATGTTTTCATCAACTTTGCGTCATTTAGAAGGTTGGTTTCTTCTAATTAGAGCTTTCTCAATCTTTGCTTTTTGTGACTTAATTATATCTTTTTCAGGGTTGCTGTGTCATCCATGTCAGCTCTGAAGTAGCCAACCATAAGAGTGGTGGCTATAATTGCTGAAGGTGTCCCCGAATCGGACGCCAAGCAGTTGATTGCTTATGCAAAAGCAAATAATAAGGTACCAAATATCTTCTTGGTTTGTTATTCTGTAACCTGAACTTCTTTCCTACGATAATTTGTATTATCGAATATTAAATCTTACGTAAATGATGATTTATCAGGTTATTATCCCGGCTACTACCGTTGGAGGTATTCGAAAACTGTAAAAGACGAACATTTTCGAGGTTTTAATTAGTCTGTTTACGAACCTAGTACACTTACAGGTATTACTCCTTTTAGTTTGTAATTTTGTTATTTCTTTTGAAAAAGCTGAACAGAAGTTGATTTTCATGTTGCATTATTAAATCTGAAAGTTAATGTACAAAATTTCTAGGTCATCACCTATGAAGTGTTTGTTCCACTTCTTTTTAGTATGTTATTTGATGCCCAAGATGGAAAGGATGGACAAATAAAAAGTGCATCTATGGATGCCCTAGAATCTATTTCCGGTTGCATGGAGTGGAATCAGTATTATGCTTTACTACGCAGATGCTTTCGTGATCTGGCACTAAAACCAGACAAGCAAAAGCTGTTGTTGCGGCTTATCTGCTCTATCCTTGATCACATTTCCAGGATTCATCTTTGGTCCATGAAGCCAAAGTTTCTGCTTCTGTTGCACCTGATCCATATACCATTAGTAAGAATCCGTCATTGACTCTGAGAAAGTGTAGTAATTCTGGTAAAAGTGATGACATACAAGAGTGCTTGCAAAATAAATTATTCCCCAAGATTCAGAAGTAGATAACTTCTGATAAAGACAATGTCAACGTTAACATCAGTCTGGTAGCTCTGAAACTTCTAAAATTGCTTCCTGCTGATGTCATGGACTCACAACTTCCGACTATTGTTCATCCCGTACTTGATGTTTTTCCTTTTGCAATCATTTAGTACACATCATTTATGTGACATATGTTTCCTGTAGTTATGAACATTCCACTGGAATGGAAGCTGTCCTAGAGATTCTCCATGCTATTATATTAAAATTTCCACAGAAAGTCATAGATGAACAATGTCAAACATTGTTTGTGCATTTGGTCTTTACTTTGGCAAATGATGATGACAAAAAAGTTCGTTCCATGTCTGCTGCTGCAATAAAGTGCCTTTTTGGATATGTGAGCAAACCTCGGCTTCATTCCATGTCTATGTTGCACAAGTATAAGGGCTATACGGATTTAATAATTCGAATTTTCAAAAAAAATAGGGTGCATTTCGTTTCGTTAATGATACGTCTATTTATTTATATTTTATTATATATAATACCAAAAAAATATAAATTTTAAAAATTTGTAAATCAAATGTAGTCCCTCCTTCACGCTATTAACTTTTCATTTTGTTATTGAATCTATTTCTCAATCACGTCAAATAAAAGAGTAGTTTTTTTTGTAAACTCGAGTTGATGTGATTTTGAGTTCATGAATTTTTTTTTTCTCACATATTGAAAAATAATTGAGAATAGAGACATTTTTGCTTTTTTCTTGCACAAGCGCATTGAATATCCTTTTGAACGACTTCTATGGGAGTAAAAATTATTGATGAGGGCGAAAAAACTTCCATGCATCAATTGTACCAACTCAGATGCATTTTTAAATAATATTAATTATTTTATTAAAATATATTACTTGATCATTATTGATTATTTTCGAACAAGATCCAAGTATTCACCATATGGAACACATCTCTGAAGAAATATAATAATTTTCCATAATAACCAGTACATTCACCCCTAAGTTTGACTGCTCATAGAAGCCTAGAAGCTTTGTGTACTACATAAATATATAATAATGCAACATGACGCCACTGCAAGTTAAAGCAAATAAAAAACAAAAAATTTCCACTTGAGTCAATAACAATTATAATAAAACTTATTATAAAAAACAAAACAAAATACGATTAATCCCGAATAATTCACGGTCGTACATGTGAACGGTGTTATCAGCAGATCTAGAAGGGCAAGAGGATGTTTAATCCAATTAGTTGAATGATATGTCTCATTTTTATTTCTAATTGGACATAAAAGTAAAGAAGTTCCCTGTCAAGATTAAATTAACATCGTCGGGATTCCAATCACAACAATGAAGGTCAGCATTATGAGCTTTTTCGACCTGTCAGAATATAGACAAAACCAACACTAATCAGCACTCGCATATAAAAGATGAAATACCAGATAGAGTAAGAGAATGTAACAGCATAGAAGTGAGTTAATGACCTAAATATTCAGTGAAGAAAAAAAAAAGCATGCATGCATGGCAAGAGATGAAATAAAAGGATCAACAAAGGCATGAGACCAAGCATATGTACCAAAATAATTTACTTAAAAGGAAACATCATTAGGACACACTATATTGTCAGAAGGCACCACATGTCAGATATGTATTGGATATGCTAATTTATAATTTAATTGAAAAAAGTATTTGTATGCTACATTCAACTTAAACTTCAATAATAGATTGCATTACATGGGCAAACTAAAGTGTTGAATGTTAATTAACAGAATATTAATGGAAGCTTAGATCTTCAGACTAGGACATTTCCAATGCCATGTGCATGAGTTTTCCAGTTGCCAAAAGACGCTGCTTTCAAAGTAAGGCAGATAACCAACCTTAACAACAGGAGAAGAGCCAGTTCTTGCATCCCACAGTATAAGGCAAGAATCATCACCAACACTGCAAAATTCCTGTGCACTGTATTACAAGTTCATAAAATTAGCCGATAGAATACATATGCTTCATAAAAGAGAGGAAGAAAAATAGCAACATGAAACAAGCTTCACATTTGAGATTGAACTTCAAACATGTGGTTCAAATTGCAAGAGTGATTAACATACAAAGATTTTAGTATCCAACTCAAAATCAATGGCAAGATATGATAGACTGCATCACCACATTGATGGATTAAATTGGACATCTTCCACAGTGTCAGTATGCCCCTGGAAAACCCCTCGAGCTTCAACAGTGGTGCCCTCAGCAGATTTACCATTGGCGGTATTACCCTTAGACCCAGGAGACCTTTGAGCTCCCTGATCTGCTGCCAAAGATGATACATGGTCGTGGATGCTCCACAAAACCACGGACATGTCCTTCCCTACCACAAATGTTTCATTTTAATAATATGGTGAACATATAAATTTTAGGGCAAGTGAATTTTAATAATATGGTGATAGACAGCAGAAGAAGCTAAACAAAAACGTAGTGGATTAGCATGTAAATTTATTAAAACGGCAAATAAATTATGTTCTAAACAGAAACTTTGTAATTTTATAGTGAATGGAGAAGTGCTTGATGTTTAAAACTATATCCAATAAATTAGAACTCTTTCCAAAACCCATGCTGCATGTCGTGCACATTTCAAGATCAAAGAGATCCAGAACGTAACTCAATCGCACATGAATCATCAGTAGACATTATGTCCGGTATGATATAGTTTTTGGTCACATATTTAATAAAATTTGTAAGATAGCAGGCAACAAACGCATGTGCACTCATAGATATTGACTGAAGCGCGAGATTGTTCACCTCCAGAGAGCACATATGGTTCTGTAGGACACATTGCAAGTGCAAGTTCAACATTTTCTTTATGTCCGGTCAGTATCTGAAACATAGTTATCAAACAACATACTTTAAAATGTTAATTAATAACACATCAACTAAAACTGCCAGGTGACTACAAGGAGAAAATGAGAGACAACTTAAAATTTGCAATCAAAATCAACACATCTAGTCTCTCCTATAGTAACACCAAGTATAGACAGGCATCAAGTGAATCAATCAGATAACTAATAATAAATACACAATCTGAGATTTGAGGGCATACCAGATCTGGATGAGATGGTGTGGCACCTAGAACAGGTTGACGATTAGTCTGAGCCTCAACATCCCAAATGAGAACCTAACCACAATTTGAAGATTAATACATATAATTGCTCTCTAAATAAGAATATTGAAGCAGAAGAAAGGACATAACAAATTTACTAAAGAGGATTGGGAGAAATAAAAACTAAGCGAAAGCCAATGCTTACACCAGGGCTGTCAGTGTGAGTGGCCACAATGTTGCTATTCTGTGGCAACTCCCTTATTCGATTCACCTGCAACATACAAGACCTCTGAGGTTAACATACACTTAATTGTTTTCATTTTTTCTGTTTGATCTGCTATGTCCTTTTTCTTTTCTTTTTAATGTAAATCATGAATGTCCATTTCTTGCTCTCTATTTCTTCATGAGAGGAGAGTTTTATTTTAATTCCACGAGTTCACAGTGCAAAATATGTATTCCATTTTCTACATGCAATGTAGGATGTCTACTAATAGACCTAAAGCTGGGACATGTGTTACACATTACAAGCTCAACTCATTGCTACTTTGTTCAAGACAACAACAGAAATTGCCTACTCTGTTATGGATCTCCAAGTAGGTTTTATCACAGAACTAATGAGAAAATAAACTAAAATTTAACCTTTAAAGAAATTGAAGAATTCTCTCCTTATCCAACTAGACAAAGAGCCAATTTGTGCATTGCAAGAAAACAGAGATTTTATCGACAGATAAATCCTAAAACTACATTACTGCTTCCAATCTTACGAACAGGTCAAATAGTGGAATGTATAGAGTAGCCAATTCAAAGACATCTTTTCAAGAAAAAAAAAATGCCATGCTCCATCAAAATTTTGTAAATCACCATAGAGTTGATACTTGGGAGATACTAGATGTATAATCTTAATTGATACATGTATTCTCTCATTCCAGTTACAGGATTCTGCAATACAAATATAACTACACCACTAAACCGAAATTCTTTTTACTCATACATTGATACTTCCAATTTATTATTCCTTATTTTTTTAGGCATAAGAAATAAATTTGATCCTTCATTTTCAAGAAAAAAATTGCTAAAAAAGTACACTTCCACACCAGTTTCACTTTGCTGAAATAGATTCAATAAGTAATACCTCCCGTATTAGATTTTGTAATCTCAATATAGTTTATTGGATATGCAGTAAGATATTTGTATAAGCAACCAAAGTAAACTACTAACATGCATCATCATCCTAATTCCACAACAAGCAACCACAAAATTCAAAAACGAAACTTGAAAATTAAAATTACCTAGTTTCATCATCACTTTGTCTACTCTCCGAAGCATAACCCACCGATTCCATTTCATCACTTCCAGAGCTTGAATTCGAGTAATTCTGGCTATACCTAATCGGTCCTCTCTCACTCCCCTCTAAATCCCGCTGCGAATACCTTTTCCTGTACTCCGCCCAAACGCACACCATATGAAGTACGCACTGCAGTGCATACCCAACAATCCACAGCCTAAGCGACATCGACAGCGCTTCATAGCGGCTCATGATCAGCAACGAAGCCGAAATAATTAGAGATTTGGGGCTTGATTGCGCCTTCGCGGTGTGAACGGACAAAAAAACCCTAAATATTTTGAGAAATGGCTTTACAGGGATGAAGGGGGTGGAACTGACCCTGTATCGACAATCATGGACTGTGAACAAATGCAGCGGGACTTCAAGAATTAGAGTTTGATTAGGATATTGTTATTATTTTGTTTGTAATTTTAATTTAAGAGGTTTTATTTAAATATTAATTAATTAATATTCTAAATTATTTTAAGGTAAAAAGGGTATTTTTGTAATTTTTATATTTATTAATTTAATATATTAGTAGGGCGATGCAGTGCGATTGCAATATGCAGAGTGCAAACGCGTTAATGCAGAGTGCGATCCTTTAAAAAAAATATTATACGTTGGATCTTCGATCTAGTGGTAATAAGAAGGTTTACTGACGTCAGAAAGAGCGAAACCTTTACTGACCGTAGAAGAACCCTACTTTCTATCATTCTCGTAAAGATAAACTATTTACAAAATTTAAAATATTATTAAATTTACATAACCCTTTTTAGTGTACGTAGTTACAAAGCAAAATTTTAAAATAAAACATAGAGTGAAAATGGTTCATACATGAAATATTAAAAGATATTAATTGTTTTCACTGAAAAATATTAGTTGTTTATAGAAAACAAACTAAGACTATTCAGTTAGAGCAACTAGCACTCTTCAATGAAAACAACTAATATTCTTTAATATATATAATTAATATTATTCAATAATTTATGTATGAACCAATTTCACTTTATACATACTCAAAATTTAATAATACAACCATAATAATTTGGTAGAAATGTAGATCTTATTTTTATTTTTATTTTTTGGGAGGAATGATGTAAATAAATTGAATTGGTTTAGAAGTTACGTAGATCAAATATAGACTCATAAAACTCATCTCACATGTCTCACGCAAAGTAACAAGTTCAATTTCCTTAAAAAAAAAAAAAAAAGAATTAAAAATAAGAAATTGACAAATCAAGTCGATAGACTCCCTCATATTTAAGTAGCAGAATAACAAGTTCAATCCCCTATTATACTAATAGTGATGCATTGAATCTTGCATCTATTGTGTATGTTTCAAGTTACTTGCCACTAAACCAATTCATTAATTTTTGTATATTTTGAACAATTATTTAACTTAAATCTATAAATCTATTTACTTATGAATCTCAAATTTGTGAACATTTCAAATAAAAGAATTAAATATAATTATTATATTAATGAATTAATTACTTTAGACTTTAACAAGTCTAATTATGTGGAATTTATTATTCAATTAACTTATTCATTCTGTATTAAAAGCAAAATAAATTTATTTGATGTATTTTATACTATCCTTTTGTATTAACTAATTATGTGTCGAATGTTTACGTGTCATCTATTTCGTCCATGTGTGGCTTATGTGTTATCTATGTGGCCTTATATAATAAGAAATCTAATAATAAAAAAAAATGGATATGCAAATGGATTTGAACCCTACACCTTATGAGCAATTGTTATGATGTTTATCAGTTTAGTCATACGACGAGTTTTTATGAAATTTGAATATTTATTGTTATAACTTGAGTGTATAAAAAATTACGTACGAATTTACATTTATTTAACTACATTTGAGGATATCTTATATATAAAAATCTTAATGTATTAATAATTCAAACAAGTAACTTAAATATATCTAATTCTATAGTATTATTACTAAATTGATTAATAAATTTTAAAAAAATCTAATTATGTGAAATGTCAATGTTCAATTAACTTATTTTTATATTCTCAATGTATTTGAGAATATCCTATTTAGAAATTTTTTATTTGTAAAAAATTAATTAATGGAATTAAGAATATTACATAATTTTAATTTATTCTATCGATTAAGTGATTAGTTATTTTTTGTTTAAATCTAATTAATTGAAATTTTATCATTTAATAGATAAATTTTTATTGTCTAGAAAACATAATAAACCAAAATTATAATTATTTGATTTTGTATATCTTAAACCAAATTTGATAAGTCAATTTCTATTGATTTAATTATGTTTAACGTGTGACATTATGTTTGTGTAATAATGTTGTCTCTAATTAAAAGAAATGCAATTACATGGATTTGAATCTTGCACACATATATATTTTATTTATTTTTAAATAGAAAAGTCGTATTATAACCCACTAATAAATTTATATTATTAACGTTTTTTTAATTCTGAAATGCTTATTAGTTTATTTAATTTTATATAATTTAAATGACATATATATAATATTTTTTACATGTACAATATATTATTTATATAATTTATAGATTTAACATATTTGAAAAAAAAAATCCTTAAAATATAAGTATTAAAAATATAGGGTATATTCAATATTAATTCACGATCGTTAAGTCTTAGGGAGGAAAGGATAGGTATGTGGTGCATAGTTGAGAAAAATATATCATAATTTAAAAGCGTATACCAAATTGAAAAAAAAAAGTACGTGAATTTTAATAAAAATATTGAAAATTGTATTTAAATTGTGATTGGGCCTAAAAGTCGTGGGTTACTAAGAAATTAACCAATATTTTTATGCATACATATTATTTAAATATGTTTATTATATAATATAATTATACTATTTTACGATGATCAAATTTATTTAAGTGTATATAATGCATACATAATTAATTTAAAAAAAATCCAGTGTACAGTATATGTGTGTATTAAAATAGATTGAATTAATAATGCGATGATGCGTCAATAAAATACAAAATTTTATATTAATTTTGCGAACAACCCGACACTAATCTAGTTTCCTTAATAAAGAAGTAAAAATGAGAAATTGACCAATTTGAGCAATCAAGTCGGTTTGGGCCTGTTGAATTGGGCTCGGGCACGTTTGACCTTTCAAAATCTGAGCCAAGGCCCGATTCTCAGTTCAACCAAATAAACCGCCGATGGAGTTTGATTTAATTCCATTTCTTCATTCAAATGAATAATATTCTTTCAAAAAAGATTCAGTATGTAATCATCAAGGTTAACAAATGGAAACAACAACTCAAGAAACTCACCAATGCATTTCTTATTTGTTTGTTTCCACAACATAAATAATTTGCTGACCAAGATTCTGGTGACGATGTTGAGCTCGACAAATTCTCAAACTGCGTTGTCAGCTCAAGTTTTAACCGTTTCTTCGAATTACACTACTTCTTCAGGTTCCGTTAGAGAAGGCCGTCCCTCAGAACGAAGATCAGAGACCAAAAACTTACAATTAATACAGCCCCAAGAACTTCCACCAAAATCCCCCAACGACACCCCAGATCACTGCATTAACGACTGCGATGATGAACCCATACTTGAACACATCTGGAAGATCTAAATAACCAGCTGTTTACACAATTGCAAAGCACTAGTTAGTAAATAAATTTAACAACAGGCATCATTCAGCTTTTAGATTGTGAAAGTTAAGGAGCGCTTGCTTTCAAGCTCATTGGAAATGCAAAAAGTTAGCATTTCCCAGTGACTACATTAAGTAAAAAAAAAAAAAAATTAAAAAATCACAGTCTCTATCTGTATTGTCTTTCTAATTATACTAGCAAGGACCATAAATCCACTCCATTCCACCCTAGCCACATCAACAGAAATAGAAAAGTCCCATCTTTACTAGTCTGTGCCATAAAAAACCAGGCCATGCCATCCCAGCTAGGACCACCATACCACTAGGCCAAGAAAGCTCATATCATAAAAACCCAGGTCATTTCACCCAAGCCTGGACCATCAAAACCAGAAAGGTATAGTTGGCAAAAGATTAGGGGGCGCTAGGTTCAAAATTCCTCAATGGGAATGAACATTAGTGAGAATAAAAGATGATAAAGTCACCTTCATCATACATTGTACAGGGGTAATGAGACTCAACATATGTTAATCATTACCACATTTTGATTAACTATCTCCCTTCTTATAATCAAGTTTCCACAATTATTCCACTATTCCTCAGCCAACAGTCATTTCATAACAATGTAACCACCATTGGGACAACCCTTCCTCCAACATATCTCTTTTATTACCAGGGCGTAGTCGCGTAGAGAGAAAAAAGATTCCCATTCCCATTCCAATTGAAGAATATGAACCAAGCACCCCCTTAGTTCTCATGCTATAATAGAGAGAAACTTAAATTATGGGTAACAAAGAGTTTTTCTTTCCCAAGTGACTAAGTTTGGGGGTCCCAGCAAAGGTAAATCTAGTTCGTTTTTATAGCATGCAACAAAATGTTTATCTCATCACTGCATTAGAAAAACAAGTGAAGGAAATGGAATTTGATGGAAGAAGTAAACATAATGACAGGAGGAGTAGGAAAGAACAGTAGAGAACTAGAAACCTAAATAGGACAAGAAATTCAGGGTACCTCCATAGTACACAGCAGCTTGACCACTGCTGTAATGTGTCAAAGATCCAAAAAGGTTGGTATTGTAAGCGAGAGCCAATGCTGCTAGCACTCCTGGAACTCCAGCAGCCAAATGCATGGCAAGAAACGCAGGGTACAATGCTCCAACGTGTCCCGTTTGACTTGCAAATAGGTAGTGGATAAAGAAGTAAGCTGCTTGAAGAATTCCAAAAGCAGCGGGCCAGCTCAGTGATAATGACTGCAGTGATTTGGCCACACAATCAGCCATCCAACTTACAATACCGAGATTTGACAATTGACCAGCCATGCCCACTAGAATTGCGAACCATGCCAATGTATCCCATGCTGATTTCTCACTTAAGCAGTCATCCCAATCTAGTACTCCCAATAATAAGAGTATTGATAGCCCGAGCATTGCAGCAACAACACTTGCAATACCAAGAGCATCTCTGCACAAATATCATCTAATGTCAATTGAAAGAGAACTAATATCCTTTTCAAGCAATGTGTATCCAGAACAAAATTAAAGAGTAGTTCTAGGTACAAAATGGTGGGGCATAGCAATAGTACGTACCCAAAAATCCACAAAGAAACTGCGAGAAGCATAGTACCAATCATAGTCCATTCATTTTTCGTCACAGAACCCATAAGCTCCAATTTCTTTTCAGCCATTGCAGGGGCATCTGGAGTATCTTTTATTTCAGGAGGATAAAGCTTGTACAAGATCAACGGTGTAGCTAAAAGAGAAGCTATTGCCGGTAAACTTGCAATCTTGAACCAAGACACCCATGGGTTTGAAACTACCACCCCAAGCCCCTCAGCTAGCTTGAGACACAGCAGGTTTTGAGCTGCAGCAGTAAGGAAAAGTCCACTAGAGTTACAAGCACACTGTTAGACATCAAAAAGACCTTGCATGAGTAACAGGGAGACAAGTTATAAACAAGTCATCTGTAATTGGACAATCCATTTGGAGCACAGAGATTCAATTTTCAGAAAGATTGCTGAATGCAATTTTGCTAGTTGGATATAGAAGATTAAGGAATGCCAGACAGAAATCACGTCGATAGTGAATACAGACGAAATATCATTGTACATGTAATGATTATCATCACATTTTTTTCCTTATGCATGCCATTTCCATCATATTAGCATTAAGGTCACACAAAGATCAGTCGTAGTTATTATACATGTTTTGACAACTAGATATAATACATTCAATTAAGGGACCCTAAATGGAAACGGGGACTCCAGAAATAGGGAAACACTAAACATCATATCAATCAGATTAATTAGCTTCTCAAACAATGATATAGAAAATAAATTTGTGTACTAAATCCAAGCAGGGAAATATAGCCACAAATACACTCAACAATCAATTTTCATTTACATTCCACTCCAACATCAAGAGACAAAAATATCAATCATAAAAAAACCTGAAATTGGGTTAGCAGTAAATAGGCTCCAAGCTTCTTCTTGGAGGGCTCGCCAGGGTTACTCCCTGCTGACAAGGACAAGGACTTAATAATCGGAACGAAGACACCTCCCGCCCTGGCGGTGGTGCTAGGCATGGCCGGAGCAATCAAAGCTTCACTCAAAGCCAGACCGTAAGACAATCCGAGAGTACTCTTTCCCAACCACTTAACAAAATAGGTGGCAATTCGATCCCCCAAGCCGGTTTTGACGAAGCCACGGGCAAAGAAAAAAGAGATAACAATCAACCAAATAACTTCATTGGTAAAGGCGGAGAAGGCGTTGGCGAATGTGAGTGTTTTAGTGATAACGGAGGTAGTGAGGCCGAGGAAGGCCCAGGCGCCGACGGGAAGAGGGTTGAGGACGAGTCCGGCGATGGTGGAGAGGAAAATGGAGAGCAGTTGCCATGCCTGAGGTGTGACTTCGGGAGGTCTGGGGACGAGGAAGCGGACGACGAGGCCTACGGCGACTGAGATGATGAAGGGGATTGGTTTAACGCCTTGGAGAGGAGGAGCAGGAGCAGGAGCAGGGGTGGATTCAATTGGGGCGGAGGAGGCGGCGGCGGCGGAGGGGGAGACGATGAATCTTTTATGGATTTTATGGGAAATGTTGATGGGTTTGGAGAGGAAAGGAGAATTGTGGGAGGTGGAGGTGGAGGGGGAAGCGGAGGAAAGAGAATTGAGGGGGCGGAAGTGGGTAGAGGGGCGAGGGCGGAGACGGGGGAGGGTGAAGCGGGAGAAGGAGGTGGTGGTGGAGAGGGCGATGCTCTCCATGATTGAGAGAATTGAGATCAAGTAGTGAGAGAGAGAAAGAGGTATTGGAATTTGGAGAAGGGAGGGGGCGGAAACCACAAGGATGGATGAGAGGAGAGGGAAAGGCTTGGAATGAAGCACAGGCACAGTAGTGTCAGTTTTGTTCCATTTCATCTGATGAGGTGGACATGTAACACCTTGCTTCTATTTCCTTTTCCTTTTTCCTTTTTTTCTTTTCTTCTGCGTTTATTTCTTTTCTTTTTTACTTTTTTTCTTTTCGGTCATTCACGATACTAATTATTTTCATTAAAAAATATATGTTATTTTTATTAAAGAGTATGTATTATTTACATCGAAGAGTACTCTTAGTTAAAACAAATAATAACATTTTAAGTGAGTTGTGGGGCGCAATAAACAATATTCCAGAACCAAAAACTTATATCAAGTTACCACATAAAATGACTTGTCAATTAATGGGTCTAAAACGAATAAATATAATTGCATTGCATGCAATATTGCATAACCCCGTGCAGAGATAGATATATAATGGTGCGTGTAACCAGTGTACTAACCACCATATATTTCCTTTTGACATATATGAATCAACCTCACTTTATATATATTCTTTTATTTTTATTGATTCATTAGTTTTAGAGTGCATTTTTTTATATAGTACTCTTTCGTCCTCTACATAACTTTTCATTTGATTTGTATACGAAATTTAATGCGAGTGCTGTTACCATTTGAAGAGATCAAGTAGATTTGTGGTCCTTTCTATTTTGTGAGATATATTAAAATAATAAAGTAATGTAATGTGATCAAACATTAAGATGTTTGACCCCTTTTTTTTTTTAAACAGTCGCATTTTTTCCCAATTTGGATATTGAAATTAAGGGATATATAAAGAATGGCCAAAATGACAAATTATAAGGGTGATGGAGGAGGAGTATCAATTGTTTCACTGGACATATAATTGATAATTTGTAATAGTCCAGTGAAAATAAGTGTAATTGGCCTAAAAACATATAGGCACACTCTCATATGTATTTGGAGTACGGTATATTTACTCAACAGTTAAATTTATTTATGTTGAAAAGTGTAGACTGATTATTCTGAAAAGTATGGTTAGATTACACTGAAAATTGACTTTCAGTGTAAACTTTTCATTGTAATCTAACAATACTTTTCAGTGTAATCAAATTATGTTTTTCAGTGTAAATAATTTCAACTATTGAGTGAATGCACCATATATCAAGTATATAAAAGAGTTACTCAAACATCTAATATTATTTAAAAACATAATTAAGTTGCACGATACACATGCACTTCATACAAGACTAAGATATGATTTTAAGACTTTTCTTTTATAATATAGTATTATGTGCACTTTACTTACCATACACAACTAATATTACTTTTCATAAAATGTTAATTTATTATTTCTTTATCTAATAAAATTACACCTATTTGTTTTTGCATAATTTTTTTTTTAAAATGACTAAGTAAAGGGGTTTGAAAATTAATAGTGTAAAATATATACTCCCTCCGTCCATGAAATATAGTCCTTGTTGTCTTATTTGGCTGTCCACAAAAAATAGTCTTGTTGCCTAAAATGGAAATAATAAACTTCATCTACCTTTTTCAACATACACACATAACATTTTTAAAATAATTTATTTTGTACTTGATGTGACACAATATTCTTACTTTTTACATATTATATCAACTTTCTTAATAACCGTGCATAAAGCAACAAGACTATATTTCATGGACGGATGGAGTATTTTTTTAAAAACATAACTAAGTTTATTGAAAAAAAATGTTAGTTATATATAGTGGATAAGGTTTACATTATATATTTTCTTTAATTTAATACTTTTACAAATTAAGATTGGGTTTAAAAACTGGCAAAGAATGAGTGTGGCTATCCCATCCACTTTAGTTGTATTTATAAAGAAGAAAAGTTGTTATTGCATCGCAAAAAAGCATTAACTTTATATACACTCAAATAGTATGGTGCACCTCTTTAAAAAAAATGATTAAATTTCAATTTTACTCACCTACTTATTTTTTGTGATAGTATATAAATAAAAAGGAGTAAGTCTCATATGCACCAGGTGCACCGTACAATTCAAATGTATTTTCGAAAAATTGTCCATACTATTGCTAAAAAGTTACTACTATTATTACTAAAAAAATCACCCTTTATTAAATGTATTTTTAATAATAATAATAGGGGCAACTTTTGAGTAATAGTAAAAGTAACTTTTAAAAAATACACTTGAATTGTGCATACACGAATATGCCAATAAAAAAAGTATTAACATCATATTATACATATTTTTTTTTTATTATTTAGAGAAACAAAAATAGCTCCCAATGTAAACAGAATTAGAAATCTAGGGACTAGAAAATTAAAGAAAAAAACATAGGGAGGACGTAATGTAATAAACATTTACTAGTGTTTAATTTAATAACATACTCCACATTACATATATTTTTAAAAATAACATATATGAATAAAATAAACAGTTGACATATGGTAGCTAAACTTCACGACCAAAATAATAGAAAACTAATACAAAACAAGGCAATTATGCAAACAAGTTGGCATTTGTAAAGCCATTCACATGGTTGGAAAAGGCAAAAGCGAAAAATCGCAGTACGTAACTGACAAACATACAGATCTGATCGACTTATTAATTTATTTATAGTAGTCTTATATATTGAATGAATGTTTTAGAGTCGAACGAAATGTGCACGTAATAGTAAAACAATCTCCATTACGAAACCACTAATCCATAATTGTGTGCCAGACAGACCATAAGAAACATCACATAAACTTTCAAATTAGAATAGGACTGCGAGTACTAAGAAGAAATGACTAGTAATCAAAATTCATATACATAAATATATAGCATTTAATTTCATACGAATATTACAAGGGAGTAGAGAGCCACAAATAAGCATAGATAATTTCAGCATGGATACGTGATGTTTCTTGCCTAATCTAACGATGGATATTGCTGGTGAAGATTATACCAGCAAAATGGGGGATTTAAGAATACCAGTTAGTATTTTTCCAGTATAAGAACCTAAATTGGATATTTTCTGTTAGCATAGGTAGGGAAAGAGAAATTGTTACCTTTTAATACGTGAGATAGAAGATAACAAATCCATGCAGCCAGTAGGATCATGCTTAGAAGTTGAACCACAATGTTTCCTATCATAAGCCCGCGTTTCTTACCAAAAAAATCAGCTTCCAGCAATATTTGTCTCGGGAAAATCATCAATGCAACTCAGTTTCTCAAGAATCAACCTTTCTTGCTTGGCATCTATAACAATTTCCGTCAAGAATAACAAAATCATAAATTGTTTAAATCATCCTGCAGATCTTGATAACAAACATAAACCAAGGGCACCTTGTTCAATCAACTCAAGTATCTCAACTAATCACACAGTATATGAGACATCCTTAAAACTGCTACCACAATCCTTGAACGTGTGATGAATTGTAGAAGCATGTATTCACTATTCATATACATACGTTTCTTAGCAAAAAAGATGAAAAACTTCTCAGTATGCATTCAGAAGTATAAGAAAGATGAGAAGGATACATTCTTGATCAGGGTTGTCCATGAAATTGGAGTGCAAAGCATTCCCAACACTATCCACAATAGCCGAGGTTGTCATGGATGATTCAATACATAATATGGCAGTTATTGCATCCAACCGAGTGACTTCATTTCTAAACATCAGCCTTGCATGTGCTACACCACATTGACAAGTTTGAGGATGGAAACAAGAGATTGGAAACTATGATTACATCAAGCACCATACCTTGAGCAAGGCGTATCAAGCTTTCCAGCATGCGAACGGTTGTCCTTGCTGTGAATAAACCAATAATGAGAAAGAATGGCAATGGCATAAATTTATTTCTATGGTTTTGTACACAAAACCTGCATTATAAGTAGCTGATCTTCTTTGGAGTTGGTAATAGCTTGATATAACCTTTTCAGCCTCCTTCGTAAGGACTGGTCTAAAATATCCTTTCACGAAATGAATGTACCTGATAGTATAGTGGCTCTGTAATAATGTAGATGTATGCTATAAACACATAATATATACTGAAATTGAGGGACTGTCATTTTGACACACTAGCAATGTGACATGAGATGAAACACCCTCACTTGGTTTACACCAAGGAGCATCTTTCCATGAATGGTTTGGTAATCATATGAAAGCTTTTGCATGCAGTTAAATCAAATACTGCACATGTTGAATATGCTTGAAGGTGAATAATAAGCAAAAGAAAATTAATATGAAACACCTAATACAAAAAACAGAAGGAAAGAGCCCGGCTACTCACACCCCGATGTTTGTTCAGTACACTCATATGTACAACAATTTTTAGCACTATATATCATCACGTACAGCTGTAAAGTGGGGGTATTGAGAAAATACTTGGGTGTCAATAATCGCGCCCGAAGGAAAAATCAAATGATAAAAGTAACTGCTGTTATAATGCCACAATTGGCATGGTAAGAAATAAACTTCAGAAGTAAAAACACAACAATACATTATTTTCTCACAACTGAAGTACAAGTACAATGTCCTAATGAATGAAAAGCCGATTAAAAGATTTGACATCTATTCTAGCCTGAACATTGAAGGATTTTTCCAAAGTATCTTACCCTCTAATCATGGTAAGAGACCAAATGTCAGATAAATTTTCATCAGGGTTTCCTTTACGCTGCTCTGTCTGCAAATGATTTCAAGGAAGAAATACATATTTTGTGAAGTCACTTAACTGTTTCATGACCCATTGGAAATATGACCAAAATCACTCTTATTAATTTCAAGGAAGAAATACATATTTTTTGAAGTCACTTAACTTCTTCATGACTCAATGGAAATATGACCAACATATCACTTTTAAATACCTCAGAAAGAATGTGAGATGAAACAACTGCATCCCACTGTGGATTCTTTGTGTCCAGGAGGACAAGAACTATATCAAATCTGCTTAGTAAGGGTCCAGAAAGCGCAGTATTGACAGACAGAGCTAGTACGGGTTAAAGAATAGAGACATATAGCTTGAAGGAAGGAAATAAGTTAGATTTTTTATTTCAACCTAAAAATCTTGAGAACTATCAAGTCCAATTTAGAGAAGGATACATTGGTCTGGGTCATACTGTCCCTTTGGATTTGTTGCACCAAAAACAATTGCTCTTGAGCTGAGAGTTGTTACAAGACCAGCCTGAAGGTTTCACAACATTTGAATGGTCACAAAATATAAGAACACCAATAATTTTACGTGAAATGGTTGAAAGATGAAAGATAAAATCTTCTATCAACATTTTGGATCAAACATAACTGTAAAGAGTATTCCTTATCAGGAAAGCCCCTTTGTCAATATGCAGCACAAAATTATTAGAATATTGAAGTCATAAATTAACATGGAAATGAAAAAAGCAAGTTCATAGAAATCACTATACTTTAGGGTCATGAATAACATCATTTATATACAGTGGGGGTGGATCAGATTGTCATTAATAAACATGTGGTGGCAAACCATTCAACCAGATAGAAGTGGGCAGCATAAACCTGTAGAGATTTTAAATATACCTTAGCTACACTTATTGTCTGCTGCTCCATAGCTTCATGAATAGTTGCCCTATCATGTTCCCTCATACTGTAAGAGAAAATGTTACACCTCTGAAGATATCATATAAGCCAGACCAAATTCTTAGCAAGTGTAGCCTAATAACAATCAATTAATAAACCTCATTGAAGTGAAATGCTTTATAATCTGCTGCGGGTAATACAAATGTGGTTTCGCGGGGGGGATATAAGGTGAAAACAATTCATTGGACTTTCACTTTCTTTGTTTAGGAATTATAAGCAATGACTGAAGAAGACAAACCAAATCAAATGTAGTATCATTGATAAAAGCCTACAGCCTTGTGATATGACATCAGATAAATGACCTTTGCAAAAGATGACAACTGAGTAAACCAATATACGAAAAGGCTGCTATGTTCAAAGAATAAACTATTTCTCCTGAGAAGAACTCCTACAAATTTCTAAATTCTTTAAAAAAAATGCAAAACCACCAGCATAATATAACTAAATGAACGGAAAAGGTGACTTGTAGGTTGTACCTATCAAACTCATCTATACAACAAAGACCACCATCAGCCAACACTAAGGCTCCAGCTTCCAGCATCCATTCCCCTAAAAATAACTTCTTTTAATTAATTTAACATAAAGGTGCAATGGGAAAAATATTGATATTATGTAGAAAAAGCCAGTCACGTGACATGTTTCACAGACACATACATAAAGCTCCAAGACAGATAGTAGCTAATAGTGTTGGCAATACCTCCATCTTTGACTGCAGTGACGGTCAATCCAGCACTAGTGCTCCCTAACCCAGTGGTAATTACAGATCTATTGCTTAGTTTGGCAGCAAACTTCAAGAACTGAGACTTTCCAGTGCCTAATCAAATTAAAAATGTTAGACATCTCTGAAAATACAGGCAGGTAATCTTATCTGAGGACCATCTAATTAATATCCTAGCAATAAGCAGACGTAGAGCATTGAAGCAAGCATTTCTAGGAGCAAGTAATAAATGTGTGTGCCAAAGGGGAAATCATTAAACAAGAAGCTAACATAAGCTGTGGATAGAAGAATACATATCAAAATGACAGATCCATATTTTACCAGGATCACCAACCAAAAGCAAATGAGACTCGCCACGGACCTTTGTTCCAGAAGCATCAACATGTTGAACACCTCCGATAAGCGTCAGCGCAACTAAATCATATAGAAATTTTAAGCAATGGGTAAATTTTTTAATGCTAATAGCACCCATAAACTGCAACCCATTTCAAATTATTGCAGCTAATTTTTTACAGAACTTGGCTAATCACTGAAAGGTTAAAAGCAAAGTTCCCTTACCTGCAAGTTTGACAGTAAAGAGTCCAAAAATCTGTGGGCAAATGCCTCGAAGAATGGCATTTCTACCTAACCAATAAATTATGGGTATATCATAAATTATGGGTATATCATACTTGGATTTGACAAGGAGAGAATAATTTTCTACCTTTCAATGGGGTATCTTTAAAATCTGACCAGAACTGTTTGAATTTCATAATAACATCATCAGCAATATGAATATCTGACTTTAACTCGTTCATCCTCCTATAAGGGGCAATTAGAGCAGAAAATGTTATATAAGTTATAAGTAACATCAGGAGATGAACGGTTTTGGAAAAATAAAAGGAAAATGTGGCCCAAGATAATTATCTTTCTTTCCAGGTTATGATGTAAGAAGGCATCACCCAGACATATTCAGATGGATTGTTTGACACGTAGGGAAACCACATATCCTGGTTCAATGATTTACAGCTCAACAATAAAACGTCACTTGATGATCATAACTACTTAAGTCAACGATTTCTGGTTTTGGACATGCAATAGGAATATGTTTCTACCACTCAATGTATGATTAAACACCATCAGCTCCTTTCTATTAATATTGCAATGTGGCATCAGCTAGAACAATCCTTCTATAAATTACTCCATTTCAGCAGAATTTGGACACTTAGTTTTGTCTTGTCTATTAAAACCAGAAAAGGGCTGCAGGATGAAGAAAATGTAGAGGATGTTTACAAATACAGCGATCCTCTTTTCTTTTCTTCTTTTTTTTTAATCGATAAAGTTAGGACTCGAACCCATTACCAATTGGTCATGGGTAGTGAATCTCTAACCACTTGATAAATACATAAAGCAGCATTGAGTAACAAGTTTCACAAAAATATATAGCAGAGAATGCTGTAGTTGTCTGGATATTTAGAAGGAATATATCTTAGTCTGAACAAGTAACAGAGGCAGTTTGCCGGTAAATAAATGGCTTCAGCATCTGTAGTCCAGAGCTGCAATAAAGCATCGTTTTTGCAAGTGTTATCCTTATTGTCATAGCCGGCTACAGTGAAGCCATACGAAGATGTAATTTTCAATGTGAGATTGTTTATATTGTACTCAAGCAGCACAGTTAAGACCTTCACATAGAACAATGTTATTATTTTGGGTAAACATGTGATATTTCACCCCTAACCATTCAAGATTTACTGATGCCCCTACCCCGGCCTTGTTAAATGTCCTAGAAGCTGCCAAATTCAGCAGACTTTGTGAAGGGAAGGTGCAATTGACCCCTTGTGTATTCAAACAACATGGGGAAGGTGAAGACTCTCACATAGAATATACAAGATAAGACTTGTGGGACTTAGATTTGTTGGGATTTCATCAATGGCGCGCAAGTCATGTTAAACTTACATCCAAAAAATAAAAAAACTTGAAGGAAGTGAGACATCCTAAATACATTACCTCACATAATTAGCAATTAGTACAGGATCAAGATCGCATCGCACATATTTCATATCCGAGGACCACTTAGCAGTCAAAACTCCAGTAACAATTACATCATCTGAAAGGAAATTAAGAAATTAAATACACAGGCTTAACAATGATTACCACAAGTGGATTAATTTTCATGGTTCATAAGTGAGGACTATTCATGAGTTTGTCAATGAAGTGCACATGTGAAGAATGAACTAGAAGCATGATTTGTATCTGAAGAAAAATTATAATTTTAAAGCAATAGGCTTGTCTCAATAGGTACCTCCAGCTTTAACCATGTCAACAAGATCGTCCTTCAGAATAACAGGAACTGAACGAGGGATAGCTCCAACACCTAAAACCTGTGTGCTTTCTTGAATTTTAATTTCCTGATAATCATGACATATCTGTTTGTCTTCTACTACCCGGAAGCGCGTGCTTTCACAATTCTACACAGAACAAATTTAAGCCCATATGAAACAGCAAGTAGTTTAGAAGGCCTCAAACACTAAGGACGCAAATTGAACGCTTTATCAAGATATACAAGCAACTGTAAAGCCAATCTAGTTGTTTGCCTTGTATAAACTTGGATTTTTGGCTCCATTACTCAACCTAACAAACTCAGGTCCAGATTCAGTAAGCTTGCATGCCCAGTGATATTTGATTAGAAATCGATAAAGTAATAAAATCAGTGGATCTTTGGCTGATGCAGAGCAAAATATTAAGTGGGTGTGCCTGTGTCTTAGTATATACGACTGCACGTACATACGCAAATGAACTTTAGAACAGACCTGAGAAGGGCAAAATGACGGCCGTGTTATGGTAAATCTGGTTTCCACCTCTGGATGAACTGGAAATCTACACACAGAACTTTGTTTCAGTTGAATACAATGAGAAACGCATTGGGAAATATCACTTACAAGATCAAAACAGTATTTTGCAATAATAACACATGAGAAGTGAGATAACTAAAAGCTATTTCAAAAAGTTATATAGACAATGAACGAACGTGTTATTAAAAATAAAATAAGGCATGAATATTAATACCTACCAAGCTACAAGATTGAAGATTCCTAAGTAAATTATTAAATTAAGTATGCCGTAATCATTTGTAAACACTCTGCATTCCCAAAGAAGCATAACATTTGCAACTAAATGAAATTATCTTCCTGTTTGAGTATCTCCCACGTATTGTATATCCTTCGTGTCTCAAGGAAAATCTGTTATAATGTAAGGTTTAGTATCAAATGACTTTCTCCATGATTTGCTACAATTACTTTGCTCAATGAATTGTCTTAAAGCAATCGAGCATATGAACGCACACAAATCAGACCTGAGTTTGCATACTCTACACTCATAAGTCTTCTCGCCTTCAATCATCTTGATTGCCCCAGACCTTATTACTGTGCCTTTGAGAGTGAGAAGAATGCCGCGGTGCTTCACTCTAACACGCCCAATACTTGGAAAAGTTTCTACACAAGTCATAAATCTAACAATATACATATAGGTTCCAAAAACAAAAACGCTGGTAGATCAAAAGATCATAAGTAAATGACCCACCAGGGCATTCGAGAGGAGAACCACAGACATTAATCCGAACATGTACATGGGCCTTCACACTAGCATTCTCCATTTTCTTGAAATCCTCGAAGATCACTTTCTACAGATTTAGTTCAAACGACAGATATAACATGAGTTTTACTCCTTGTTTGTAGAATTTATCAGAAACTCTTTCGTGTAGACCCAAGTAATTACATAACAAATGCATTTAGGTCCAATTCGTGGTGATCGCTGAGGACCAGTAACATCACTAGGCTTTCGAACTAAATATATACCGAACTAAGAGGAGAGAGTCCATGAAATAAAACTGAAAGTAACCTGAGCCCAGATAGCGGATTCATCGATAAGAGGTAAATACTCCGTAGGCAGTGAGAAAATACAGTGTGCCAATCGTGGATTATCATCCATCAATTTAGCAAAACTGTGTAAAATGAAGAAGAATATATCAAATTATAGGTTCAATAACACGAATCGATACACACGGAATGCGCAAGTTTCAAATGGAGAATTTGAACTTACTCGATGTGGATAGGATAATGAAGGCGAGGATCAGAAGAAAGGATAACACTGCGAAGTTGTGGCAGGTGATATTTTATCAGAAATCCCGCCATTTCTTTGCCGGGGTCGCTGTCATTCTCCGTCGTCACCACCATTTTCCCCTCTGAGTGTGCGCGCGCGATTGGGTGTGAGGGAGGGAGAGCGGGAAGATGCGTCTGGCGAAAAGGAATCTTGATTAGATTTTCACTTTTCTTTTTCTATGATATATTTTATTTTTTCAATGTGTTCCCCAGTAAATATCACATTTTTTTTTTCATAACGTTTTGTAATAAATTTCACACCAAACAATAAAACATTCTTATAGTATCATTTTATATCAAAATACTCTTTACTGATTAATACACTCAATAAATCAATTTTTTTTAGTGTGCACTCTCTCATGTAAAATTGATAAGGAAAATGTATAAGAAAATGAAGAGAGTAAAACTAGTGCATATTCCCATGTAGGAATAAAAATAAAAATACGGAGTAAATTTCTCGTACATTCGGTGTACCGTGCAATTTAAGTACAATTTTAAAAAGTCACTTATTTTTACTGAAAAATGACTTTATAAAAATGCTCTTTTCGTTAAGGTTGTAAATGAGTTGAGCCTAATCAAATATACTAGTATTCAAGCTTATTTGAAATATTATCGAGCTTTAATATTCGTGTTTAAACTTGTTTGACAATTTAGTGAGTCGAACGAGCTATAATCGAGTTGATCACGAAAAAAACTCGAGTAGTTTGACATTTTTACAATTTTCTTTGTATCCTTTCTAAGTTATCAAGCTCAAAATTGAACCGAACTTTAAATTATTCCAAATATAAATTTATGTTCAAACTTATTTGACATTTATTTCAAATTGAGCTTAAATATACTTTTAATGACCGATCTTGAATCAAGTATTGAATAGCTTAAAAGATGTACTCCCTCCCTCCGTGAGTAAACTTCCCACTTTCCTTTTCGAAACGTCCCCCAATAAACTTCACATTCCATAAATGGCAAAAACAACACTCTACTACATATAAACTTTAACCTTCAAATTCATACAATATTACCAAAGTGTTACCCATTCAATTCACTTTTCAACACTATTCATTACTTTATCCCAAAAGTCAACATGTGACCCACAATATATTAATAAACAAATACACTTTCTTAAATCATTCAACAAAAAAAAGTGAGAAGATTACTTGGGAACGAATGGAGTAATTTTTAAAATGCACATGATGCCCACCAAACTAAGTCAAAATGATATTATTAGTATTAAAATAATTATTTCAATTAATGATTTTTGTGCACACATTGATAAGAAAGGGTGAGACATATGGAGAACATAATAATTTTATCTTATTTTTAAAAAATGATGTTGTATTAAAGGGAAGAATCTTAAATCTTAAATATACTATAAGGACAAAGTTTTGGAAGCCTATGTGACAAGCTCTTAAATCTTTATTTTGAAAATACTCTCCTCTCACCAAATTCATTGACTTTAAAAACTATTCTCAACAATTGAATCTTAATATCTAATTTAATCTTAACCGTTAATGTTTTCCCATCTCCTCTATATATATCATCTATCTCACACAACCAAAAATCAATTACAATAATCTCTCCAAAGAAATAATTCAATTCTCTAAAAAATATTTTGATGCATAACCCACGATTTTATGTGTTTCATATTCCCACCATACATTCGATATTTTTAATTCGTTTCTTTCTTCTTTTAATTTTTCCAATTTTGCTATGAAGTTTTATATTAATTCTCCTTTCGTCTAAACCTTCATTTTTTTTCTTGCAGGATCTTCATATTTATTTTTTGCAGGATCTCCATCTTAAGGTATTTATTTTTTATTTTATGTTTTTTATAGTTTTAATATATGAATTTAATCTTCATGTTTTGTCTAATCTCTTCTACCAATGATCCTTTCCTTAAACTCACTTTTTTTTTTTGTGATTTGGACGAATACAAATCTCTATGAGTCTAAAAGTATTTACTCTATTTACTAATTATGTTATTTTTTTACTTTTTTTATTAATTATTGTTTTATTTTATTTTTTTCGTATGAAAATGATTATTGTGTGATTTATTTTATTTTATTTTTAGGATTGAACGTCAACAATGAAGATGAAGTGGATGATCAATTTTTCATATGAAGATGAAGTGGAAGATCAATTTTATTGTGAAGATGAAGAATCATTAATTATATGTTAAAAATTAGATTTTTTTAACATTGTAATATATTACTTACAATTCAATGTATTATTTACAATTCAATAAATAATATTCTTTACGAGAATTTATAATTTTTATTTTTTTTATTTCTAAGATGATGAAGAATCGTTCAAATTTGGATGATGGATATCTTTTATATATATTCATCTTCGATGAATGTATCTTTCGGAATATATATTCATGAAAAATAAAAATGAATTATTGAAATAATTAATTCACAGAAAAGTATATACAATAGTATTTAGGAACAATTTTATAGCATATGAGCTTAACATATCTATTGAATATTCCTATGATTAATATTTGACTTATGCAAAGAAATTAACTCAACATATTTTCTCATATTATTTTAAAAGATTAGATTTAAAATAATTATATTGGGAACAATATATAAATTTATACTAATTGTAAACTTTACTTATTTAATCAATTTTAAATTTCAATTTGAATATATTAGGAAAAGATGACTAATTTTGAATGATAATTTAGTAAGATAATTTATTTGATAATTTTATATTATCCCACATTCCTAAATCCTAAATTTTTGGTTAGTGGGTATCTTTTAAAAAAAAATGTAAATAATGTATTCTTCAAACTAATATTTTTCAACTAATGTATTCGGTAATGTATATGTATAATGTATATTTCATATAATACCTAAATTTTTGGTTAGTGGGTATATTTAAAAAAACTAATGTATTCGGTAATATTTTGTTTTCATATAATCTTTCAACATAATTTTTTCATTTTTTTTATGAAAGATTAGATTTGAAATAATTATATTAGGAATAATATATAAATTTATACTAATAATTAACTTTACTTATTTAATTAACTTTAAATTTCAATTTAAATATATTAGGATAAGTTGACTAATTTTAAATGATAATTTAGTCAGATAATATATTCGGTAATTTTATATTATCCCACATTCCTAAATTCTAAATTTTTTGTTAGTGGGTATCTTTTATAAGAAATGTAAATGTAATAATTTTTATTAACGATTTTATTTTAATAAATTTATACTAATTATTTAATTATTATGTACATACTTAATAAGTTGAACGGTTAGTGGATATTTATGTACATGCTTATTTATTTAGTTTTAAATTTTAATTTAAATATATTAGGAAAAATTGACTAATTTTAAATGATAATTTAGTTAGATAATTTATTCGGTGATTTTATATTATTCCAAATTCCAAAATCCTAAACTTTTTGTTAGTGGGTATCTTTAAAAAAAATGTATATGTAATTGTATATGAAGGATTTAGTTTTCATATGATACTTAAAAAATAATGTATTTGAATAATACAATTTCGATATTATTGAAGAATTTTGAGGTAAATATTGATTCATTTATTTCTTAGATTTAATTTATATGATTTTAAATGGTCTAATATTTTATTTGTATCCCACATTCCTAATTTTTTTGTTAGTGGGTGTCTCATTAAAAAAACGATTTTGTTTTCCTATAATATATTTTTTCTTTTACGGAAGTTTTCATATAATAGATTAACTTAACATATATAATTGACTAACTTATTTATTTGGCTCCTAATTATTATTGAACTTTTTTAATTAATCTTCTTATGAAATAATAATTAATAATATTGATTTCCCTAAGTTGAAATGGATAAAGAAAACACTTCACCTTCACCCAGTCAGACGACATATTCAGTTAAATATTTCTTATATTCAGTATTTTATTCTTATTAGATTATTGTTATATTAATGATTTAACAGACACTGAATATGCAAGAAGTATTCACAAAGGTGCGTTATTTATTTCGTTCTTAAATTATAGTTTTACATTTTTAAAATTTTATTTATTTGAGTATGTTTAAATATATTTATTTAGATTAAGTAATAAGTAATTATATTTATTTAGATTAAGTAATAAGTAATTATATTTTGTTAAATTCCATCTACTTTTATTTTTTTTTTCTTTGCAGAATTTTGTACTAAGCATGCTAGAATGATGAGGAGATCTATGATTTGTGGAAAACGTGGTGTTTTGAATGAAAATTGGTTAGATATATACAAATAATAAATGTACATGTATTTATATTATGTACTTAATATATTTTTGTATTAATATATTTTTAATATTTTATTTTTAAGATCCTAGTTTGGAAGAGTTAAAGTGTAAGAGTGCAAGATTGTTGAGAAAAAATATCCTTTAAGATAAACGGCGAAGAATTTTGCCAGGTTTAATTTTTTATGGTGTATTATGTTTCAATATTAAACGTGTTTAATATGTAATGATATAATGTGTTTTGATTTTTTTTAACTTTAATTTAATTGTTTTTTATTATTAGATAATTTTATATCTCAACAAAAATTGGAAGACACGTCGTCGTCATCAATATTAACAAATGGTTAGTTTTCTATTTTTAAATTACCTATATTATTTACATATTCTATTTTTGCTATTAAATTTGTATATATTTAATTCTTATTAATTTTTTGTACATGGATCAATATCAAATATAGGAAGCTACTGTAAATCCAATGACATCAGGTCCGGTTATTTTTGTTTAATCCATTAATTACGAAAGCTTAATACTCTTATATGATATTATATTACATATTTTTTATGTGTTTGTGCATTTTTTTTTTCAGAAGCTGAATTATCTAATTCAACTGATCATAATCCACTCGCTGATATGGCAAATTGTAAGTATTCCATGAAAAATAGATAGAATTAAAAGAGATAAAAATAATTATACTAATATTTTTATTTTACAGTGATATCAATTCAAAATTGTTCCGGTAGTACTACAAACATATCTTCTCTTACATACACAACAAATACACGTTTTGCATCTCAAGGTTTGTAAGTTTAAATTTAATTATTTAATATAGCAATTTAAATAATATTATTAATATATGTATACATATATATATATTACATTTATTTTTTAAAAAAATATTTATTTTCAGGTAGAGGAAAGACTCCAATTACTGATGCTTCAGGATAATACTTAAACACCTCATAGCCGGATATCTATGAGTGTTATATCATCTTTAGCACAACAACTACATTTTGAATACGAGAAAAATATTCAATCTTTCTCTAAAAACAAATTGGAAAAAGCTCTTCTGGCCATGATATTTTTTTTATCTTAAATGTTGTAATTTTTTTTAATTTATAATTATAATAATCTTTTTGTCCAAATATAAATGTAATTAACTAAATATTCATGACTTTTTAGGTAAAAAGAGGAGAGTTGTTGTTGCTGAGCAAATGTCAAAAGGAAGTAATACTGGTGGTGAATATGGTATAAAATTTACATTTTATTATAAAAAAATCTTTTTATATTAGAATTATTTTAAAAAATATTTAAACATTTTTAAATGTAATTAACTAAATATTCATGACTTTTTAGGAAAAAAGAGGAGAGGTATTGTTGTGGATGAAAGGTCAAAAGGAAGGAATACCGATGATGAAAGTGGTATAAAATTTATATTTTATTAGTTTTTTAAAAATATTTATTCATTTTTATTATATTTATAGGGTATGTTGATTTTGGGGATGCTACGTTTGTCTGCGTCTATTGTAATGCGTATATGTGGTATGACGAAAGAAGCAATAAACGATTGAATGAGAATCCACCAAAATTTACATCTTACTGTTCAAATGGAAAAGTACAACTTCCAATGTTGAAACCTCCTCCTTCTATATTGATCAATCTTCTAACGGGCAAAAATGAAAGGAGCAAGCATTATATAAAAAGGATTAGAGCTTACAACATGATGTTTAGTTTTACATCTATGGGTGGAAAGGTTGATGATTCAATCAATAATGAAAGTGCTCCTTATGTTTATAGATTGCATGGTGCTAATTACCATCAGATTGGAAGTCTTTTGCCAATACCAAACAATAAGTCTAAGATTTCGCAACTATACATATATGACACTGAAAATGAAGATCAGAATCAAATTGATGCTCTCGGGTTAGTTAATTAATCCTCTTATAATTATTGAGTTAGATTTATTTTACTAATTCAATTTTCCATTATCTAATATATATCTTACTTTATATTTTATATTTTGCATTATTTTTTTAACAAATTATGCAATATAATAGTTATAATTTTTTTTATCAATTCAATTATTTTGTTTGTGCAGGAGGCAATCAAAGGATAAAAATAAAATATTGAATGATAGTATTGTTCGTGATCTTAAGAGGATGGTGGATACTTTTAATCCATTTGCAATGCAATTTCACAGTGCAAGGGAAAGTATTATGTCTGGAGCTGAGCCAAATTTGAGATTGAATTTGCTAGAAAGAAGGAGTTCAGATGGAATAGTTTATAACCTTCCTACAACTTCTGAAGTTACAGCACTTATTCCAGGGGACATCGATGCAGCTATGGAAAAGAGAGATGTGGTCCTTAAGACGCGTAGTGGTGAATTGTTAAGAATAAGTGAATTGCATCAATCTTATGTTCCATTGCAGTATCCTTTATTGTTCCCCTATGGCGAGGATGGTTATATGATTGATGTGGTTCATAATGATGCTGGTTTTACAACAAGGAAAAGAACCAGACTCACGATGAGAGAATTATTTTCCTTTAGAATACACGAACATAATAATGAACCCAATACTCTATTCCTGTCCAGGAGACTTTTCCAACAATTTTTGGTGGATTCGTATACTATGATTGAGTCAGAAAGCTTGTCTTTTATAAAATTCAATCAAGTGAAACTGAGGTCTGGCAGAGCGGATGATATGAAAATTGCAGTTGATAAAGGTGAGGTAGATCCATCTTCTACGGGTAAAAGAATAATGCATGCATCCTTCACAAGGAGTCCTAGGTATATGATTCAAAATTTTCAAGATGCCATGACAATTTGCAAGTATTTTTCTTATCCGAATTTATATATCACAATTACTTGCAATCCGAAATGTCCCGAGATTACGAGATCCTTAAACGAGAAAGGTCTTGATTCTGTTGATAGGTCAGATATTCTCTGCAGAATGTTTAAGATGAAACTTGATCGTATTGTGAAGGATTTTAAGGAACTTCAAATATTTAGAAAAATTAATGCATGTAAGTTTATCTTTTTATATTTTTAAAAGTTCCATAATATTTGTTTTCTGTATATAGAATAACTTTACAATTCTTTTGAATAATTTTAGTATATAACTTGATTCAAGTTTTTTCAATATGCAGTATTATACGCAGTGGAATTTCAGAAAAAAGGATTGTCGCATGCTCATATTCTTTTGTTTCTGAACCGTGAGAACAAAATTCCAAATCCGGAGAAGGTTGACCGTATCATATCTGCAGAAATATCAGATAAAGATGATGATGCATTTTTGCATGACTTGGTATGTGACTACATTATTCACGGACCCTATGGATTGGCAAAGAGAAATTCTCCTTGCATGGTCAATAATGTTTGCTCAAAGAACTTCCCCAAGAGTTATAATGAGTTTACATCTGTTGATGATGAAGGTTTCCCACTGTACAAAAGGAGAAATACGGGAGTGACTGTTGATAAATGAATTGTTCATTTAGATAATCGTTTTGTGGTTCCTTACAGTCCAATACTGTTGTGAAGGTATCACGGTCATATAAATGTTGAGTGGTGCAATAGGCATAAATCCATCAAGTATTTGTTCAAGTATATCAATAAAGGAGCAGATAGGATTACTGTTACTGTGGAGAAGGAATGGGTCACTGAAGGTGAATCAAAATCAAAGGACAAAGTGGAAAATTTCGTAAACTGCAGATACATATCTCCGTGTGAGACAATTTGGAGAACTCTTCAGTTCGATATACATTGTAGGTATCCACCAGTTATGAGATTGGAATTCCATCTTCCTAATAAGCAGAAAGTTATTTTTCGAGATGAAGATTACATTGATGATGTACTCGAAAGACCATCTTTAGATAAATCAATGTTCTTGGCGTGAATGGATAAAAATAAAACCGATGATGAGGATGCAAAGAAGCGGACTTATGTAAAATTTCCAAAATGTATGTTTGAGATAGAAAAATACGAGATGATACGAACCATTGATAATACTGAGTATGATACATTTAAAGATGCTTGCTATTCAATGAGATTGCTAGATGATGATCGTGAGTACATTGATGGGTTAACAAATGCAAGTTTTTTGGCAAGCGCTCATTACGTAAGGAACTTATTCGTTGTTCTTCTCATGTCATCTTCAATGAACCCTCCAGAAACCGTATTCGAAAAGACGTGGGAGTGTATGACAGATGATATACTCCATAAAAGAAGACGAACATTGAATATTTCAGGTATAATATTATTTAAAAAAAAATATTTCATTTAAATTGTTAAAATATTTTATAAATTATATTTGTTTCTAATTTTTATTTTAGATTTACAGCTTAATAACGAAGAGTTGAAAATGTTGGCTTTAATTGAAATTGAGAAGCTACTGCAGATGAATGGATCGACTTTGAGTAGATTTGCATCAATGTCAGTACCAGATTTTGAGTTTGAGAATAATTTAATAAATAAACTCATTCATCAAGAATTGAATTACGATCGATCTGAACAAGGAGAAGAGTATGATAAGTTAAGTTCAACTCTCATGAAAGAACAAAAACTTCTGGTTAGTGAAATACTCGAAGCCGTTTGGTTGCAAGAAGGAATAGTTTTTTTTCTATACGAATATGGTGGAACTGGAAAGACATTCATTTGGAGAACGATCTCCGCAGTAATAAGTTCTGAAGGCAATATTGTTCTTAATGTTGCATCAAGTGGAATATCATCTCTACTTCTGTCAGGCGGACGTACTGCTCATTCGAGATTTGCTATACCGCTTAATATTGATGAGACCTCCACTTGTAACATAAGGTCTGGGACATATTTATCCGAACTATTATTGAAGACAAAGCTTATTATATGGGATGATGCACCAATGATTAACAAATTTAGCTTTGAAGCTTTGAATAGAAGCTTAAGGGATATTGTTAGATCTTCAAATGGAACTATGAGCGATATGTCTTTTGGTGGTAAAATTGTTGTGCTTGGAGGAAATTTTAGACATATACTTCCTGTTATACCAAAAGGAAGTCGAGAGGACATTGTGCACTCAACTATCAATGCTTCATATTTGTGGGATCATTGCAAGATATTTTGTGCATCTTTTATTAAATAATTTTTTTTTTAAAGAAATAATAATTGAAAAACTAAATACATCTCATTTGTTTTCAATTTTAAGGTTTTAAAATTGACGAAGAACATGAGATTACAAAGTTCTGATCCCAATACGTCCTCAAATGGTGATGATGTTGTTAACTTCTCGGGGTGGATTTTGGATGTTGGTGATGGAAAAATTGGAAATAGGCAAGATGGTGTCGCTGAGATTGAGATTTCGAAAGATAATTTGATTTATGATGTTATTGATCCGGTTACATCTATAATCGAAAGTATTTATCCATCCTTGATTGATAATTTAAGAACACATAAATACTTTGATGATAGAGCAATACTTGCACCTACTCATCGAGATGTGGAGTCTATAAATGATAAGATTCTATCTATGATTTCTGGTGATACAAAAGTATACTTGAACCCAGACAACGTTTGTGCCTCTGAATTTCGAGAAGGAGGTAGTGGACAAATGGTTAATGTTGAATTTTTTAATTCTGTTAGGTGTTTCAGAATGCCTAATCACTATCTGATCTCAAAAGAATGAGTGCCTATAGTATTACTAAGAAATATTGATCACAAATCCAATTTGTGCAATGGAACAAGATTGATAGTCACCACACTTGACAACCACATTCTCGAGGCTGAAATAATATCCGGAAGGAATATTGGAAATAAAGTATTCATCCCAAGAATGACATTGCCAAATTCTGATCCTACAATGCCGGTGAATTTTACAAGGCGACAATTTTCAATTCTACAGTGTTTTGCCATGACAATAAATAAAAGTCAAGGACAATCACTTTCTACTGTTGGATTGTATCTTCCCAAGCCCATTTTCGCTCATGGTCAACTTTATGTTGCAGTATCCAGAGTTAGATCGAGTAGAGGATTGAAGATTTTGTCACTTGATTCTAAAGGAAAACCTTCAAAATACGCAACGAATGTTGTTTATAGGGAGATTTTCCGCAATTGGTAAGCATTATTTTCTAAACATTTGGTTAATAATATATTTTATGAATTTATAGTTTATTATTTTTGGAATAAAATTATTTATTACATATTTGAAAATGCAATAAAAATATTGAATAAACCAAATAATAATAGTAACAACATTTAGAAAACTTAAAAAAATTAATTAATAACATTATAATAAATTTTATGTACAGCTACGCAATAATTGTGGGTTTAGCACTAGTTAATATATATAAGAGAACCAAGATTTGGATTAACAAGGTTTAATCTACATAATTGTTTATATGACCTAAGAGTCCAAGATTTTAGGGGATTTATAATTCTTTTATTTTAGGTATTTATAATCCAAATTTGTCTTAATCCAACACCATTTTATATCTTAATTTCACTTCGATTTAAATTATAGATTTATACTTTTCTACTATAATTTCAACTGACCAAGCATGAGAAATAACTATAAACCAAATTTTACATACTGAACATTTCTCTACATTTTCTTTTTTTCTTTTTTAAGATCCAACTTATAATAACTCTTCTGGCCTCTTTGTATTTTTCGAATCAAGTTTTAAATCTACACATATAGAACTCATGTTCTAAGCAAGGAAGTAAAGTGTTAATCGTTTTAGATTCACAAGAAAACTTGTAATCAAGGAATCAGAATTATGGTAACAATTAGAACGAAAATGAAATCAACAAGAACACCAGAATTACGTGGTTCGGAGATGAATACTCCTACGTCCACGGGATCGGAGAGGATAGCTTTTCACTAAGTAAGAAATGGAAGTTACAATTCGATCAATCTCACAAACTCTCTATGTGTATACGCTCAATAATGATCTCTCTTCTCTAGGTTATTTCTCTCAGTTGAGAAAGCCCCCCTTTTATAGATACAGAGATTGAGATGAACCCTAGAATTGATTCAGTTGTAACAAACTCAAATGTGAGGTAGTTATCCAGCTGACTAACGACTTCAATAACCGCTTCAGTTGATTCAGTTAGAACCGCCATTGCGTTAACTTCAATTTGGTGTAATCTGCGTATAATGAACTTTGGATCAGATAACTTGTCCTTCTCTGGTTCTGGTCACTTACACCAGACTAGTCTGGTCCAGACTCCTCTGATAGGACTCCTCTGGTAGACCTCCTCTGGTACCTCATCTGCCAAACTACTCTGGTCAGACTCCTCTGGTCAGCCTCATCTGGTCCAACTCATCTGATACCCCAAATTGACTAACTCCCACAGCTAACACTTTCTCAACATAGCTTTCTTATTGGAACTCAAGCTCAGCAGATTGCATACTTCACATATGACACTTCACAATTCTCCACCTCAGATGAGAAGTATCAATCATCTCTTCCTCTCCTCCATGCTCCAGCTTGGACTAAGGAACATCCCATACACTCATCTTTACCAATTCAATACAGAACTTGAATTTCGTACATGGTAAAGACTTTGTACACATATCTGCAGCATTGTCCTCTGTAGATATCTTCTGGATCTGAACCACTCATTTGTCAATGATTTCCCTTACAAAATGCAACCTTACATCAATGTGCTTTGATCTCTCATGGAACACTTGATGTTTAACCAGATGAACAACACTCTGATTATCACAATGAATGACCACAACCCTTTGATTTATGCCAAAATCCTTGATAATGCCTTTCAACCACAAAGCCTCCTTAACAACCCCAGACACTGCAACAAACTCTGCTTCTGTAGTAGATAATGCAACCCCACTCTGCAGAACAGATCTCCAGCTCACAGCAGTATTGTAAAGAGTAAAAATATACCCTGTTAAGGATCTTCTGGTATCCAGATTAATAGCAAAATCAGAATCTACAAATCCTTCTAGTGGACTCTTCTGGTCAGTCATCCTTTCAAACATCAAACCAAGTTCAGATGACCCCTTGAGATATCTGAATATCCATTTCAAAGCTTCCCAATGTAATCTTCCAGGATTAGACATGTATCTACTTACCATACTCAATGAATAAGCTAAGTCTGGTCTGCTGCAGACCAGAGCATACATCAAGCTTCCAACCCCATTTGCATAAGGTACTTTCATCATAGTCTCCTTTTCTTATTCAGACTTTGGTTCCATCTCCTTATATAATTTGAACTGTTGTCTCAGAGGAGTTGACACAGACCTACTCTCATGCATGTTAAACCTCTTCAGGACCTTCTCAATGTAACTCTTCTGGGATAAGAATAGCTTTCCAGCTGCTCTGTCCCTAAGAATATCCATTCCAAGAATCCTTTTAGCATTTCCCAAGTCCTTCATATCAAATCTGGCACTTAGCTTCCTTTTGATACTCTGAATCTTCAAAAGACTCTCACTAGCAATAAGCATACCATCTACATAGATCAGAAGATAGGCTATCACATCACTTCCTTGTCTTTCCAGATATACACAAGTATCATACTTGCTTCTTACAAATCCAATGGATAACATAACTTCATTGAACTTCTTGTGCCATTGTCTTGGACTTTGCTTGAGGCCATACAATGATTTCTTGAGTAGACACACCTTTCCTTCTCCTCCTGGTTCAACAAACCCTTCTGGCTGGTGCATGTATAAATTCTCAATAAGATCCCCATGCAGAAAAGATGTCTTCACATCAAGCTGTTGTAGCTCCAGATCATCTTGGACTAGAAGTAATCTGATTGAACAATGCTCAGGTGAAAATACCTCATTGTAATCAATTCCTTCTCTTTGAGTAAATCCTCTGGCCACTAACCTGGCTTTAAATCTCACTTGATCCTTCACACCAGATTCAAGCTTCCTTTTAAACAACCATTTGCAACTGATTAGCTTCTGCCTAGCTGGCTTATCAACAAGAATCCAAGTATGATTCTTCTTAAGAGATTTCATCTCTTCTGTCATGGCTATAATCCATGACTCCATATCATCACACTCAAGGGCTTCCTTGTAGCTTTTAGGTTCTTGGTACTCTATGGCTTCTGTTGTAACAAGTGCATAAGATACCAGATCAACACGACCAAATCTTGCAGGAGGATGTATTTGTCTCCTTGTTCTGTCTCTTGTCAGACTATAATTTCTCAAGTCTGCCTCTGACACTCCTTCCTCCTCTCCTGCTGGTGCATTTTCCTCATCAGATGACTCATTCTCTCCTGTTTCCTGCTCTGGTTCAGAACCAGATGAGCTACCCTATTTATCTTGATCAGGCTCCACCTCAACTTGAGTAATTGGTTCAGAAATAACACCATCTATCTCTTTAGCTAATGACTCTTTATCACTTCCACCAGACTTGTATCCCATCTGTGATTCATTGAACACAACATCTCTGCTGGTAATACACTTCTGGTTCCCAGACTCCAGACACCACAACTTATACCCTTTAACACCCTTTGGATACCCAATGAAAATACATTTTAAAGCCCTAGGTTCAAGTTTGTCTTGCTTCACATGAACATAAGCTAAGCATCCAAAAACTTTCAACTTTGAGTAATCTGATATCTTTCCATACCAGATCTCATTTGGGGTTTTAAAATCAATAGCAGATGATGACACTTTATTAATGAGATATACAACTGTGTTAACAGCTTCACCCCAAAAACTCTTAGGTAGATGAGCATCAGATAACATACACCTAACCCTTTCCAGAATAGTTCTATTCATTCTCTCAGCTAGACCATTCTGTTGGGGGTTTGAAGGAACAATTTTATGCCTAGTAATACCCTTCTCCCTACAAAATTGTTGAAACTCTTCTGATAGAAATTCAAGCCCATTATCAGTCCTTAAGTGTTTGATAGTTCTGCATCTCTTATTCTCAAGTTCAACCAACCATTCTTTGAACTTAGAGAAGGCATCACTCTTCTGTTTAAGAATGTAAACCCAAACATTTATGGAATAATCATCAATAAGGGTAAGAAAATACCTTCCTCCACCATGAGTGGATACCTTTGCTGGTCCCCATACATCAGAATGTATGTAATCCATAACCTCCTTGGTGATATGCTTCCCCTTCTGGTATGCTTGCTTCTTTGATTTTCCCAGAACACACCTCTCACAGAATTCCAGCTTACATATCCTCTTCCCAGGGATTGCCCCCTTCTTGGATAACTCCACCAGGCCCTTCTCACCAACATGTGCCAATCTCTTGTGCCACAAGTTGACATCAGAAGACTCCATAGCAACATCAGCTGATCCTGTTACTGTTCTTCCAATCAAAGTATACAAACCATTCTTGATCATACCCTTCATAACAATCCTTCCAGACTTGGTTATTGACAGAATTCCCTTGTCTGTCTTAAACTCAAAACCTTTGGAATTCAAAGTTTCAAAAGAAACAAGATTTCTCTTCAACTCAGGAACAAACCTGACATCAGATAAGATTCTATCAACTCCATCAAACATCTCGATCTTGATAGAACCAAATCCTTGCACTCTACAGCTCTCATCATTACCCAAAAGAACAAGACCTCCATCAATCTTTTCAAGATTCAGGAACCAGTCTTCATGTGGACACATATGAAAAGTACACCAAGAGTCCAGGACCCACTCTTGACTTAGTCTCTCATGACTAACCATCAATACTTCTGCACTATCATATCCTTCAACCTCCACTACAGCTGCATTTCCATCTTGATCATTTTGATTGTCTTTCTTCCTTTTTTCAGGGCAAATCTTTCTCAGATGACCTTCCTTATGGCAAGTGAAACACTTTCTCTTCTCAACAAAATCAGATTTCTTCCCACCCTTATTCCCTTTTCCACCGTCCTTCTTCTTGGACTGAAACCCCTTCTTCTTCTTGGATTGAACATTCAACCCTTCAGCAGGCTTCTTCCCTTCAGTCTGGATCTGTAGAAACTTGGTTTTCAGGGCAGTTTGAATATCATCAAACATCACCTGATCTTGTCTCCCAAATAGCAAGACATCTTTGAAATTCTCCAGAGACTTAGGTAGAGAATTCAACAGCATTAATGACTTGTCCTCATCATTAATTGTAACATCCAAACTCTCCAGATCATCCACCAATCTGTTGAACTCGTCCAACTGATCACCAAGATTCCTGTCTTCACTCATCTTGAAGACTTGAAGCTTCTGTTTCATGTATAACTTGTTCGTAACAGATTTGGTCTGGTATAACTGCTCCAACTTATTCCAGACTTCAAGAGCGGTTTTCTCCTTCGATACTTCCCTCAATGACTTATCCCCAAGACACAAGATAAGTGCACTGTGTGCTTTCCTCTTGTCCTCCTCCACCTTCGCCGGATTAGTTCCAGAAGCCACCTGATCCAGTGACAACAAGACTTCGTACAAACCATTGTGTACAAGGAGAGCCTTCATCTTAATCTTACATAAGCTGAAATCATTCTTCCCCGTGAACTTCTCAATGTCGAACTTAGTTGTAGCCATGATTGTTTCCCACAGACGGCGCCACTTGTTAATCATTTTAGATTCACAAGAAAACTTATAATCAGAGAATTGAAATTATGGTAACAATTAGAACGAAATTGAAATCAACAAGAACACCAGAATTACGTGGTTCGGAGATGAATACTCCTACGTCCACGGGATCGGAGAGGATAGCTTTTCACTAAGTAAGAAATGGAAGTTACAATTCGATCAATCTCACAAACTCTTTATGTGTATACGCTCAATAATGATCTCTCTTCTCTAGGTTATTTCTCTCAGCTGAGAAAACCCACTTTTTATAGATACAAAGATTGAGATGAACCCTAGAATTGATTCAGTTGTAACAAACTCAAATGTGAGGTAGTTATCCAGCTGGCTAACGACTTCAATAACCGCTTCAGTTGATTCAGTTAGAACCGCCATTGCGTTAGCTTCAATTTGGTGTAATCCGCATATTATGAACTTTGGATCAGATGACTTGTCCTCCTCTGGTTATGGTCACTTACACCAGACTAGTCTGGTCCAGACTCCTCTGATAGGACTCCTCTGGTACCTCATCTGCCAGACTACTCTGGTCAGACTCCTCTGGTCAGCCTCGTCTGGTCCAACTCATTTGATACCCCAAATTGACTAACTCCCACGGCTAACACTTTCTCAACATAGCTTTCTTATTGGAACTCAAGCTCAGCAGACTACATACTTCACATAAAGAAAATTAATTTAGAAGAAACACCATACAAAATTAGTCAGTTAAAATGTCTCTCATATTTCAAGAAATCATGTATGCTAATGTAAACAAAACAAATAAAGAATTTAGGTAATTTGATGAGAGAACCCTTCAACAGAGACACCTTCAACCGAGACTATAAATATTCTAAATTGGAGTTTGACCAATGGTGTAGAACATATCATGACATTAATGGACATTATGTGTGTAGGGAAATAGATCTCTGTATTTCCTTTGTTTAAATTTAAAAAGTGACAAATATAAACATTAAAATAACGAGTGAAAATAAAATAATTTTTATGAAATTATTTATTTGATGGATGTCCTTTTAATTCCCCAATTAAGTGCATGAATTCACTCATACATTTTTCTAGATGATTCATGAACTTTTCATTATCCTAAAAGAGTCCTTTCACTTACTAGCATTAATATTAGTTCATGAAATATGGTGTATAAATAGGTGGGATGCCACCTTCATTTGTAAGTGTGATGAAAATAGTGAAAATATATCCTGGCTTGGTATGCCCCCAGACGTTCCCCCAGACGTAGTCATTCTTGACGATCTGGGTAAACAAATTTGGGTTTTTTCTGTTTGCTTTATTTATTTTATAACACGTTATCAGCATGATTGTTCTACCCAATAATCAGTAAACCTCATTTTTCGAACATTTTCGCCAAAATCGGTACGCAAGTTCTTTACCTTTAATTAGAGCACAATCTTGGTCAATGTGACGCAGCGCAAGCACGATACAATGTAATATCCGTTGATTCTAAGAATACCCGGATAAACGCAACGTGATTAAACGTTTTAACTTCGTTGATTCATTCTATGAATACCGAAGAAGAACGATTAATAACACGAAAAGGGATAAAACCCAATACTTTAATATTCAATAATCAACTGAACTACAATAATTATGAGACTCTTATTTATAATACTAAATAACATAGAGGACAAGAAATATAATAACTAAATATGAATAAATCAAATCTAATCTAATTAAATAAATAACAATCTTCTTGATTCTCCAAATCTTCATATAATAATCCCATATCGTTATCACGATCAGAATGATGGAGACGAGATCGTGATAACGATATGGGATTATTATATGAAGATTTGGAGAATCAAGAAGATTGTTATTTATTTAATTAGATTAGATTTGATTTATTCATATTTAGTTATTATATTTCTTGTCCTCTAAGTTATTTAGTATTATAAATAGGAGTCTCATAATTATTGTAGTTCAGTTGATTATTGAATATTAAAGTATTGGGTTTTATCCCTTTTCGTGTTATTAATCGTTCTTCTTCGGTATTCATAGAATGAATCAACGAAGTTAAAACGTTTAATCACGTTGCGTTTATCCGGGTATTCTTAGAATCAACGGATATTATATTGTATCGTGCTTGCGCTGCGTCACAATGGGTCACCATAATTTATTTCATTGGGATGTTCATGAGTTTTTACAATTTTATTAATCTATTTGATTATTATCATATATAACAACTTGAGAATTGTAGTGCTTGCGGTTCTATTAATTTGATAAAATATTGCATATCCATGTCGTCTCAAATTTGTTTGTCTTGTGGATATTGATCAATATAATAAATTACAAGGATTGGCCAGTGTCAATATCTATTTATTTGAATGGCTTTTCTTTCTTCAATTTAAATGTTATTCTTATGTTATGATAATCGAGTAAATTAAGAACTATAACCTCTGAACGTCCTAGTACAGTTTATAGAACATGGTACTAGTTATTTTTTAATGCATTTTACTACCATAGTTATTGTTAATAGAACTTCAATATATGTGGTTTCTAATTTTATTATTCGCCACTTTTGATCATGCCTATTACAATTGTAATTAAATTAGAAGAGATGTTGATCTATAATCATTATTCATCTTTTGAATTAATTCCTTAAAGAGTATATAGGCATATTAATATTATAATGTTATTATTGCTTTAAAAAATAATTACTATGTGGAGGATTTTTCCTATTGAATGTCACTTCAACTTCATGGAGGATGTCCATTAATTTATTAGTAATGCTTTATGCAATTGGTTGTGCATAACTTTACCATGACATGAAAACTTCTTTGTATTGTTGGTGATTAATCATAGCAATTCATATATTATAACAAAAATATGAGAAACAGATGGAAACAAGAAAAATGAATTATCGAAATTGGTTATTCCCATTTCCAATAAGCAACGAATCTTGGGAGAATTATATAATAAAAATTAAAACTTGGGTAAAATTTGTGAATTGGAATTTATACATGAAAGAACTCTCATGAATTGTTTACTAATGTGAATAAGCCACACTATAAAATTTTCACTTGCTTTTAGTTTGGCTAACCTATTTTTGTCTTGAATTTAATCTTGAACTTGCCATTGATTACTATAACTGATTGGAGGCACGCATAATACATTTCCCATGTCTATGAGACAAGAAAGTAAGCACAAGTATCATATACTTGATATCCTTTGAGGTAATATTTTTCTCTTCTTCATTTTATTTTTATTATAGCTAATTCACTAACTTAGAATTTGCACACCTAGATATCCTCGGAAAATAAAAATTATATATCATGAATTTTAGATGTTGAAATTCTTCTTGATTCAATATTAGAGATACTATTGTTTTAATAACCCATTAAGTCAAGACCGTGTCAAAATAATTATTTTCCTTTGCCATCACTTGGATGAAAGATTAACCAAAAAGATAGTAAATTATTCATATGTTATATGGATGGATTTTAAAAGAAAGATATGACCACCTAAAAATGGTCGTCCTTTCAAAAGCGCAGTATAATCGGCTTCACCCATGGCTTCAAGATTTCAAATCAGTTAATAAATATAATTTGGTCATGTTCAAAATTATTTCTCAATTAAAGTTATGTGGTGAAACCATAAGACTTTTTCTACTCTTCATGTCTCAAATAGGCTCCTACAACAACAATATCGAGATAAAGAGTCTAAGAAATATTCAAGATTAATTGTTTGTCTTCTCTTGGATGAGCAAAACAATGAATTGTTGATGAAAAACAATGAGTCCCAACCCATTAGTGTTAGTCCATTCCCAGAAGCGAATGTGACCCAATCTCAAAATTTTGGACATGGATGCGGGCGTGTATAAAGCCATGGGCTTGACCATAATAATTATGGATGTGGTCGTTGTAGACATATCTCATATAAAATTAATAATCATGATCGTCACAAGAAATAAATTGTCTCCCAGAAGAGAGACTATGGAGAAAATAAAAAGTATGAGGAACAATATAATTGATGAGGCATGGAAGGCCACTGATCCCATATATGTCGAACACTGAATCACCTCCTTGAAAAAGAAAAATAAAACATATTGAGACAAATCATTTTTAATGAATATATTGTTTGTGATGATGATGATGATGAAGGTATGTTTCATCTTGATATATTATCTTTGAAAATGTTAAATGAATATATAATGAGACTTATACATATATTCATTATAAAATTTATGAATTATGAATTTTGCATCTTTTATTTATATTTATCTGATTTCCAATGTTACTAAACATCATACTTAAATATAGAAAATGTGTTTGTCATTTGGAAGAGGAGGAGACAAATAATATCAGTAGTAGTGCAAACTTGATTGAAAACTCCAGAAGAGTCACTATATTTATCCCCTAAAGGAACTAGATTTTTTTATAAATAATGCACTATTGTCTCCTAAGTCTAAAAGAAATTTGTTGAGTTTTAAAGATCAACCGAAAAAGAAATCGTTTCGAAAATAATATTAAATTTTCTTAATCCTTGAACAAAAGAATGTGAACTAAAAGTTCAAAGGATTATACATTTGCAATAAATTGAAAACCAATTACCGGATACATTCAATAACTCCAGAAGAGTTAATAAATCACATATTCCTGTAGAAAATATTCCAGTAAAGATTGATGTCCCTGAAGGACTAATACCAAGTTATAATTAACCTGAAGCATGTGAGATCTCTTGATCGAAAGTTAAAATTCTTAAAAGAAAGAGGATTAAATATAAGCAATGAGTCAAAAACTCCAAATCAGATGTATTAACAAATTCAGCCTCCTGAAGAGGTTGTCTCTAAAGATGATGCTCCTAATTAAGAGCTAGATTTTGAAGAAAATATTACTCCCCTATATATCTAGTGCGTGGTAAATAAAAATTGATTTCCCATCTACGAATATTTAATTGTGATGTATATATTCTTATATCACCACCACAACATATCTCAACAGTCCAGCAGGCTGACTGCACAATTGATGAATATCATTTTCCGGCATTAGGGGGAGATAAGAATCCAAAATTAAATGAATGCCGAAAAATTTCCTGAAGGAAACAAATCTTCAGCATTTTAAACCACACACTAGTCAAACTGAACCAGGAGTTCAAAAGATGTTTCACTTGCAATATTCAGCAAGTAATCTGTCATATGTGTATATTAATCATAATGTAGTGACTATGTTGCATATACTTGCAGTATATGCGCTACACAATATAGAGGTTCTAATAAAATCAAGTATATTTGTCTATGCCCTTACACGCTAGAAGCGTAAAGAACATCTTATCTTAACACAAAAAATATAAATCCACGGTAAATGTTAAGTCACTCCCGAAATCTCCTGAAGAGATACGTCCTGAAGACGAATATCCTAGTAATGAAGCACGTGCACAAAATAAATCAAAATACTATGATTGCGGAACAACCAGGTCAAAATATATTAGGAAATGATGACGATCTGGTTTATATGAATTTTATAAATACAGGAGAAACTTACAATACCATATTATCGTTGTCGACAATATATTCGTTTCTACTATTGCTTTTACTATCATCATAAATAAAAATTTGGATCCAGTACCTAAGTTGGGTGTCCTAAGCACTTTGACTAGGTGAAATAGTAAGAAGCAAATTGTGGTAGAGCTAGACTCGCTTAACAAAACAAAGTGTTGATCCTATTGTACGTACACCCGAAAGAGTGTACTTGTACAAATAAACAAAATGATAATAACAAGGTGGTGAGATACAAAACGAGATTAGTAGCTCAAGGATTTTCACAGAGACCCGATATCAATCAAAGATATTCTCATGTTATGTATAGAACAATGTTCCGCTATTTAATATATCTGGCATCATATATGGAAAATTGAAAATGCGTCAAATGATGCAATCACTGCATATTTATGCGGTTATCTTGAAAATGAATATATATGAAAATCTCTAAAGGATTTAGCATGCATGAAGCATGTCAATCAACCCAAAAGAAGATGACTATATTAAATTATATTATTTCTTTTATGGGCTCAAATAACATGGACATATGTGGCATAGTAGTCTAGTTAAAGAAGATTATACCAATGATCAAATATGTCCATGTGTCTTCATAAAGAACAATGAACCAAGTTTTGTGATAATTACAGTATATGTTGATGATCTCAATTTAATTGGGAGTCCTAAAGAGATCCAAGAGACAGTTGCACATTTAAAAAGGAAATTTGAGAATAAAGATTTTGGACAAACTTAAATGTGTCTTGATTTACGAATCAAGTATCTACAAGGTGGAGTTTTGGTTCACCAAATTGCTTATACCCAGAAGGTATTATAGCGATTTTACATTCATTAAATATTCTAATAGTCATTCATTCGCTTAATCACAATAAGGACCATTTTTAGACCGCGAGTAGAATATGAAGAGATACTTGGTCCTAAAGTACCATATCTCGAGCATTTAGACACTAATGTATCTTGTCAATTATACACAATATTAGTCAATACCGACTGCAACATTTGAAAAGATGGTGAAGTATAGTAAAATGCGTCGGTTAGATAATTTCAAATGATATTTGAATCAGGAGGAGAATTTACACACTAAATAATATGTACTCTTTTTATTTTCGTTGGAGTTTTTGTTCTACTGGGTCTGTTTTTCCTAGTAAAGTTTTTCAAGAGGCATATTATTTGTCAACGGATATCCAAGGGGGAGTGTTGTGAAATTATTTATTTGGTGGATGTCATTTTGATTCCCCAATTAAGTGTATGATTTCACTCATACATTTTTCGAGATGATTCATGAACTTTTCATTATCCTAAAAGAGTCCTTTCACTTACTAGCATTAATATTAGTTCATGAAATATGGTGTATAAATAGGTGGGATGTCACCTTCATTTGTAAGTGTGATGAAAATAGTGAAAATATATCATGGCTTGGTATGTCCCCAGACGTAGTCATTCTTGACGAACTGGGTAAACAAATTTGAGTTTTTCCCGTTTGCTTTATTTATTTTATAACAATAATAAACCCGCACGATTTCTACTCAGATCTTTCTACCCTTAAATTTAAAACTTATCTATCGCCTCCATTACAAAACATTACTATATCTATCTATCTATTACTATATATAAAGAGCATTAAACTCAAAATGGGCCAGTTTAGTGCCAGTTTCCGGTTACCCAAATGAGACGTGCAAAGTAAAGATTGGTTCTTTGCTCTTTTTTTTAATGTGGCTTCTCCTCACGTGTTTGCTCTATTTTTTTCCTCAATTTTTCTACTTTTTTAGCAGCTCTCATTTGAGGATATCTAATTTTTCAGCATAAGAGATTTTTGATTGAGAAGTCTTTTATATTTTTTATACTTTTAATGAGATTTTTAATACGTTTAATTAAATATTTTGTATTATAAAATAATTTTATGATAATCTTATAAAGAACAATATTCATATTAAATTTTATAAGAGATTTGAATTGCTTTCTTATATTGATTGTATTGGATATTTTTCCAAAATCATGCGAAGAACCAATTTTTTTAAAATTACCTTTAAAGAGATTTTTGGTACGTTTAATTAAATATTTGATATTTTAAAATAATTTTATGATAATCTTATAATGAACAATATTCATATTAAATTTTATAAGAGATTTGAATTGCTTTCTCATATTAATTGTATTGGATATTTTTCCAAAATCATGCGAAGAATAAATTTTTTTTAAATTGTCCCTGACATTTTTTCTTCAATCGATAATAATGCATGGATTATTGAATTAGGTTACTCATTTTGTAAAATATTCATATAAAGAGGGATTAATTTTTTTTAAGGCCAACAATTGGGGGTAACAAAAGAAGGACATTGATTTTTAGACAGACAATATAAGGACTGTAAATATTTGCAAACTGGGGTCAAAATTGGCCCGAAATAACTTTAATTGGGCCCAATTGGTCCGGAATAAATTAAGTGTTTTCGCGACTAACACTAATCACAATCTCGGTTCCGACCATCCACTCTTTTCATGACTAACCCTAATAACTTTGCACTGCTTCGAGAATCGATTCCCGCAACTTAATTTCATGTTTTACTATCTTATTCACCATTAATATTAATTTTGAAATCTATAAAAAAAAAAACAGCCACCGATTTGACTTTTATCTTCAAGTTTTTCAACAACCCATCATCTTCATCTGTTCAACGTGGCTTGCAAGATTTTGTACCACATTTCTCTCCTTACAGTTTGTTTTTCTCTCATTCATACCAGATTTTGCAAGATTTGCAAAGGATCGGGTGGGGAAAGGCGACGACGGGGAACTTGGGGTGGAAAATGACTGAATTAGTTGGGGAAGGTGATTGGGGCATAATGGTTGGTTGGGGGGATATTTATTTTTGGCACACTCTCATATGCACTTGGTGCACGGTGCACTCACTCAACACTTGAGGTAGTGAGGGACCCATAAATTTTGTCGAGGGGGGGTCCAAGTAACAGACAAATACCTTTATAAATTTGAGTTCACGTAAAAAAAAAAATCAAATATCACTATTTTGTATGTAAAATGTCATTGCTTTGTATGTGAAGTAATGTTATTTAAAATTCAAATGTAATTATTCAGAGTGGGACTTTAAGATTAAAATATAAATACAAATGTATTTTTTAGTTGATAAAAAAATAAAAACTAAACTTAATAAAATGAAATCATTTAAGGGGATAAAGGCAAGAAATGGCAAAAAATTGGCAGTGAATAAGTTTTGGACCCATGACCAATAAAAAATAAATATATCAAGGCCCCAACCACTAGGCCACAAAATCATATACGAATAAATGTTGCAATACCCTATATATTTTATAAAAAGTCCAACGGGGCCAAGTGCCCCCCTTGGCCCCAATGTAGGCCCGTCACTGACTTGAGCTTATTTACACCGAAAGGTATAAGCTGGTGACACTAAAAAGCGTGGTTAGATCACACTGAAAAATTTATACTCCAAGTGCACAAGAGAGTTACTCTTATTTTTTAGTATTTGTTTTTTTTGTTATTTATATATTTTTATTTTAAATATATATTTATGTTTAGGGAAAAAAAATTATGTTTCAAATTCTCCATATGTACAAAACAACCTAAAATTGAGAATCATGTAAAGGCAACAAATGTGCAATTCTATTTTAAAAACCATTGTAATAAGATATTGAGAAATTATAATTCAGTAATATATCTTACTTATATTTCACCGGATTAATTATAGTTCTAATATTGCTACTGAATGGATACTAATTAATAATCTGGGTAATCACCTCATTCATGAGGTGTGGCCCCTAACTAGTACTATATAAAAGAACGAATGAGGTTTGGATGGCCAGTTTCAAGCCGGTGGCCGGTAACTGCATTCCAATATGTCCAATAAGTTAAGCCCAACTTGCTTTCTTTCTTCAAACCCAACTTTCTCCCTTTTAACTTTTTTCGCCGCCCTTTTCTTCTCTGGTAGAGGTTCAGCTTCAACCTTCTCTCTATTGTGATCACCATCGTTATACCGACAAACCCTATATTTTTTTGCTTGAATTTGAGTGATTGAAACTAAATACGTGTCGTTTCCCTTCCCTTTTCTTTTTAATGTGTTCGCCACTTTTAGGATTCTTAATATTGTCTTCCATGTCTTCATCCCCACGTTGCCGACGAAAATTTATTTTTTACCGATGCAATTGACCGCTGAGAAAATGTTTGTATACGCAGCACATAATTCGAGGGTTTTTACTCGCCGCCAGCAACCATCGTCAATTTCGGACAACGTCTCTGATCTCTCCTTTTTCAGGTACAATAGAACACAACAATTATTCTTTGAAATTGAGTTTACCGTTCGTTCTCTCCCCTCTTCAATTTCGGTTTGTATATGAAATTGTATTGATGGATTGGGTGTATTTTAATAGCTTGATCCCTATTTTTTTTTTCTAGGTTGAAATTATTGTTCTCGTGACTCTTTAACTTTCGATTTGTTAAATTCTTGTGAAGATTGTTTGCAGTTCACTAAAATGTGAGTAATTTATATGCTATAGAAACATGAAATGAAAAATATTTCGGTGGTGTGGGTTTGTTGCTCGCATGTTGAATATTGCCCAATAACCAGTAATTGGTATTTGAAGTATGAGTTGTGTGTTTCTAAACCAGCATATCTATCTGTGCTTTGACTCAAAATTAAGATTTTATAGACATGACTACTTCTATGATAGCATATTTATCTGTGTTTGGCTCAAAATTAAAATTTTGCAAATATGAGTACTTCTATGCCCTTGTGCGGGATTTTCCTAATTTGCAGTTTCACCAACAATGAAGATATAAATGTTATTGATGAGGTAATTTGAAGTCTGCATTACATTATCCGTGCAACTTTTGAAGGACTAGAGGGATAAGTTAAGAATACAAATGATGCTACGTAGTGCAAATAACCATGAAAGGAGTTTGTGCAGCTGATGTAAAGCTATAACAAGAACCTGAACTATTGTTTCCCATTGTTATGAATTTAGAGGTTCATTTAAATGTGAGTTGTTGACATCCCTGCTTGATTAACATGGAAGGGAACTCAAAACTCAATGTGTTATATCAATTATCAACCTTATTATACATTGTTCTCTTGTTATTTTTTTATTATAATATCTAGGTGAATGCAACACTACAGGAAGGAGCAAGCGGGGTTATAGTTGGGCGGGCAGCTTACCATAAGTATGTACTTTATGAACTTCACGTCATTGTTTCAGTGTCCGGACATTTTTTATATTTAGGGTGATTACCATCATACACAGACAAACATTTAAGTTCAAATTAGTATTGATATTGGTAGTTAGTTATCTATAGTCTGTGCCAACTCTTTTTAGGTGGTGATAGCCTCAACATTTGCTGCTCATGTTATAACCTTTTTTTTTTTTTAAATAGCTTAAAAAAATACCTAGCTGGGGTGCTATATAAGATGTCATTTTCATTTGAGCGAGGTGAAAACTTTCTTTGTTGAAGTGCAATCTTATTTCCTGCTTTAAAGAAAACCAGTTAGTATTTGTTATTCTGTTGTGCTATCAATGAATTTAATTCATCATTTCATTGATAAAAAAAAGCTAATTAAATGATCAGCGAACGCTGAGGTTTTTTTTTTTTTCAATAGATTGTCAGTATTTTCAGTTGGAGAAATGGTTTAAGGATTGCTCCATCTCTTTGTGCTGCGATTTGTATGATGTGTACTTTTAAATGTTTATTTGAAATTTTGATACTATGATTTATGTAATTGCTTGAATTTACTTGTTGCTTGAGGAACGAGAATTTCATTTCACGATTTCTTTTTTAAATCTTGTAGAACTTTTTTTTCTTGTTTATTTTGTTCTCTGGTGGCGTTTTATGTTCAATTTGAGATTGACAAAAAAATGAATACACAAATAAACGTCGTCTGTTATTAGAAATTATATTTAGGTTTTAGTGTGTTATTTTATATCAAATTCTACCAAAATTTGTCGTTTCTTCGTTGTGCAGTATTCTTACTATTTAATGATATCCATATTCTTATATGAATTTTATTGGTACGAATGACATTTTATAACCAATAATCAGAATAGTACCTCATCATACATAACCACAAGGACTAAATACATAAGATTGTGAATATGTTGTTGCTGTAGAGGCTTGTGTATTTAGGTGCATTATTATGATTTAGGCCACAGGATGAGTGCATGATTCATGCTTTATGTGCTTGTGATTATTTCAGACTGAAAAGTTTCTTTGGTTTAGAAACTCTAGAAATAGTAGTCAGTGTGGTTTAATAGCAATTTCAAGGCAGAATTTGTTTCCTCAGCATATACAGGAGTATCCCAAAGTTTTAATAATGACATTGTGTGGAAGCTCTAATAAGTGAATAATATCACAACATGAGAATGTGAGAATAATGATGCAAAGTTTATGAATTATGAAATAGAGGGAGACAAGGCTACAAAATTTTAGTTTAGTTTTTGCTAATCATAGTTAGCATACATACTAATGCACAATGTTACTTTTGAAGACAATATCGAAATGTATGCTCTGCTTGGATCTAGGATTTGATAAAATTCAAGCAAAAAATAAAATAAATCAATGAAAATATTTTTTTTTGGGTTAATTGCAAATAAAATCACAACTTTTTCGCAAATTGCAATTTAATCTAAACTTTTGAATCTTTGCAAACAAAACTCCAATTTAATGTTTGGTTGCAATTTGAACCAACAACCAATTTTTTTACGGTCCGAAAATGATGTTTCACCTACCTAACAATAAATAAGTAATCATATTAATATGTTTAGGTTGGTTCGGATGACAATGCATAATTAATCATTATGTTTTGGAAGATTGAAATTGGACTTTTAGTTGGAATTGCTAACAAATTTCAAATTGAGGTTTTATTTGCAACGATTCAAAAGTTTAGATTAAATTGCTATTTGCGAAAAGGTCGTGATTTTATTTGCAATTAACTCTTTTTTTTTAATGTAAAATTGTGAATATGATTAATTTAAGTTTATAATAGTACTTCTGGGAATTTGATTGAGGTTGAATAGTGTAAATCAATTAATCAACAGCCATGGAAAGTACTCGTTTCCCTATAATTTAGTTCTCTGTTTCAGTTATGAGCTCAACATAAAATATGGCAGTAGCTCAATTAAGTGCAAATTATATTATGTTAATTTTTGTGCTATTAATGTTTTTTGTTATCTAATAAATGTAATATATTTGGAATTTAGGTGATGGATGACTCATTTATACATAACTGCTACTACTTAAATGTCATTTCTACCCTTAGTAAAACTAGGGAAAAAGAACAACTTTATGCTCACCTTAGGATTGGTATTATCTTATAATGAGTTCCTTTTTAAATAAAATAGGGAAAAAGAACAACTTTATGCTCACCTTAGGATTGGTGTTATCTTATAATGAGCCTTTTTAAATAAAATAGGCACATGGATAATTTCTATTTTACTTTCATCTCTCTTGTTTGTCCTTTTTATATTACTTACTCCTGTAATTGCAATTTACTTGAAATATATGCATGTTTCCCAGTCTCTGCTGCCACTCAAAAGAAACCTACAAGTTCTCCTGAAAAAGCAGATTCCAGTATCACTACACCTCAAGACCAAATGAATGGATGAAAGAGCATATAGATGGAGATGATACTGTTTTAAGTGGGGAGACAAATGTTCAGATCTTTGAACGAACTCCTGATGAATTGATGAAAAACATTAAGACATTGACCAAAATACGCTAAATGAATGAAAAAGGAGAAAATTAAGCCTTCGCCTGATGTGGAGAGTGATGCCCCAAGGATTCCTGGAAAAGGGAAGCTGCAAATTCAAGGGATGGAGAGGAGTAGGCCATATTATCTTCTACAATGGTGGTGGTGTTGTGGGTAGGATAATGGAATACTATGGAATCAAGGGGAATCAAGGTGTTGTGGCAATATTATCATCTTATTTCAAGAAACAGTAAATGCCAGTCGCATCAAAATCATAAATTTCCTTACAAATTATGAAATAGGTACTTTGTAATCTAAATTCATAGTTGTAAAATATGAGAGTAGATTTATTATATTTTGTTACTATTGCAACATATATTTAATGAAAGGTCCTTCTGTTCTGTTACAATATTATAAAAATGAAAATATGCAAGTATGTAATGTAAGTATATAGATACGGGTGAACACCTCAATCCTTGAGGTGTACCCTAACTAGTATATATATATATATATATACACACACTTTAATGCAAGAGAAAAAAGAAACGAGATCAAATGAACATAGGAGTTTGTAAAAGAAATAATTAAATAAATAAATTCCACCCCTTTAACAATTTAACCAATCAACTCGACTTGGGCCAGTTGAATTGGGGTCGGGCACTTTTGACCATTCAAGATCTGACAGGCCCGATTTCCAGTTCAACCAACTAAACCGCCGAGTTTGATTTAATCCCACTTGATACTTGAATACTCACTTGGCATATGAACGTCTAACGAGCTATTGCAAAGTTAGAAAATTAAATGATCGAAATTTGACAAAGAATGTTGCCATTCAAATGAGAGTCCTACTATTTTTCAACAAGGTTATCAAATGGAAACTACTCAAGAAACTCACCAATGCATTTCTTTTTTGGTTGTTCCTACAACATAAATAATTTGTGAGACATATTCAAGTAGAATATTCTACCATAGAATTATATTAAAATAGTTGTCACAAAACCAGCGGCTGATTAAAGGGTTAAATGAATTTCTCAAAAAAATGCGTCAAAGACAAAAACAGAAAATCTTGTTCTTAGGTGTTTTAGCCCTTACAAATATTTGCCTTTATAAAGACAGATATGTAATTCTTAATTTATTCATCTCTTTAAATTTAAGTTTATTTCAACGTTTATACTAGTTTTGTTCACATGGAAACACATTTTTTTATTATTTACCTGTGTTAATAAGAACAAATATTTATTTCTAAGAGGATAACATAGATGTGCCCTTATAGTAACACATTTCTGCTCATATGTTAAACACAACCTAGGGGGAGGACTCCTATATTTCACCTTTGCGCAAATAATTTGAAAAAATTCGCTTGACCAAGTCCGACCAGATTAGGGTCCGCAAATTTCCATTTTGCACTATAGTTTGCAGATCCTTGATTTGTAGAATATTTTATATGAGTGTTTGTCATAATTTGTCGATCAAGATTTTGTTGAGCTCGACAAATTCTTGCAAACTGTGTTGTCTGCTCAAGTTTTAGGGTGTGTTTTGAACCCAACTTCCTTTTTTTTCTTTTTTAAAGTTGGATAACCACCTTTTTTTTTTAAAAAAAAGAAGGCAATTCTCTCTGTTGCCATCTGACTTCAAAACAACCCCTTAATAATTTCTTCGACATACACTGCTTCTCTGGGTTCTGTTAGAGAAGGCCGGTCTTGAGAGACGATTTCAGAGACCAAAAACTTACACCAGAACTCGAAACTAATACATCCCCAAGAACTTCCACCAAAATCCCCCAACGACACTCCAGATGACTGCATTAACGACTGCGATGATGAACCCAAACTTGAACACATCTGGAAGATCTAAATAACCAGCTGTTTACACAATTACAGAGCACTAGTTAGGTGGTGTTTTGATACCCAAAAGGAATAGTGAGAATCAATTTTCTCACTATTCCTATAGGGTTTCAAAACAAGCCCATAGTGAACAAACTTAAAAGAACAGGTAGCATTCAGCTTTTAGATTGTGAAAGTTAAGGAGCACTTTCTTTCAAGGTCATTGGAAATGCAAAAAGTTCTTTCTTAGCGACTTCTTTTAAGTAAAATAATAAATAAAAAATCCGTATTGTCGTTCTACTTATATAACCCGTACCGTAAATCCACACCAACAGAAATAGGGCAGTTTTATCTTTACTAGCCTGTGCCATAAAAAACCAGGCAATTCCACCCAGCTCGGACCGCCAAAACACTAGGCCAACAAAGCCCATATCGTAAAAACCCAGGCCATTCCACCCAAGCCCGGACCACCAAAACCAGAAAGGTATAGTTGGCAAAAGGTTGCTTCTCATGGCTATAAACGTAAGTTGTGGGTAAAAGAGAGTTTTTTGTTTTTGTTTTTCCCAAGTGACAAAAGGAGTGTTAGCAAACTCAAGTAGAGGGGGTAGAATCACTTATTGTTAAAGCTGCCCACTCACAGTTTTAACTTCTGAGTAGTGTTTCTAAGCTATGAGTAGAGTTTGCAAACACCCTTAATTTTGGGGCTTCCAGCAAAGTTAAATCTAGTTTGTTTTTATTGCATTCAACAAATGTTTATCTAATCAATGCATTAAAAACAGCAAGCTGAAAGAAATAGAATTAGACTGAAGAAGCAAACAGGAGCAGGAAAGGACAGTAAAGAACTGGAAATCTAAATAAGACAGGAAATTAGATGTACCTCCATAGTATATAGCAGCCTGACCACTGCTGTAATGTGTCAAAGATCCAAAAAGGTTGGAGTTATAAGCGAGAGCCAATGCTGCTAGCACACCTGGAACTCCAGCAGCCAAATGCATAGCTAGAAATGCAGGGTATAATGCTCCTATATGGCCCATTTGACTTGCAAATAGGTAGTGGATAAAGAAGTAAGCTGCTTGAAGAATACCAAAAGCAACGGGCCAGCTCAGTGATAATGACTGCAGTGATTTGGCTACACAATCAGCCATCCAATTTACGATGCCCAGATTTGACAATTGGCCAGCCATGGCCACTAGGATTGCGAACCATGCCAATGTGTCCCATGCAGATTTCTCACTTAAGCAGTCGTCCCAATCAAGCACTCCCAATAATAAAAGAGTTGATAGCCCCAGCATTGCAGTAACAACACTTGCAATACCAAGAGCATCTCTGCACGAATTTCGTGTTATATCAATTGCACATGAACTAATTATGAGGGTCAAAGGTAGAGAAGAAGGAACAATACTTTAAATGGTACTCATGTTCAAGCAATGTGAATGAGAACTATTAAAAAATAGTACGTACCCAAGAATCCACAAAGAAACTGCAAGAAGCATAGTGACAATCACAGTCCATTCATTTCTCGTCACAGAACCCATAAGCTCCAATTTCTTTTCAGCCATTGCAGGGGCATCTGGAGTATCTTTTATTTCAGGAGGATAAAGCTTGTACAAGATCATTGGTGTAGCTAAAAGTGAAACTAATGCCGGTAAACTTGCAATCTTGAACCAAGTCAACCATGGGTTTGAAACTACTACCCCAAGCCCCTCAGCTAGCTTGAGACACAGCAGATTTGAAGCTGCAGCAGTAAGGAAAAGTCCACTAATGTTACAAGCACTCTGTCACACATCAAAAGGGGCTTGCATGAGTAACATGGAGACAAGTTATAAACAAGTCATACGTAATTTGATAATCCATTTTCAGGAAGATTATGTGTAGTAATTATGCTAGTTGGATGTAAAATAAAAATAAAAAAAATCAATGAATGCCCCTACCAATTTGGAAACGCACGCCATTTCCAACTCATTAGCTAAAAATCAACCATAATTATTTTCATTACGACACACCTAAAATGGGAAACACTTATCCACCCCCCCCACACGATACCAACATTCTTCACAAAGACAAAACAATTGAATCATACAGCAAATGTATGATGTTATTACAAACCTACAACATCTTTCTCATTTGACCATTAGAAATAATACATTTAATTAAGGGACCCAAATTCGAATAGGAAATTCAGAGCAGTAGAAAACAATATGGCCATAGAACAGAGGAAATGGGAAAACACTAAGGTTGTGTTTGGATGGAGAGATTTGAGCTATGGATTTTAAATGCACAACCTAAATCCACTCCACTTGTCTTGGTAAAATATTCAAATTAATGGATTTCAAATTCTTAGCTATAATTCTAGTTCAAAATGGTGGAATTTCAAATACCTGGCAAAATCATGTCATTTGAAATCCATGGATTTGAAAATCCATTCATTTCAAATCCTTTGCATTTCAAATGACTCAATCCAAATGCAACCTAAATTTGTTTAACTTTGGTTCAGCTTCACAAACAATGACATGCGAAATAAATGTGTGTACTAAATCCAAACACGAAAATATAACCACAAAAACTCTAGACAATCATCAATTTGCATTAACATTCAACTTCTAAGCACGCAACATACAAGAGACAAAATATCATCATCAATCATAAAAAATGACATTAAGAAACCTGAAGTTGGGATAGAAACAAATATGATCCAAGCTTCTTCTTGGATGGCTCCCCAGGGTTACTCCCTGCTGACAACGACAATGACTTAATAATGGGAACAAATACACCTCCGGCCCTGGCGACGGTGCTAGGCATTGCCAGCGCTAACAATGCTTCACTCAAGGCCAAGCCGTAAGACAATCCGAGAGTACTCTTTCCCAACCACTTAACAAAATAGGTGGCAAATCGATCCCCCAGGCCCGTTTTGACGAAACCACGGGCAAAGAAAAAGGAGATAACAACCATCCAAATAACTTCATTGGTAAAGGCGGAGAAGGCATCGGCGAATGTGAGTGTTTTAGTGATGACGGAGGTAGTGAGGCCGATAAAGGCCCAGGCGCCGACGGGGAGAGGGCTGAGGGCGAGTCCGGCGATGGTGGAGAGGAAAATGGAGAGCAATTGCCAGGCCTGAGGCGTGAGTTGGGGAGGTTTCGGGACGAGGAAGCAGACGACGATGCCTACGCCAACTGAGATGATGAAGGGGGTTGGTTTAACGCCTTGGAGAGGAGGAGCAGGAGATGAGGGGCTGGATTCAATGGGGGCTGAGGAGGAGGCCCCAGCGGAGGAGACGACTATTTTTTTGTGGGTAAAAGAAATGCAAATTGGTTTGTGGAGGAAGGGGGAAATGTGGGTGAGGGGGCGGAGGTGGGCGGAGGGGGGAGGGCGGAGACGGGGAAGGGTGAAGCGGGAGAAGGAGGTGGTGGTGGAGAGGGCGATGCTCTCCATTATCGAGAGAGGGGGAGGTTATTGAGATCAATAATAGTCCATAGAACAGTGCTTGTAGACTGTAGTGTGTGTTACTGGACGACGGATGTGAGAGAGAGAATTAATGACATAATAAATTTAATTAATTATTAACACGTGTCATATGATTAATGAGTTGGTGGAGCTTGGAGAATGCTTCATTTACCCGGTGGGTAGTCTACCCACCAATAAATATAAAATAAAATTTAAATAGATATGTTAAAACTTAAAATATGTACATTAATGATAGTGTCAACAGGCTCCAAAACCAAAAATCATTACTCCCCTTTTCAAACTAAATTCATTTGAGCAGTCTAGGAAATATACAAATTCAATAGTAATTATATATACAAATTCATGAACACTATCCTCAATTTTATTTACTAAGAATCTAATTATATATACAAATTTTTGTAGGCATTTAAGTACATGACAAACACTTGGATTTTAAGTTAGATTTTAATTTTTTCAATTATAAATATACAATAAAAAAAAATGGGTATTGTTGATTACTTATATAGGTATTGTTAATTATTAGTTGGGGTATTGTTAATTACCACTTGAGATATTATTCATTATTACTCGTGATATTATCGATTATTACTTGGGGTAATGTTGTATACTGTTTTGGATATTGCTGATTGCTTGATGTATTACTAATTCAAAACACACAGTACACATCAAACTATATATATTTTGTAATTAATTGATTTTCAAATCCAAATGCATTTCATGCATTTGGATACACACAAAAATTACTCAATTAAATATTTATATAATTTAATGAACACTATTCGAATTTTTTTAGAACATATATACTTATTCATAAGAATATTTTTTAAATCTTTATTCAAATTTAAGAAGTCGTATTTGTATAGTATTGTACAAGTTTTTGAAACATAGCATATAGATTTAAAATTGTAATAATTTAAATTTATACAAAATTAAATTTTAAATTTTGATATAGTTGATGGAATGTGGTATGCTAAACATTTTTTAATGAAAATTATGTTATATATATATATTAAAGTGTAAACTCACAAAATTGCTCTCAAATTTATAGGGCAATTGTTTTTTGCACTAAAAAAAATATTTTTTGCCCAAAAAGGTTGGCACGATGCCAATCTTTTGGCCAGCTGTCTTGTCAACCTTGTTTGAGCAAAAAACATATCTTCTTAAAAGTAAGACAAAAAAACAATTGTCCTATAAATTTCTGGGCAAATATGCTATTTTTTCTATACTAAATCTAATTTCATAGGAGTAACATTAGGATCTTGAAAAAGTATTATGTGAATGATATTTATAGTGAAACTTATTTGAAGAGTATTAATAAATTACACAAAATGTATCAGTGAATTTTACTAAAGGTATCAACTCCAAAGAGTATTAATTGTTTTCATTAAAAGTATTAGTTGAAGTGGTATTTGTTATATTCACTAAATGTATTAGTTAAATTAAAATATAGTATTAGTAAATTATTGTTTACGGTAATAGTTACCGTGTGTATCTCACATAATACTTTGCCTAGGAGATACTATATAATCTCTTATCTAAAAATATTATTTTTTAAGGTTTACGACATTTTTTGAGTTTCTGTTTATTAGTTTACATGTAAGACGCAATGATCTAGCTAGCACAAGATAGCAACACTATTATATATTATTTTTGCATATTAAATTATATATAGAACTTAAGTAATAATTTGAATAACTTTTAATTTAGAGTAGTACAATAGATAAATCTAATAGTTTGCAATATGGAGTTTGATGGTCCAATTAGTCGGTCGAGACTCACAGGTGTATCATGTTAGTAATGGTATATAACACGATTGTGGGTTCTTATGAAACCCAACACCTTTATAAAATATTTGTATAATATAGAATGATGTAAGTATTTTATGCAGTTATTGTACATGCTCCATAAGAAATAAGGGATAGTATTAGTTGGTTTGGTCCCCAAACCAAATCAAATTGGAATGCAATTATAGTTTTTTTTATCGGTAAAGCTGTGACTCGACCTCATAACCTATTGATTATAGGAGCTCTAACCATTTAAGTTAAACCACTTCGTCGAAACTGTAATTTTTTTAATATTTAATTCAAAAATAAATAAAATTAGACAATCATATTAATTTGAAAAATAGTTTAACTTAGAGTGGTACGATAAATTCCGCAATTTACAATTTAGGGTTTTATGATTCAACTAGTAAACCACTAATATGACACCATAATCATAATATAAATAAAACTAATTAGATAAATATAATAACCTTGAATAAATATTAACTATATAAGAATGACATAATTGTTGACGATCAGTTCTAATCTTGAAGATTAATGGCTGTTTTAGATAGTTAATTGATCATCAAACAATTACGTGTGATTGATCACTAACGTAATTAGTGAATACGGATCTTTGGATTTAGGTGGATTAGAATCGTATGAAAGCTTACGTGTTTTAGTTCGATTGTAAGTTAATCGAGCTGCTTTAGATTCGTAATCGAAGTTTGGACGTGTATAATAATTTGTGCTTGTTTTATTTGCTGAAAAAATCTAAGTATTTATAGACTTTTGCCCAGCAGGAGGTGGCACGACCTTTGGCCGACCAAGCCTGCATGCTCGACACCTGTCCTTTGACTAATTTGACCTTATCTTAACTAAATTATATCCTTATCTACTGGACTTGCTCGCAGTCAGGAGTTGTTCGTCACTTTGGACTTGTCCTTGAGGAGTCTTTAGTCTGATTCTGATGGTCTTTCATCTTGTTTAATTGTTATTTCGGCGTTGTGGTTGGATCTGATCGGCAGGATGCCGTTTGAGCTCGTCATGTGGCTTTTAATCTGATTTTGTTCGCCTATGTGTCTTGATCGCATGTAGGTTTTACTCGCCGGATATCTTGGGTAAATCATGTGTTAACTCCACTTTAATTCTTGAGTGATTTGCGCTAATTCTGGTCGCCCAAATGTTATTCCTGCTCGCCTATCAACAATTGCCACCTTGCCGATCAATAAATTGTGAAGATGGTGAATGAGCACTTTTTGGGTTGGCAACTTTTAAGTGTCACTAGTGCGAGCAAGAATATCGCGGGGGCGAGCAGCTTTTCACGGGCGGACAACATTGGCCGAGCAGACTCGGGTTGGGGACGGTTGGGATCCCAAGGTCTGGGCACGGCTCGAGGTGTGACGTGGGCGGAATGATTGCTGCCGCCCACGCGCACACGATCCCGAGGTGACGCGCCTTCCCGTTTTGTCGGACAGGTGCTGCACGCGCCCAGAATTTGCAATTTGGTCCTTCAACTTTCAACTTTGTTCGCCCGGTACCCCGTTTTTCCAGAAGTATATAAGAAATTTTTTTCCACTTTTTTCATTTTCACACTGTTTCTTAAGCTCAAATTCCTCTTTCTTCCTTCTTTCAAATTTCCGGCGACCGTTTCCAGTTTCCGGCGATCTTCAAACAACGTTAAGGTAGTTTCTTCTCTGCTTTTTTCTTCTCTTTCTTCTTTTCTTGCGTTGTGTGCGTTATAGACTCTCCAAAAATCCCCACTCCGCCGTGGAAAATTCCGAGCTACCGTGTTCTTCCCTTGTCGGAATCTGCAAAACACTAACTTCCTCCCCTTAACTTATTGGATGGCGTCGCACTCTGAGACCGGTTCTTTTCCTCCCGGGAATCCTGAAAAACGGCCCGTCGAAGAGAATCTTCCCATAATCAACCTGGAATCCGATCCCGAGGTAGCTTCGGTGGCACGGTCGATCAATTCTGGAGCTCGTCCTTCCGGAGAAAGAGAGGAGCGAGCAAATCCTGCTCACCAGCTCTTGGAGGAAACGAGCTCGGACCTCCACGAAGACGAGGACGAAGAGGTCGAGGTACTTCAGCCGGTGAACCTTGACGAACTGACCTGGGCCTATCTAAAAGACATCAACTTCCCTGCGCCCAGACTGATCGAACATCGGGTTCCAGTCGCGGTTGCTCGCCGTGTCGACTGGAATGAGTACGAAAAGGAGCACTCCAATCGCTTCGTCATTCCTGCTTGCGGAGTACGGAAACTTAAAGCGACCGAGTTCGCAGCGAGCTGTATCGTATCCGCCATCACCGAGGAGAATTTGACCGAGATTCGGAGGGATTACAAGATTCCCTTTGATATCCCGATGTATGCTCCTTTGGCGGACGACAGAGCTGATCGCCCACCACGCGGACTGACGGCGATCAACCTCGCCACCCTGAATGCTGGAGTTTCTTTGCCATTGCATCCTTTGATCGGCCAATTCCTACATGAAATGAAGTTGGCTATCACCCAACTTACTCCCGTTGGGTGGATAAATCTGATGGCTCTGATGGTAATGTTCGCCCTGGAGGGGTATCCCAACCGGCTGTCCGCCGAGGAAGTTGGCTACCTGATGACGATAACCGGTTGCACTGGGGAAGAGGCGGGCTGGTACTATCTGAAGGCGCGACCAGGCCAAAAGCTAGTCGAGGACATCCCTGGGAAGGTGCGAGATTGGAAACATGACTGGTTCTGGATCGGAGGCGACTGGCGTGCTTCTGCTCGCTCTTCAGGGGGTTCTGAACGAATCGAGACCCCGACGGAGTTTAGGGAATTAAAGCGTGAGTCTTACCTCTTCTATATCTTTGAAGTGGTTGGACTAATTTTAATTCTCTTTTTCTTTTGTTTCAGGTCCCAAGAACTTGGGGTGGCGAACTGTGAAGAATAGCATAAGCGATCAATTCCTGTTCGTTGCGTGTTTGATCGCCCTTCGTCGCCGAGAAGATCGAAGCATTGGCCATCTCTTCTCCGAGGATACACTGCAAGTCGCTCATTTCACTACTTACCCTCACCATCTCGAGGCTCTAGCTCGTATCCCAGAGGGTAAGTATCTTTTCATGTTGGGCGGACATATCTGGTCGGCCTTACACTTAGTATTAATTTGTTTTTTTATGTCCTTTACAGATCAGCTCGCCACAGTTGCGCTTCACCCTTCCTTCCTAGAGCTCGATAACCGTGTTTGGGAGATGCCGACTAAAAAAGGGCGCAAGAAGTCGGATCCCCTATCGAAGATCATCGCCCTTGCGGCCAAGGGTGGAAAAGGCGACCCAAGGCAAGCCGGAGGGTCGAGCTCGGCACAGCCTCCTGCCCCAGTGGCGAGTCCGCCCAAGACACTGGTCCCGAGGACGAAGAGGCTTCTTCGCGGAGATGGCACTCCCGTCTCTGAGGCTGAAAAGACAGCCAAACGAGCAAAGACTGCTCAAGAAAAAGTAACCGTGGCTGTCCGACCATCCGAAGGCGACAGCGAGCAAACTCCTTCTGTGGAGCACCCCGGCAAGCAAGCCCTGGTCGTCACTACCCGTAAAGGATCTGGCCCCTCATCCGACCCCACCTACCTCGACTGGGACAAGGGTCGTCTTGACAGGTACAACCCTACTCGCCGAGGACACTTAGCAATTTTTCTCATCTCATTTTTACTAACTGAATATTTCTTTTCAGCTACTCGCCCGAGCAGTACCCAGGGCGATCTAACCTGGTGCATCGATTTGCCTGCTCGAAGGTGCCGACCAACCTTCGTGAGATCCCGGACTCTTTTGTCCGCCGCGCCTCCGAGGTCGTTGCTCGTAGCTGGACCAAGGAGCTAAACGAGACCGTCAAGACACAGGCGCCTCGTGACAATGGCCGTCTCTGTCTTGTTGAGGCAGGCAACACCCTGGCGGCCGTGCAGCGCTTGGTCGACCAGGTTGAGGACCTTGAGAAGGACTCACGTCAGCATGTGGCCACCGTCAGCCGTATTACTAAGGAGCGCGATGACGCTAAGGCTGAGGCGAAGAAGATTATCGCCAACCTTGAGAATAAAGCCAAAGCTCATCAAGTCAGCGAGCAACGTGCCCTGGACCTGCATGTCAAAGTCTCCGAAGAGTTGAAGGTCAAGATGGCCGAGGTCGAGCAAATGCGGGCAGAACTTGCCCGCGCTCAGCAGCAGAAGGAGGTCGCTGAGAAATTCGCGACTGAGGCGACAGCCAAAATTGCGGACCTTGAAATCCAGCTCGGTAACTCCATTACCCAAGAGGAACTTATTCCTAAGATGGAGGTGAGCTCGATTCTTGGTTACGTAACTGGTTATGCGGAGAGCATCCGTATTGCTCATGAATTCAAGGCTGCCGCAGTCGTTGAGGAGATCGGCAAGGAGCTGTGCAACTTCGTCGAATCGAACCCTCCAGCCCCGGGCACAACTCTCCAAATTGGCGACCTGCCTGACTATGGAGTCAAGCTTGACTTCCTTGGCCCTGAAATAATTATCACAAGTCCTCCCGAGGACGAGGAAGAAGAAGAGGGCGATGCTGCGGAGGGCGAGCAAATCCTCCCTGCCGATCAAAATGAGAGAGCTCTAAAAGAGCGTGCTGACGCTGAGGGGCTGATTGTCGAGCTAACCCAAGTGGTCCCAGTTGATCCTGCCCTCGAAGGTTCTCCTCTTGAAGACCCCAAAGATGACAACATCTCTCCTCTTGCCGGGCATGGATCTTAGCGGACATGATTAGCTAGGGACTTGTACTCTTTTTTTTTTTTGTAGTTGTTCGTCTTTTTGTAATTTTTGGGCGATTAAGCCTTATCTTCAATGAATATATTTTGCCTAATTGCTCGTCTTTTATCTTACATTAATTGTTATTTGCATCTTTATCTGTGCTTCAACAATCTTAATGTAATTGGGCCTTGTTCCTTAAGAACTTTTTTGGCCTTAGGATTTAATGGGCTTTTGGCCTTAGGCTATGTTCATTTAAAAACGAACAGCCTTCAATGGGCTTGGTTGTATAATCAACTTGCGCCTTGAGCTTACATTTTTGCTTGAACGAACAACTTAACATTGAAAAGATCTTAAAAAATTACAAGTGCTAAAAGCGACCAAAAATGTAATCCTGTACTAGCTAGGTTGGATCTGCTCGACAAAGACAATGTTAAGCCTCCAACCAAAAAAAAAAAACATTATTTACAACAGGAGTCAAAGTTGCTCGACTACTATACAATTTGTCAAGGCATTCTTTAGACTTCTTAAAAAGAAATAAAACCATACAAGGTACTAGCCTTCCAGCCCGCGGCCAGACTTGACCCAATTCAACCCTGTCCGACCACTTATACTTGGTGAAAATTTCAAAAAATTAGGCAAGTTTTTTGGACCCATCTTGTATCTTTGCCATTCCAGTTCGCCCAATGGACTTAGTAGCTCGCCCATCTCAACTTCACTTTCTCATGAGGCAGAACTGGTCGCCTACTGAAAGTATTTTCTCAGATTAGCTGCATTCCAGGAATATTGGGCCGAGTTGCCATCTAAGTCTTCTATGTCATATGCTCCATTGGGTAACCTATTTGTTACCCTGTACGGGCCCTCCCAAGTCGGGCCAAATATGCCTGGAGGTGGGGCAAGCTTCTTTCTTAGAACGAGGTCACCAACTTCGAATTTTCTTATCTTGACTTGGGAATTATAGTAACGCTCTGCTCTTTGCTTGTACGTGGCATTCTTTAACTCAGCATGTAATCTTCTTTCTTCGAGCAAATCTGCCTCTGTGGCCAGAGCAGAATGGTTTGCTTGTTCATCAAAACTGGTCGTCCTGACTGTGTTAGTCTTTAATTCAATTGGTATCACCGCCTCTGTCCCGAAAGCCATTGCAAAAGGCGTTTCTCCGGTGCTTGACCTGGGAGAAACCCTATATGCCCACAAGACTTTCGGGAGTTTTTCTGACCAACTACTTTTACTTTCTGCCAGACGTATTTTCAATGTATGCTTGATGATTTTATTTACAGCTTCAACCTGCCCATTTGACTGGGGATGATAGGGAGTTGAGTAGTGTTTCCTGATCCCCCACTTTGTACAGAAATCTCTCAATTTCTTTCCGTCAAACTGCGGGCCATTATCTGTCACGATTGTTTGTGGAATTCCAAAGCGACAGATGATGTTCTGCCAAATGAAGTTAATCATGCTCTGTTGTGCAATTTTTACCATGGCCTTCGCTTCTGCCCATTTTGTATAATAATCGACTGCTATGACGGCAAATCAAACGTTTCCCACTCCTGCCGGGAAAGGACCAATAATGTCCATTCCCCATCTTGCAAATGGCCATGGGCTGTAAACCGATACAAGCTCCTGGGCTGGGGCATGGATGCTTGGAGCAAAAACCTGACACTGGTGGCAAGTCTTGGCTAACTGGATTGCATCTTTCTGTAAGGTTGGCCAATAGTAACCTTGCCTTACAGTTTTGTAGGCCAAAGCTTGCCCCCCAGTGTGATTTCCACAAACTCCAGAATGTATATCCTCCAGGACTGTCCTTCCTTGCCCCCTAGACAAACACTTGAGTAGCGGGAGTGAGAAGCCTCTTTTGTAAAGCTGTTTGTCCACCAGAGTATATCTGGTCGCTTGTTTCTTAATTCTTTCAGCTTCAAACGAGTTGTTTGGCAACTCCCCGTCTTTCAAGTATTTGGCTATAGGAGATCTCCAATCATCATCATTGTTGTATTCGACTATTTGATTTACTTCGTAGTCCATTGTTGATGGTTGGACTTTCCTGGTAATGACAATGTCCGTCAGATCTGCTGGCCCATCGCTTGTTGCTAATCTTGCTAGGGCGTCAGCTTGTGTGTTGCTCGTTCATGGTATCTGCTGGATAAATACTTGGTCTAATAGAGATATCAAGTGAGCAACTATTCGTTGATACTCGATCATTTGCTCGTCTCTGGCCTCATATTCGCCTCGTACTTGACTTACAATGAGCTGGGAGTCTCCGAAAATCTGGAGTTGTCTAACTCCAACTGCTAGTGACAAGTGAAGACCTGCAATGAGGGCCTCGTACTCTGCTTCATTGTTAGTGGCCATGAATTCAAATCTGACTGCTGAAGTGAATACTTACCGGTCGGGACTATTGAGCACTATTCCTACCCCCGAGGCCAGATTCGTTGACGAACCGTCCACGTAAAGATGCCATGGGTGATCCAGCCCTCTCGTTGGATTTTGAGGGAAGGTTAGTTCAACTATAAAGTCGGCTAATGCTTGTCCCTTAATCGCGGTTCGAGGTGCATAAGTCACGCCAAACTGGCTTATCTCTATGGACCATTTCAAAAGACGGCCAGCGGTGTCGGGTCGGTGTAATATTTGTCTGAGTGGGAAAGTTGTCAATACTTCGACTTGATGATCGAAAAAGTATGGTCTTAACTTCCTGACACTCATGACAAGAGCATATGCCAACTTTTCAGTCGGTGAGTACTTCACCTCAGCATCATGCAGGGCCTGGCTGACATAGTAGATTGGTAGGTGAAACTTGCCATCTGCCCGAACTAACACCGAACTTATGGCTGTGTCAGACGCTGCCAGGTATAAATATAGCTTCTCACCGGAAATTGGTTTTGACAGAATTTTTACATCTCCCAGATATTCTTTCAATTGATCAAAGGCTTTCTGACAGTTTTCTGTCCAGGCAAAGTTGCCCTTCTTGATGGCCTCAAAGAATGGACGACACTTGTCCCCTGATCGTGATATGAACCTGTTTAAAGCGGCTAGGCATCCGGTTAACCTTTGCACCTCTTTAACAGAACGTGGTGGCTCCATATCAACGATCGCCTTTACTTTTGCTGGATTAGCTTCGATTCCGCGTTTGCTGACCAGATGGCCCAAGAATTTCCCAGAATGTACTCCAAAACTACTTTTCTTTGGATTTAGCTTCATATTGTATTTTCGGAGTATGTCGAATACTTGGGAAAGATGAGGGAGGTGGTCTTCCTTCTGTGTACTCTTGACGACTATGTCGTCGACGTACACTTCCATTGTTTCTCCTATATGTTCGTCGAACATCTTGTTAACCAGCCTCTGGTAGGTTGCTCCAGCATTGATTAGACCAAACGACATCCTTTTCCAGCATAACAGATTTTTATTTGTATAAAAAGCCGTATTTTCTTGGTCGTCTGGGTGCATTGGAATCTGGTGGTATCCTGCGAAAGCATCCATGAATGTGAACATTTCGTGACCGGCAGTACTGTCCACCAGTTGATCGATGTGCGGGAGCGGAAGTTATCCTTCGGGCATGCTGCATTAAGATCTGTAAAATCTATGCATAGCCTCCAGGTTCCGTTCGGCTTCCGTACCAGGACAGGATTTGCAACCCATTGTGGACATAACGCTTGTTTAATTAAATCATTGTCCAGCAACTTTTTGACTTCTTCGTTTAAAGCTTGATACTTGTCTGGTCCATACTTTCGTCGTTTCTGGTGGACAGGTTTTCGGACTGGGTTGATATTCAACCTGTGACAAGCATCCTTCGGATTGATTCCCACCATATCAGCATGGGACCATGCGAAGACATCTAAGTTAGCCTTCAGAAAGTCCGTCATGCGGGTTCTGTAAGGCTCGGGAAGTTCAGATCCGATGTAAAGTTCAAGACCGTCACGTTCGGGATCAATCTTGATGGCCTCCAATTATTCAACGGGAGTTGCCAGTCGTTTTTGCCCTTTCCATCGAGGGTCAACTATTGGTCCTTCCGGACTTAGCTCATCCTCGACGTCCATGGGTTCAATACCCAACCGGGGGTCAAAATCGTCCGCGGGCTCTGGGCGAGACCCGGCCACCAAAGTTGGACTCCCCTGGTTATTATTTGGGCACAGACAGTCGGCCACAGGGGGTAACGTTGCTTTTAGCAGGTTTTGCTCGTCGCCCTGCTGTGCCTGGTCGCCCGTGGGCGAAGGTTGGTCATCAATGTCCATCTTATCGTTTTGAGCTCCAAGAATGTCCTCCAAGATTGAGGGTTCATTTTCGTGTTGACTAGTTGACGCTTCCATCATAGATACTTGTCCCTGTCTTGACTTAATTTGCAGAAGACATTCTCGAGCTTTTCTCTGGTCTCCTTTCACCGTGCCAACTCCACTTGCTGTTGGGAATTTTATGTAATAATGGTAAGTTGAACACGCGGCCCTGAATTCGTTTAAGAAAGGTCGACCCAGGAATCCGTTGTATGATGACTCTTGATCGACGACCAAGAAATCCACCATTCTTGCGATATTTTTCTCAGGCTCTTTGACCGTCACAAGTTGCATAGCGAAAGTTACTATTCCCAACGGGATTGTCACAGCATTTCTGAATCCCAGGATACGGTGATTTGTGTCTCTGATGTAGCCTGCATAATCTCCCATTTGATCAAGCGTCTTTTTGAAAAGGACATTAGTGTAGGCTCCAGTATCCACCAGCAATCTATGCACCCTCGTTTCCATAATCTTGGCACATATCACAAGCGAATCGTTGTGTGGGGTCAGTACTCCTTCCAAATCTCTGTCGGTGAAAGTTAATTCCGGTGTTTGCATGGTAGGTGGAATGACCCCCATTTCCTGTACATGTCCGATCGCTCGTAATTCTGCCTTTCTTTTCCGATTAGAAATTGGTGCTCGTCCATCTGAATAACCACCTAGGGGCCCTGCAGGCTCCATCATCTGGATGTCTTGAACCGGTCCTCCGGCTGGCGCCTGAGCCGGTCGCCCAGCCCGATTCCGATGAGGTGCATGTTCCTGGTCTTCTTCATCAGAATCTTCGTCTCTATTTCTTTTGCCGGGTTATCTTTTAACAAAATCAGATAGCTTTCCCTCTTCATAAAAATGCCACAACTGCTTCAGCAAGCCACGACATTCGCTTGTAAAGTGTCCCACGCTCTGGTGGTAGGCACAATATTTATTCTGGTTCAACTTGCTCGTATCCTGACGTATCTTTCGGGGAGGTGTTAGCAATTCTTTGTCTCGGACACTATTGTAAACTGTATCGATTGATACGATAAGAATATGGTTCAGTTTGTCCTTCAGCTCCGTCCCTTCAGTAAATGCTTTCATATTTTTGGGAGCTCGATAACCAGTTCCAGGCTTCTTCGCACCCTCTTTCTGCTCTCCTTTGTCTCCCATGTCTTTTTGCAGGGCTTCATGCATGGAGACAAAAACGCCTGCCCGATCCCGAAACTCGGCATATGTCTTCGGGCACCTTAGGTGCACGTCTTTCCAAAGTTCAGTACCCTTCCTGAGCCCAGCCAAGACGGCCACAATCTTGGTGTCTTCACTGATGGACTCTCCCTCTACAAGACCTTGTCGAATCTTTCCAAATATGATCGGTCCGACTCGTCGTCAGTTTGTTTCAAGTCGGATAACCGATGTCTTTGGGATAGATAAGACCCGGCCGTAGATAAATGGGATAAGAATTCTTTGCCCAGTTGGGCAAACAAATGAATTGAAGCTGGTGGCAAGACCGAAAACCACTTATGGACACGATCCCCGAGAGTTAAAGGAAAGTTTCGACATTGCGTTGCGTCACTTGCCCCCATTGATACCATATAGTTGGTATACTTCATCAGATGTACCCGGGGATCCGCCGTGCCCTCATATTGGATACTTGCTGGAAACTGGATCTTTTGTTGAATGAGAGCCTTCAGAATTACCACAGATAAGGGTGAGACTGGAAGAGTCGTGTTCCCGTATCCTCTTTGTTGGTCTAGCTGGCCCTGCATGCTTTCGATGGCCTTTCTCATGGAGGCGAGCTCCTCTAAGGATCCCCCCTGACTCTGAGGCTGTTCGGCGAGCAGAGGCGCGCAGCCGTCTGTTCGCTCCAGTCCCTCATTGGGAGCGGGAACCCCCAGAATTGGTCTCCTGGGATTGGGCTCTGCATTTGGGCCAAGGCGACCAAAAGCTGACCTAGTCAGCCGGTCCATGACTGATTGGCGAGCAGGTACTACAGCTGGGCGAGCTGCTCCAGCAGGGGGATGGACTTCCAGGATTCCTCGGCCACGTCGGCCTAATCTTTCGAGAGCGCTTTGGCGTGTCCCCTGACTTGCCGCCCTGGCCGGATTCTGAGTCGAACCTCCCTGACTGGCGGCCTCAACGTTCAATTTTTCTTTGCCTTTGGCCTTACGAACTTGGGCGCTATCAGCCTCATTCACATGATCCCCCTTAGCCTTTTCATGTTCGCGAGTCTTTGTGGGGCTACACCTTGCTCGCACATATGAAGGGTCAGGTTGGGCTTGTTGTCTTTGTAAAGCCTGGAGCATAACGATTGTGCGTGCCAATTCGTCGGGGTTACGGGCAATGGCGTCCAACTCTGGTGGTATTAACTGGCGAGCAACATTAGTTTGATTTTCTTGATTGCTTCTGCTCGCCCCTGCTCGCCCACCAGCTTGGGACATTCGGGAGTGTGAATCCCGAGTTATATGTTGAGAACGTTGTGTCTCCCGTGATTGAGGCATTTTCACAGAAGATATCAAGTGTTGTTCTTAGTGTTCTTGAGTTTTCTTTTTCAAAAACTCAAACTTGTTCTTCGATCCTGGGGTAATCTTCTCGTATTCAATGATTCGGAGGTTCGAAACTCCCTTCTTCTAGCGCCAATTTATTGACGATCAGTTCTAATCTTGAAGATTAATGGCTGTTTTAGATAGTTAATTGATCATCAAACAATTACGTGTGATTGATCACTAATGTAATTAGTGAATACGGATCTTTGGATTTAGGTGGATTAGAATCGTATGAAAGCTTACGTGTTTTAGTTCGATTGTAAGTTAATCGAGCTGCTTTAGATTCGTAATCGAAGTTTGGACGTGTATAATAATTTGTGCTTGTTTTATTTGCTGAAAAAATCTAAGTATTTATAGACTTTTGCCCAGCAGGAGGTGGCACGACCTTTGGCCGACCAAGCCTGCATGCTCGACACCTGTCCTTTGACTAATTTGACATTATCTTAACTAAATTATATCCTTATCTACTGGACTTGCTCGCAGTCAGGAGTTGTTCGTCACTTTGGACTTGTCCTTGAGGAGTCTTTAGTCTGATTCTGATGGTCTTTCATCTTGTTCAATTGTTATTTCGGCGCTGTGGTTGGATCTGATCGGCAGGATGCCGTTTGAGCTCGTCATGTGGCTTTTAATCTGATTTTGTTCGCCTATGTGTCTTGATCGCATGTAGGTTTTACTCGCCGGATATCTTGGGTAAATCATGTGTTAACTCCACTTTAATTCTTGAGTGATTTGCGCTAATCCTGGTCGCCCAAATGTTATTCCTGCTCGCCTATCAACAATAATAGAGTTTGTGGTTTATATTTTATAAACGGTGATCCGACTAGTTAACCGAGATTCACACTTTTTTTTAATATTTAACTATTGTCCAAGTAAAACTAATAAAGACAAATTAGTTTGGGACTTTTACTACATGGAAAAAATAAACCACCTTAGAGCAGGTCTACTGTGAATTCTTTTAAAAAGAAATATTGTTATACATATCAACTATCATTGCTTAAAGTGTTTGATTTTTAAATAATAATAGTAAATATGAGTAACAGTGATAGTGTGTATACATAAAATTTATATTTTATTAAAAAAATACATTGATACTTAAAAAACAAAATTCACGTAAACTCGGGTTTACATAAAATTTTGTCATAATTATATATTGTAAGGTGTTACTATTATATATAAAAATAATTTTGGTTTTTATAAAATTGAACATTAAATCAGCTAATATTTTAAAAATATTTAAAATTGGACATATATAAAATGTTAAAGTATTTCTATTTTATTAAAAAAAATGATAATAAAATATTGTTGCAATACTATGCGTAACACAAAATAGATATATGTATACTAGTAGTATCATATATTATGAGAAGAATGTTCACATTAAAATGAGAAAACCAATAAACATTATACATCAATTAATACATTGTCTGCTTCATTAATTAATGTGGGTAAGATTTATACATATTCTACACCACTTTAATTGATTACGAAATCCTAGGGAGTATTTAAGCTCTCTAAATAATTTTTTTAATTAAATTAAATAAGTGGGTCATTTACCCAGTGGGTAAATGAAGATTTTTCCGTGGAGCTTCAATCTTTTAAAGAAAGCATCAACTCAAAATAAGGAATAATAATTTTTGCAAGGTCCATAGCTAGTTATGGGTAGGGCTGTGAATCAATTCGAGCAACTCGGTACTCCGCTTGGGTTCGGCTCGTTTGAACTCATTCACCTTCTTCCATGTACGAGCTTGAACAGCATTCCATGTTCATCAAAACTACTGTGTTCGATTCGAAAAGTTTGTGAACATAAAAGTCTCTTCAGTTTTCTATATATACATATCACCTTTCATTTGCTTTAATGGTGGGAATGAGGAGATTACGGCAAAATTAAAATTATTTAGAAATTTAAAGCATCCTTTATTAATTTTTTGTATGGGAATTTGAAAAGTTCACATGGAAATGGAGCGACGCTGAGATGCAATAGAAATTAGGGTTCAGTTCTACTATCATTCTACCTCAAGAATTCCTCAACCAGTTGAAGGTTCAGGTAATACACATTATGTCTATGATAATATTCATATGAGAATTTCTTCATCTATTTTATGAAATTGATTTGTTATTATCAGTTTGCATTAGCAATACATTTAATCTCACATCATATATCAATGCTTTGTTGTTATAGAATGGTTCAATGACAAATTAATCACCTATAGACTACTATAGAAGAATGCACATTATGTGTTTGATAATATGTCTAGGAGAATTTCTTCATCTATTTTATGGATTTCTTTTTGTTATTATTAGTTTACAATAACAATTCATTTAATCTTATATCATATATCAATGTTTTGTTGCGGTAGAATGAGAAATTGTTCACCTAATAGACTACTACAGAAGAATACACATTATGTCTTTTCCTCCACATGACATGCCAGTAGCTATCTTCTATTTTTTTAATGAAAAAGTAGTCTACAACAACTAGCTTCTATGTGTTATTTTGTGGTTAATTTGACATAATTGTGGAAGCTATACATGTCAATTTTTTAGTCTTACGTGTGATCTATGTGGCATGCATGAGTCTTATGTGTCATGTCATCTATGTGACTTTATATAATAGGTAGTCTAATAAAAAAAATGTATACATATGGAATTGAACCCTACACCTCATGATTAATTAAAGTTTAATATGATTACCAATTAAGCTATGCTATAAATCTCAATAAAATTATAATTCTATCGTATATAACTTGAGTCTATAAAATTATATTATGAATTATATTGTAATTGTAACTATTTTATTTAATTATATATTAGGATATCATGATATATTTAAAAAAATTAATGTGTTAATAATTCAAACAAGTAACTTATGTATACTTAACTTTACATATTATTACTAAATTGATTAGTTAAACACATATTTAAAAAAAAATCTAATTATGTGAAATTTTAATGTTCAATTGAATTATTTTTGTTGTCTCTCTGTATTTGAAGATTTCCTTTTAGTGAATCTTAATTTGTGTAAAATTAAAAAAAAAAAGAGAATTTAAGTATATTAAATAAATTTGACTATCTTAAATTTTAACATTTAATTGACAAGCCTTATTGACAAGAAACACAGAAAATAAAAACTATAATTGAATATATTCATCATATAATATAATTATATTATTTTACAGTGAGCAAATTTATTTAAGTATATATAATACATATATAATTAATTTTTACGAAAATTCCGCGTAATACGCGAGCACTTATCTAGTTCAATTAATAATACAGTATATTGCTTGTGTTTTCAGTAGTACGCTAGAATTTAATTAATCATGCTAGCAGCTGCCAGCTAGCTTCTATCTTTTAATGGAAAAGTTGTTTGCAACTTTTACTTCTTTAATAGAATTGGAAACACATTTCTGTTGCATGAAAAAGTAGCCTGAAACTTTCTGAAATCTTCACTTTATTCTCATTTTCGAGCCGAGCCGAGCATCACATGAAACAAAATTCCTCCACTCGAGCCGAATTCAAATAGTAGACTTGATGGCTCGCTCTAGCTCGAGCCGAGCCGAGTATGATTGCCTTGAATTTCGAGCCGAGCCGAGTATGATTGCCTTGAATTTCGAGCCGAGCCTGAACATGGTGGCGTTCGGTTCATTTGGACTTGTTTTCAGCCCTGCTTATGGGGTATAGCAAAAGAATGATGATAAATTTTCGGCTGACAATTTAAAGGTGGAAGGTTTTTGGCCTGACCCAAATTTTGCAAATTGAAACCCTGACCCAAATTAACTCTAATTGAAACCAAATTGCAATTATACTCTGCACATAACCCCTGATTTCAAGTTATTTTTTATATGTGGGGCCACTTCGATACCAATTTAAGACATAATTTTTTTTCTAAACTTAAATATATATATTTATAATAAAAATATATAAATAACAAAAAAAAAAAAAAAGTGAATTACACTAGTAATTTCTCCACGTTATAAATAACCTCAAAAGTTGTCCCTACTTCTTTCTTCCCTCAACCGACAACTTTCCATCAGTCTACTTTTCATTTTGTTTTTCGAGTTAATATCACTTTTGGTCACCAAACTTTACCCTAGCTTCACTTTTGGTCACTAAGTTTCACTTGTCATCAAAATTGGTCACTAAACTATACCTTTTTAATCATTTTGTGTTAGGGCGTCAGTTGACCGTTGGTCAACTAACGGAATAAGTTAGAGTTGGTATCAGTTTTGGTCACCAAACTTTATCTCAATTTTAATTTTGGTCACTTTGTTACTTATCATCAAAATTTGTCACTAAACTATACACTTTTAATCATTTTTCATCAAGACTTCGGCAATTTTTTTTTTAATTTAGTAATGTTGGGACCCCGTAGATGGACCACGATCTTCCTTTGGTATTGGTATGATATTATCCGCTTTAGGTCGAGCCTGCACGGATTTGTTTTTTAACTTCCCCAAAAGATCTCATAGTACCAATATAAATATTTGTTCATCTTTATTAACCCCATGATTCTTCCTTGTAAATTTGATTTAAGATATTGTCTTCACCCTACAAATAAACAAGACCTAAAATTTAAAATTATTTTAAACAATAAATGTACAAACTTAAAAAAAAATTACTTTAAAAGTTCTAAGTTTAATAAATCAACTTACTATTTAAATTTTGATTAAATTTAGGTTTGATTTATAATTTTAAATACTTTTTAAATATATTTTTAGAGAACTTTTATTTTAATAATTATTTTTATTAAAATCGAAATATATAAAATAACTTAATTTATTAAACTTAGAAACTTTTAATAAAAAAATTCTTAAAGTTTGTATATTTAATGTTTAAAAAATAAGCAATTTAATTACATGAATTTCGAGCAAAAATCACACTAATCAGCAGGGGACTGCCTCATGGCCTGAGTGAGGTGTACTTCAACGTCCTCAAAGGACTTGAAGTTGCCAGGCGGTTTGGCCACTTTCCTGGCTTTGGGCCCGCTCTTGGGGGAGGCCTTAGCTGTGGCTTCCGTCTCCTTTGGTGCTGGCTCGGACTCTCCAAGCCTGAGCGCCAGTAGTTTCCTCCGAGCTAGGTAATTGTCGGCTCGGGCACGGAACTCGGCGTAGGTCTTTGGGAATTCCTTAGTGAGGTATTTGAACATTGGAGACCGGCCATGGAAACCCCCTTGAGTGGCGTGTAAAGCCAGCTGGTTGCTTACTGGCTCGCCGGTCAGCATGACCTCGTCGACCCTAGCCACATAATCCTCATCGGATTCATCCTTCTCTTGGCAGATCCGCATCAGTCGGTGCCAATTCTCTGGCCGGGCGATCTTGGCCGCAAAATATAATGTGAATTGCACGCTCAAAGTGGCGAAAGAGTCGATCGACCGAGCCGGGAGAGACACGTACCATCTGTGAGCGAGATCACCCAGGGTGAGAGGGAACAACCTGCATTTCGTGGCGTCGGTCGCGCCGCGCCCGGTTATGTAGATCCGGAATTTACTCAGATGAGTTTCTGGGTCCGTCTTTCCCTCGTAGAAAGGGGCCGGCAGAGGGGCTATTTTTAGCTGAACCGGGCGAGCTCAATTTCGGCAGCAAGAGGTTCGTTGGCGGCTGGCCGGGGCTTTGGTTGGCCTTGTGCCTCTAAAAGTGCCTTCATCTTGTCAAACTGCTTTTGCATCTTGACGAGTTCCGGGCTCGAAGTTTCGACCATTCGGTCGTCAGCGTCGGCTAAGAGACCGATTCGGTCAAAAACAGCCGCTCGGGGGACCCCGCGCCCCAGTAGGCCACTTTGGGCGAAGCTTAGCTTGCGCCTGGCGGAGTTAGCCGGGGCCAAGCTGACCTCGGCCGCCCGTTTATGGGGCATTTGGGTCGTGCTCCACGAGTTGGAGATGGACTCGGTGTCGCCATACCCCGTATCGTAACTGGGGAGGTGGTTGTGGTACCAGGAAGGGTCCGTTGTGCCCAACCGGTCGAAAACCGGGTGCGCGGAGCCACGCGACCGAGCGGAGACGGAGTCTACTCGGCATCGGCTTTCGCCTTGCTACTCCAAGGCTTTCGCCTTTCCTTTGAGAGCACGGTCGTGGGCTCTTCTCTTGGAGCCGGAGGAGGCGCTTCGGCAATCCCTAGCCTCTTCCGCCTGACGGCGTCGTCCTGACCCGGCTTGTTCAGGAGTAAGAAAGTTCTGACCCTGGGAAGGGAGGGGTTCCTCAGAAAAACGGATTGGGAAGGCCACACGAGTGGCCTTCCCGTGGCGAGCGGGGGTCGGTTCCCCCGAGGCTCGGGCTGTAGGATACCGTGGCGTGGCCGGAGCCCCGATAGCTCTGTGGGCCTGAGATGACTTCTGGTTTGTCATTTCTTTTGGTGGGGAAAAGGTTGGTAACTTGAAGATTTGAAGGTAATGAGCTTTGAAGAACAGTGAGTGTTCTTCAAAGAAGTAGAGAGAAAATGAGCTTGATGGGTTGATCACCCTCCTTCTAGCGCCAAATGTTGTTTACCAAATAAATGGAGCTGAGATTAAATGGCTATTTAAGTGAACTTTGGTAAAAACATCAAATGATTGGATTCTTAAATGCAAAAATGATTGTTTGGTTGAAGAATGACAATAAAAGCACAAGAACACCAAAATGAGAATTGTATTGATTTGATTGATGGGATTGAACTCCCTCTTTTTTGTTACAGATGTGTGACTATTTATAGTTTTCTCACTACAAGGGTATTTTGGTCTTTTTCAACCTCTCAGGGGGCAGAAACATTAAATGCCTCCAGCCTCTGAGGACTCGCGGCCACTGGTACGCCAGGGCCTGCAGGCGGCCGGCCACTAGTGTGTTGACACGTGTCCAAAAAGGACGATTCTCTGGCTTGTTTCCTTATTTGGATGGAACATTCTCACTGTCACTGAGTACGGAGGCGGCCTTTTTCCTCTTGGGGTAAGATCTCGCCAGATTCCATCACGTGCTCCATTGCCTTCTTGCTAGCCGGAGATGCTTTGAGGTTGGAGACCGACCTCTTGGTGGGTCATGAGGTCGGAAACCCTTCCTGCACGTTGGCCATGTCCCGGCAACCTCTATTGGTCCTCTCTGGTCGGGGCTGGGCCGGCCTGGTTGCCTTGCATCTTGTTCAAGATTGGTGAATGCTTTGAGCTTGTTTTCGACCTCGTTCTTGAGGTCGGGAAATGGGGTCGGTGCCCGTGGAGGTCGGACTTCCATCGGTCAAGTCAATGCCGACGCCAGTGTGTCGTTTCGTCTTTTCTGGCTCATTACAGACCGGTACCGACCGGTGTTACGAAATGGCCACAACAAGGCAGAGAATAGATGAAGAATGGGAGAAGGAAGAAGATGATATCAATTGGGAGGAAATGAAGGAAATGGAAAGGGAGTTACACAAAGCCGAACTACAGGAGGAAATTTACTGGCAACAGAGAGCTAGATACTCATGGTTGGCAGCGGGGGATAAAAATACAGCTTACTTTCATTGGAAAGCCTCGCAAAGGAGAAGCTCGAATCAGATCCAAAGGATTAAGGATGGGAATGGGGTATGGCAATCAGAGAGGGGGGAATTGAAGCAACATTTATTCAATTCTATGGGGAGCTATTTACCTCAACTTGCCCATCTCAACAAGAAGTGGAGGAAGTATTGGTGAAGATACAGCCGGTGATAACAAATGAAATGAATGCCTATCTATCGATCCCATTCTCTAAGGAAGAATTTAAGAAGGCCACGTTTGATTTGAATCCTACAAAAGCTCCGGGACCAGATGACTTTAATGCTGGTTTCTTCCAAAGGTCTTGGGATATATTTTTAAATTTTAGGTTTATTTATTTTTTGGGTGCAAATAATATCTCACATCGAATTTACAAGGAATGATCATAGGGTTTAAGGATGGACAAATATTTATATTGGTATGAGGTCTTTTGGGGAAGTCTAAAAATGAATACGTGCAGTCTCGGCCTAAAGCGGACATTATTATACCAATGAAAGATCGTGGCCCATCCGCGGGATCCCAACATTATTAAATTTAAAAAAAAAATGTTTTGCACCCTAAATAACTTATTTTATTAGTTATCTAACTATCAACTGATGTCTTTATGAAAAATAATTAAAAAATTATATTTTAGTGACCAATTTTGATGACTAGTGAAATATAATGACCAAAATTGAAATTAAGGTAAAGTTTGGTGACCAAAACTGATATTAATCCTAACTTATTCCGTTAGTTGACTAACGGTCAACTGACGCCCTGACCAAAAATGATTAAAAAAGTATAGTTTAGTGATCAATTTTGATGACGAGTGAAACTCAGTGACCAAAACTGAAATTGGGGTAAAATTTGGTGACCAAAAGTGATATTAACCCTTGTTTTTCACTTGCACAATTTTCAAAAGTGGTCTTCACCCCCTTATTTTGCAGGTTTAATTTTTTGCATTCTTGATTTTTTTTAATTTTCACTCCAACAATTTATTTTGGGGCTATTTTTTAATTCTGCAGCTATCTTTTTCTTTTTCTTTTTTTATTTTTTTATTTTTTGCCTTTTTGTAAGCTTTAGCCATTTTTAGCATAGCGCAGGCTACTAATTTTTTAACCCTTTTAATTTTTTTTTCATATTTCAGTAGACCTTTTTGCATATGAATACAAATATTTTACACAAGAGTAGTTCTAGTGTGAACTTGAGTGCATAGTATACACTTGAATTTTGAAAAAAATATTTTAAATAAAAATTAGGAATACTCCAAGAAACAGTCAGTAGTACCTCAAAAAGTAATCAGTAATATTCTAACTACAAAAAAACACATAGTTCGATGCATTTGTGTGTGTTTTGAAAAAAATCAAAATTGAGCTTAAAATCCAAGTGCATACTAGAATTTGTCTTTACACAAATAAGAAAAAATCAAAACTATACTCATTACCAATTTTAAAATTTGCATTTATAAAGTTCTAAAATTGCATCATTATATTTTTTAATTTACATAAATTGGGAAAAATTGAAGGTTGCCATGAAATTGGAATGTAGAATTTTTTTAAAAGATATTGTGTGTATATGTTGAAGAGTGCAAATAAAGATAATTACTTTTATTTTAGGAAAAGACAATTTCATGGCACGAATTAATAATACAATGTTGACAATTTTTCACGGACGGATAGAGTACTATATGACAACACAATTTAATTTGGGAGACTCTTTAAATATAATAAATCTTGGAAAAAAATTACACTATTATATAAGATTATTAAGATTACAACTACTCTGCTTATACTTAGATAAAATAGGTGTTTAATTTCAAAGTACCGTGATTTCTGAACTACAATAAAACACCGTCTTTTCTTTTATTGTAGCCCATGCATGCTCCCAAAGAAATATAATCCAATTTTATGAACGCTATGCTTCAATTTAAAGCAACGAAATATGCATGACAGAGTAGGTGTATCTATATCTATTGGCAATAATTGGCACCACGAAATAATAATTTTCTCAAAGTTTCTTTCGTTATCATAAAGAAAAAGGAAAACTCTACACCATATTTCGAATTCTCTTTTCCATTATTTCCTGTTACAATTTATATATACGTATAGTATATCAGTAAAAATGTTCACCTCATATGAATAATCCAGCAGCATCAGTTGTCATCTGGTTTGGCTATGGCCTAGCCTCTCAACAGTCATTTCAAAATCATTATCATCATCATCATCTCCATAGCTAGTATGGCGCGCACTAGGCTGCCTAATTCTTTCGAATATTTGATCCAATGATTCAGAGGACGAAACACGATCGTGCTGAGCATCTTGCGCTTGGCTAAGAGGAATAAATCTTTTCGCATCAATACGCGACTTGAAATTTTGAAAACCTGTCTTCATTGACTCCCAGGTGGATGCTATTCTGGGAGATGCTCTTTTTGCCTGCATGCTACTGTTCTCTGCATCATGAGAAGATGACGCATGACTCTCTCTCTCTCTCGACCTCATGGCTAACTCTGTTCTGCTCGTACCTTCTCGTTTGGGATCTTTCAGATGCCCCGAGTGGCTACTTTCACCCTCCTCCGCCATCAATCGTGATGCTTGCGTTCTTTGTGCAACCTAGGCCACGTTATTGTAACATTTACAGGATCAAATACGGTCCTTCCTGAGTATAGGGACTTATTGTAAGGCAAAAATGACTCATACACGAGACAAATTTTGTTACTACTCCCTCTATTTCAAAATAAATGTTTTTTTTTTAGTTTTCTTCACACATATTAAGACACCTAATATTTATCATAATTACTCATGTACAAAAATTATTTTTTTTGAAAAAATTGATTTCATTAGTTCAAAACAACCTATAGGCTACTTTGTATGTATTGAAAAGTGTTTCAATGGCTAAAATGACATTTATTTTACAAAAAATGCAAAATGCTAAAAGGACATTTTTTTGAAATGGAGTATATCATAGGATCCATGGGCGTATGGAGCCCAAACCCAATAATAAAATATTTTCAAAAAAGTATGACCCCAAATAATAAGGTGGAGATCTGTTCTTGAATGAAATCGCCTAACACAAAACTCTCTCTGCTCACACAAAATAGAAAGTACAATGACTCCATTCAAACAATATTTGAGAGTACGCTGACCTAATTGCTATGGGCAAAGTCTTACCTAAACCCATTTTACCCTGCGACTAGTTTGCATTTTGTGCATATTTGTAAACAATATTAGTTATTTTATTAAACGGTATTTGTTTGATAATATTAATTGTTTCATTAAAAAGTATTAATTGTTTGATTATAAAGTGATAGTTGTGAAACTGGTTGCAAACGGTGCAGCTATTTTACATATAACCAACTCGTAGTTACGAACGGAAGTACTGAGATCACAAATATGCTCTTATAACGTGTGATTCACATACCATGCTATGGCTGCCAGGTTCAAGATCAATTGCATTGCTGAAACTCCTTGCCAGAGGGACGACGAGTTCACCTACTTTATGTCCTTGTTGAAGCCAAGATCGTTCTGAGAACAGAAATAACCAAAACAGTTCAACCATGCTCCTCCTATCCTCAAAATTGGGTATCATAGATTTATAGAAACATAAGCAGAAGAAAACAGAGGACGCTCTAGTTTTCTTACCTTTCTGTAAAATAATTAACCCTGATGGATCAAAGCCGTCTAAATCATCAGATGCTTCACGCCGAGATCTGAATATTTCCCAATTTCCAAAATAATTGATTACACGGTCAAAAAAATTGTTTGCAACGAGTATGGTGTATATAACCATAAAGAGTGGATAAACTTTATTGAACCCTTTTCCAAAGAATGGGACAGCATCGTCTATGTTCCCCATTCTCTGCACATATGGAATGTTTGGTTGTCAAATTGCAGTGAAAGAAGGCAAAGTAAAAAAAGAAGAGATAGAAGATGACACTTGGGTGAAGGGAAGGAAGTAGCACCAACAAGCACAGAGATAAATACAGGAAATAAGAACTACAACTGAAATCACATCTGTTTACTTCCCATCTAATTATTATTCTTAGTAATTTGTCATTACAGACTTGGCAATAGAAGAGAGCTAAAGAAAAGAAGATGCAATAAACACAATTACCTTTTCAAATATCGTCTTGGAAGCATTGTCAAGATGAATGAGGTTGAGAAAGTTGTATGAAATCGGAGGAGCATAGCGAGCAACCATCCTTAAATAAACAAACTCAAAGATTAATTACTTTGTCAAAAAAAAAAAAAAAATGAAGACAAAATATTCAGATATTTGATAAAGGAGTGTGAGAAACGGATAAAGAGAAAAGATAAAATAGACATACGAGCATATCATAAGCAAGCTAACTGAAGTCGTTTGTCTTGGAGTCAGGTAGTAAAAAGTCAGCATCCCAATCTTGAATAAAGAGTAATATGTGCATACACACATGTACATTAAAGGGACAAAAGCAGCAACCTGTAAGACAGAGGCAAACATTAATATAAAAACAGATACAAATTTGCACAGGAATTGATTGAAACACTGTGGATACATAGCAAGCTTTCTTCCAGTCTAACATATTTTTAATCAATCAAATTCATCAACAAGTTAACATAAATTCTTTGAAAGTCTGGATAAATTTAAATTGTGTTTTAGAGATAGATACTACGAAAACAACAAAAAAGGTGCAGCTTCTACCTGCACAAGCACTTCGTTCGTTTCAGCAACGTTTACAAGGATTGAGAAAAGAGATAAATCAACACCATTTGGCAGAATAGTGGCTTCTGCAACAAGAATTGCAGTTGACATGCAACCCAAAACAATAGCCAAAAGTTTCTGAAGTTGTTTCCTCAATATGCATCGCCATATCAACTCTGCAAGAAATAATAAATATTATGAAATAGAAAATTTGTAATCTTTCAAAATAGTTCAGGTAGGAAACATGTGGTATGGATGATAGTATTTGGTATTTCTGTTTGGAAGAATCACAGAAGGCAGCCCTTTACTCATCAAGTTTGTATTCACTGTGTTGACAGAATTTCAGTAGTAAATAATGATTTAATCCTTGTAAAAAGGTGCTTTATTTACTTGATTTTGCAACTTTGCAATGGCAAAAATCTAAACTATGCCATCAAATTCTCCACATTATCCTAAGCAAGATTAAAATAAAAACTAATGCAACGAATGTGCATGTGAGTAATAATACCATGAATGGTCTTTGCCATTCAGGTATCTAAAAATTCACAAGTACAAAAATAAAAGCAAAAAAATAATGCATTCAAACAAATTACCAATAACATCAAGGCAGGGTCCAAGTCTGCCTTTACGTGCAGGTCTAAAACTTGACTCATATTTCCTGCAAAATGTTCAAAACAAGGTCACAATAAAAAAAAATCTGTGATATTGGGACAGTGAAAAACTCGCAGCTAGCATTCTCTACTGATATGGGGTAGGATCCTTCATCCTTTAGTAACCTAAAATTACATATTATTTATCTTTTAAAAAATCCATGAGGTGTTTCCACAAAATGATCAAGGTCAGCACAAAAGTTCTGTTTGTTTGGAAATAGTTGAATTCAATGTTGAGAAATCGATTGTTAAACTCATATCTCTCTATATTAGTTGAAAGATGCCGGTTCTGAAGAAAACTCAGGTCTTTCTGTGGTTGATATCCCTGAGAAGTTAACTACCTGTAATGTGGTTCAAAATCATTTCCTGACAAGTCTCTTTGTCCAATTTGGTGTGTTTTGTGCAGGGGCTCCTCTGAGGATCTTAATCATCTACGTCTTCACTGCCCTTTTTCTAGGGATTTGTGGTGGAGAGTGATTAGAGAGTTGCGTCTACAGTAGGTCATTCCAGACACTATTTTGGAGTTGACTCAAGCAAATCTGGGAACCACCAATAAGAAAGGAAAATTCTAGTGGAGGATAGCAGTCTGGGTTACTACGTGGTTCATCTGGTTAAGAAGGGATCAAAGAGTTTTTAATGATAAGTGTGAATCTGTAGAGGAAATATGGGATCCCATTAAGTATACAGTCACATTATGGTCTTTGAGTCACAATAAGTTCAAAGGTTTGTCTTTGTCGGACTTTGCTAGGAATTGAGTTTTTGCTTTATAATATTTTAAGGACAGTCTATATGTCTTGTAATTGTTTTGCCTTGTGAGGGTGTCACTTTACTCCATGTAATAAATGAAATCGACATTCGATGAATCCACAACATCACCCTACTTAAGACAGTGATATCAAACTCAATAAGCTCATAATGTTATGCTAATACCCTCAAATACTAGTAGGCAATGCAAGACATATGTGTCCTTAAATTATTCTTCAACGTGTATTATCATATTTATCTAAGAATCATTTATATGAGCATATGACAGAAACACTGCCAGAGTACATTTCACAGGATCATTAAGGTATCATAAATAATATGTGAATTTTTAGTCTTGTATTTATAGGAAATGAGAATATGAACACATCAATATTTAGGTGATAGGATGAACATTAGGCACACGATTTCTAGTTTTCAGGTCATAATATCTTTTTTCCTGAATAATCATGGGGACTAAATGTTCTGATTTAAATGTCACTGGATTCTCTTTTTCAGGCAAAAAAGGGGCGTAAGAGTTGCTTGCAATATGAACAAGAAAAAAGAGAGGAAAATATCATACCAAATTTCATATTTTAAAACAAAAGAGCAGTTGTCATGCATTCTAATAGGGAAGGAAATATGAAGACAAATACTTGCTAGATTGAGAAAAGGGCAAGATAAATCCTGGATTTCAACAAATCCCAAAAAGATAAGTTAATTGAATAAGCAGGAACTTACCATCCATTAGAACTACAATGCTCATAATTCTTTATGGTGTCCTCTAGCTCTAGCGCTTCTGTGACAAAATTCATATACTCGCTGCACTAGAGAATGAAGACATAAATAAATTAAGCTATCAATACATGGACCAAGAGACAAAAAAAAAGTTAGCAACAATTATATACTCAAAATTCATATACTCGCTCGCACAATGTTAGAGATGTAGCCTAATTAGATGATTAAGGACACCTTTTTAATAATTGAAATAATTCTTTATGGAGCATGCTCAAATAGAAACACGTGCGGTACTCCTTAACCAAGAAACACAATCTTAACATTCAGTTAAGAGGGCATATACATTTCTATTAACAAAAGGTTATTTTGCAATAGCAACTCCATTTCACAATATTATACACCTACTAAACTCAGGCCTTAACTATTAAAGTTTCTACTTATAACAAGACCCAAGGGCCTGCATGAGATAACACAGGGTAGACATTTATCACTAAGGATAATAATTAGCGTACAAAATCACCTGAGGGTTCATAGTAGTAAACAATCATCACAATAAAGTTGGATTGGAAAAAAAGAATCACACACACACACACACATATAGAATGAGAGGTAAATTGAAACTACCAGCAACTGTGCTAACTATACAAAAAGAAGACTAGAACTTGAAATGTATATAATTTTTAAGAGAAGAAATTTCATTTTACCTTTACCTTTTACAACGGTAGTACCCCTCTCGAGCTTTCTTCAGATGCCGTCTAAGAGAGGCCATGCTCTTTTCATCAGTGTCATAATCCAAGTCATTTTCCCCCAATTTTCCGCCTTGTGGTTTGAAGGTAGGATCTTCGCTAAGCTGCAGTTGAATTATTGATGCAAAATTTCTGTAACAAAAGGTACTTAAACTCTGAAAGTAGCTTTAGAAACCAAGAATATAAGCCAAGTATGATTACCATCTGGGTCAACATTTTATCAATTATATTCATGTATGGTCTCAGAGGATCCCGCTTCGACATTTGTTTTGATGTTACTTGAGCAACCTAACACAATTTATAAGACAAAGTTACAACCAGCTAAAAGGAAAATAGGTACAAAAGTTTTCTAGCTCATATTGTTTGGATATAAGGTCAATCAAATACTGACTTAAGGACTTGACTGAGAATTACCCAACTTTTAGAAGCAATCAATTACAAAGTAACCACTCTAGGATAATCCTTTTCCCTGTTGCCTTGCTTACATTTAAGTATTAAACAGACATAAGGACAGTCAGGATGCTTGGCGAATCTCTCAGCTAACCCAATATCTTTGGATTTTAAGGGGAAAGGACAATTAAGGAATCAGAGAAATTGAGGAAGGTTTCTTGAAATAGATATACTAATCAGTTGTTCAATTCAATACTCCGAAAAGATGTGAGAAGGCTGCTTTAAAACTTTATATGCTTATACGTAGGGACACTCCACCAGAGAGCCTCTCAAATTCTTGGAGATTCTAACACATCAAAACAAAATCTTCTATTTAAAGAAAAAAAACCATTTACTTCTGAACTACACATAATAAATTCCCAGTGCACCTTTCCCAAATATTTGAAATTCAGGTTGCAGGTAACTTCAAAATTTAAATCTTATATCCAAACAATTTCATTTGCTTTATTTCCTTGAGTGCATAACAGAAAGATAAGTTGGGAGGAACTTACTACTATTGCATTTGAAAATTCCTGATGAGCATCATCAAGTTTGACTGCCATTCTAGCTACTCTATGAGAGAGTACTTTATGACGGACTGTCCAATCAGCATATTTCCATATGCCTTTTGGAATTTCACTTAAACCAAAACCCAAAAGAAAAGCCCCAGTTACAAGACCAAATGTATTTGAGCAAGCCATAGCAAAACCTAAAATATTGCCACCCCTGCATGCATATACACAATTTATTTTGTAAAATTATGAATTGTGTCTGTAATTTCTGATTTAAGCATAACCATATGAACCTCAAAATCTGCCAATCTCAAACATGCAGTTATATTACCTTATGAGTTATTATCAAAACCAAAAGCAGATAAACTTATAACTGTGCGTTTATGTCAAAATATTCATTATTTACATACTATTTTCATCAAAACAAGGGAATGAAGGGATTATATTTGTTTATAAATATAATACTCGGCCAACAGTAGTGCGAAAAGAGTTCAAGATTTAAAGTAGTCACTGAGTTTACTAATCTATGATCCTTTTATTTTTGACACAGTATCAAATGATTCTAGTTTTGCAATAATGATCTCCATGTAACATACAGAAAATAATTGCCAAACTGATACTATTAGCTACTATGAGTATTATAACTCAAGGATCTAAAATACTAAATATATTAAGACTTGGCAGTATGTCTATGACATCTAATTCTCAAGGTTTTCAATTAAGAAATAGCTCATCGATCACTCCCTAACTGATAGCATCTTGCTATCTCGAGTTGAGAAGATCCAATATGACATATCAACGTGATTTTTCCTTTTGTCCATTAATAAGCTATGAAAAGCTACACTCATGAAATCATACATCTGATATTCAGATTTCAGTTTCATAGATAGTTGGTGAGATAGGTTTACAGTGTCTGAAATGTGAAAAATATCGAGAAGAATTTTCAGTAGAAAATGGATTTTGAGTTATATTTCAGTTATGTATAATATTTTTCTATTCAACTACATCCTTAAACAATAACTTGTCCCAACAGAAAGTAGTTACTATTATTATTAAGTTATAGAAGGACAAAAATCAAAGTTATAAAATCACCAGGTAACTAGACATATCAGAAAGCAATATGTTTTGCGAGAGAAAGAAACAAACCAGTTCTTGTGAAAAATAATGAGCAGTATAAGTCCAAAAAGTGCAACAGAACCAACACATAAATAGTAGATCAGGTTCACGTGAGCACTGGTCTTTAACCTTTCCCTAATAGTAAAGTCCCCTGCATCTTCATAACCCTGAATTATAGGCACCACAGCCCTGCTTAAGAGAAATAAACTCAAATTATTCTTTGAAAATATGTAGTTTTTTACCATAAAAATTATGTCAAACACCTCAAACTTAGACAAGCATACTGAGGATTATAAGACAGTACCTAGAAACAACTCAGCTATTTTGTTTATAGACATTTGGAAGTAAAAAGGAGGATGCTGGTTATGAAGAAAATTTCAGAAGAATATAATAAACCAGTACAGTTTAGAATTTTACTAATCAGATCCTAAGGGTATGTTTGTTTTGGGATTTAGGTGTGCGGGGGAAGTCATGACTTTGAAATTTTAGGATGTGAAAATCTTGATGAATAATATAAGTATGTGTTTGTTTTGGGATTTTAGTAGGGTGGGATTTTTCTTTATGTTAAATCAATGTTTATTAGTGATAGATGTTGTATTATTTTATTATATTGTGTAAGAGAAAAGTAGGAGAGATATTGAGTGGATGATAAAAAAGTGATGATGTGATTGTATTTAATTATGTGAAAAATAGTAATAGGTTTATAGGTAGGGATTGAGTTTGAGATTTGAAAACCTAATTTTAAATCTCAAACTCGTGTGGTGCGTGGATCGCAAAGTCCAAAGTCCATCCGGGTGAATCCCAAAACAAACATACCCTAATACATTTAAATTGAGCATCTAAGAGGCCTTGATAGGACAACAAAAATAATAACTATTCATTTTATACGTTCAGACAGCTTAGAAATACAAAAGGCAAATAACAGCACAGTTCAAGCAACAAGCACAAAGAATTTTACTCATGACCTGAAAATTAGAACGACAAATGGACTACATCATCAAGATATAGTAGATAGAGAAAGAACAATAATAACAAAAGGAAGATCTGTTCTTTGAGAAGAGCATAACTTCAGATGACCCAAAAATAAGCGATCCTGCATGTGTAGCTTTCAGTTATCATGTTTAGAGATATACCAAGTAAGTAAAAATGTACTCCAGTATGTCCAGCTCCAGAAGAAAGAGATCCCACTCTTTTCATGATGGGCAATTGACTGCATCAGACAATAAAAGGATCAGCCACATCTTTTAATAAACTGTTTGATGAACTAACTTTCTTCTTGGTTGGATTTCCACCATACAAATACATCAATTGGATTTGTGTAACAAATGACTAACACCAAAAAGCATAGGAGCCAAAGTAAGAGAAAATGCTAGGATGATAATATGAGACGTGCAACATCATATATAGGCTCTAGCACTGTATGAAAATACATAAAATCCGAATGTTCTGTAAAAATTCTTTCCCACTAGTCCTCACCAGGTGCTTATGGCAATTTGGTGATATAATTTTTTAATTTTATTTTTTCCAAAATGACTATAAAATGAATCAAAGTATTTTGATGATAACATGAGCCAATTTTTGTAAAGGTTTATAGAATTTTTAATCAAAGTACTAGTTTGTAAACTAATGTTGCAGATTATGATTAAGGAACTAAGAATCCTCGGTCATCAAATTTCCCAATTATTTAGCAAGAAATAAAGGGTTTTTTTAGTTGGCTGAAGGAATGGAATTATATAAAATGGTAAGGCAAGGAATGCCCATAATAAGAAGCCTTGTGCTATCAAGACCACCCGTTCTCCTACAATCATTACAGTTGTTATTAGTGGAAAAAAGAAATTAATTCCCTATTTATAATCAAGTCGGAAGTGAAAAAAGGCCACTGCAGGAATAATTTACCATAATTTAAATGAAGAACTAGGCACTCGTTTGAACACAGTTGGCAATAATGGTGAAGACAATTGAAGGACATCCATACCAGAGTTATTTTTATTAACGAAAAGCTTCAATTTAACTTCATCGAATATACAAGGCAATCATTGCATACATAAACTTAAGTTTATCAAATAGAATGTTAGTTTCACAGTGCATAGTATAGATGGAGGCAGTTGTCATGACTGCAATAGCAGATGAAATTTTTGAGACTATAAATTCATCACCAGACAACTCACTTTTAGTGAGTATAGAAAGGTTATGCTAAACAATCACCATAACAAGTGTAATGAGCTAAATAAGAGCAACATACCCATCAGTTTCCATGCTTGCTTAATGCTTACTGCAGCATTGTTTATTGGCATTTAATTCATTAGATGCCAATTAAAAAACCAAACTGAGCCATGATAGAGATGAAATCAAATCTGTGGCATAAATAATAGTCCTACATGGGACACAGATTATAACTCGACAACGGTATTCCTCTTATCACTAACACAAGAAAACCAAAAGTGGAGCAACTTATGAATACTGTCATCGATATATGAATCAAACTCACATTACTAGACTGATCTCAATTTCTGCTTTAAGGGAATAGTTTTTCTACATATTTTGGGCAACTGTGTAATAATATATTCCTTCAAGTGGAGAAGTTCTTAAAATATCTAGAAAAGATATCCTATAACCCAAACTTTCACATTCTTCCACTCCCTCACCCTCCTGATCTGAGAAAAAAGAAAAACCTCACAAACGAAAGTTACACAAAGTTCTGTTGACATTGACAAATGCAATAATCTCAGTAAGAATCACAGATTAAGTTACACTACTCTTCCATGCCACACCGAAGAAAGACGCAAAGGCAACATGCATTAGTGATCGAACTATAGCTCTATAACTTTTAGGGATACGAACACGAATCCAAAAATCAACCCAACTACATCTCCAATCACATTCATCAGTCCTTCCCTCCTTTCAATCACAATACAGGAATACAAACGAAGAAACAATAGATCAAAGATCCAGTAAAAACGTACGGTCCAAATGTCGACGGGAACGAGGATGATCATGGAGAGAGAGCAGAACCAGGTGTAGCCGACGGTGACTCGGACGTAGGGAGCCACGTCTGGGCCTACGAAGTACCAGAGCGTCCATCCCACCATTCCCACCGTGAGTGGCAGAGATAACAAATAAAAAACCCACATCCCAAATTGATTGATCCGACGCTTGGTTTTCGAATTTTCCTCAACAGAATATTCAGAAAAGTGAGTGCTAGAGGAGGGGAGGGGATTCTTCTCCGCATTGAAGCTACCATATAGGCTTTGCACGTAAATGGCGAGAAGCTACCATAAAGGGAGACAACATGTGATTTCCCTCATCATAATTCATAATAAAACTTGGGCCAAAATGCAAACCTTCTCGCATAACTTTGAAATTTTCACTTTTAAAAGGTATTTATTTGTTTCACTATTATTCTAAAATCAATCGCATCATGCACAGATAACTTTTTTTTAATAGTATTCTTCATTCCACTAACTAATTTTATTTTAAAAATCAATTTCACGGTACAATTAGCTCTCACAAATATTACTTCAAATTGATAAATACTTGTATACACTATTTGCTGGAAATGATCACATGTCCACTAGTGTACATATATGTGTTAATAACATAGATATAAACAATTAATTAAAATAAATGTATCATTAACACATTCGCGGTAGGTATATTAATATGTGTCCGCTTGGCATGTGATCAATTCCGCACTATTTGCACCATTCATTTTCTTTAAATGTAATTATTTTTTTGCCCGTCATATTACACCATGTACACCAGCTGAATTATGTTAGTAAATAGTTATTTGTTCCGTTGAATAATATCATGTGTTTTACCGGATAATATAAACCAAAACCAATTTGCATAATCCAATTTATTCACATATACGTTACTCTTACAAATTTACGACAGGAATTAAATAGAAATGCGTGCGTTTCGTATAGTAACGTATATAATAATTAATTAATACCTTAAAACACTTGAAAGCCAAAAAAGTTAATTATAAATACTTCAATTTTTTTGTATTTAAAATTATATATACACTTTGTTTTTTTACGATGTCATATATTGCTTTCTTTTTATCAATTCTACGAGGTTATGTTTCGGCAACTTATTGCTGACTCTTTGGAAACACGTGTAAACATTTTATTTTTTTATAATTTTACATGCTTTAAATTTAATATCATAAATTATCATGTCCGAAGTAATTTATCATAAAATGATCCGACAAAATTAAAAAAAGTTAAAAGATAGTATTCCATGATATTACAAAACTTTAAACATTGAAAGAATGTTAAAAGGTCATAACTTTATTTTTAATTAAGAGAATATATATAGTAAGTAAACTTTTTTACATTGGAGTAACTTCATTAAATATAATGACATGATTACAATACGGTTACACTTCTTATCAAATAAACTAACATAATTTAAATGAATGGACAAGTCAGAAAAAAAAGAAAAGAAATCAAATCAAGTTTGAATCCAAAAAATCCTATCACGTGACTGTTTGTATGATGAACGCAAAAGAAAATAAAATTTAAACAATATCCAACCGAAAATCGAATACTTAAGCAAGGACGAAGAAACAAAGGAATCCAAAAACTATACAAAGAAGCGGAAAACTCACATCTAGAAACCAAGAGAGGGGAACAAACTAATTACAGATTGAAAAAAATAAAAAGATCCATTCACCGGCCATCATGACTTCAATGGAGAAGGTCGAAGCGCAAACTGATTGGCAGGGGACAATAGTAAAAAAGAGAGTAGAGACTTTTAATTGGGTAAATAAATTACAAAAGTTACTTGGATTGTGAATTGACTTCAAGACGCATAAATCAAATTCGTCAACAAAGGTTTGTCATTTCCCTCAAGAATATATGCCAAATATGAGTCAAGTAGAAAAAAACAAATGCCTGTTTTCATCCTTTCAATCGATTTTTCAAGTTTTCGAACTAAATAATAAAAAAAATGATTTACCCTTTAATATTTTCCAGGCGATTCCAGTTTCCGAACCTAAATTATTGTTACCCCTGCAAACAAACTTTACTCGAAGTGTGAAATAATCACATTCGTCCTAATATCAATATTTTTTTAGCCTTAGCCCTCGAATATTGTGGATAACTTTCTCAATATTTATTATTAAAAAATGATCATAACGACGTGAGAAGTATGAACATTAATAGAATCGAAAAAGAAACTGTTGTAAATATTAAAATTACAAATCAACATGAATCATTTATTAATATTACTCTTAGTCAATTGAAACAAACTCAGTATATGCATATCTTTAAATCCAAGAAGAAACTGCTCTAAATATTAGTAGTACAAAGCTAAAATTAGGAACAAGATTATGATCAGCAGATAAATTTCTATGCATGAATATATGACTAGTATATTGAATATCAAAGAAGAATAGCATGAGGAAGTTGCTTTCTTGCAAGCATTCTAGCAGCCACCAGCCCGGCAGACAATGCAGCTCCGAATAGGGTGTGTAGTCTCACGCAGTAGTATTTCGCCATAAAGATCTTCGATCCATCCTTCCAGTTTCGAAACATACAACATAATTAGCATTACCATATGGCCACAAGAAGCACCAAATTGCACTTAACCACTCACCTTGTGGTTATTTTGGACAAAGCTAGCTATGTATCTTCCAAAAGGCAATGTTAAAGCACAGAAGACCTGTCACAACTCAGACGGAAAATCTTAGCCTTATTTTTCCCGCATAAATGGAAGTGACAATTAATGACTTACAATGGAGTAGAACGGAAGAGTTTGGGCAAGTCCTAGGATAAATAGAAGTGAATAGAGTGCCCCTACGCCTACTTTAACAACATTTGCACCTGCTTCGCTTCCAAGCCTGACCTGGATTTACACCAAAAAACTTATGCTCAATTGATTCCTCGACCAATACTTCAACCTTTGAAGGTATAACATGGGGTTCACTTACCAAAGGTGAATATTTTCCGATTGCCTTATCATCTTCTATCTGAACTTTGTAAACTTCAAATCAGTAAAAAGAAAGAAAAAAAAACTCAGGCAGAGGGGGAGAGGGAGGGAGAGATATGCGACCTGATGGAAATGACTACAGAAGAGGATCAAAGAAGTTGTGAAACCAACAAGAATCGATGAAGCAACGACAGTGCCAGAAATTGGCAGCTCCCTATCATCATAGCAGAAGTTAGTAACCGGTATAAGTGGTAGTATTGTATCACAATGAGGAGGCAAGTAGAGTAGAAAACCTCATCCCACTTTGAAGTAAGTAAAAGGCTGTGGTTGCAAATGGCCCAAATGCTGCAAAGCACAAGGGTTCTCCCAATCCCAAGTAACTCAAACGAAATGGTGGACACTGCAGCACGAATTAAGTTTAATCTTTTATCATTTCTTTTCTGGTTTTATCGAATTGACTTATATTAACTGCAATCTATAAAGATACATATGTAAACACTCGGAGAATCCTTCAAGCAGTAAAGACTGGTTTTACCTGGTATATGTAGCCACAAAAAATAGCGCATGCAAGTAGAAATAGAGACCGTAGACTTCCAGCCTCAACTGACACCCAAGAAATCCCGATAAAACCAAGTACAAGTAGTAACCAAGCGATAAAATGAGTTCCTGTCCGGCTTTCAAACAACATTCAAGAAACCATCGTGATTGCTATTTGCGTATTCTAGAACATTCTTGAACATTCAAGAACATACATTGAATGTGTGAGTGAAGTGAAAGTTGGAGTAGACCATTTCTCACCTGCCAAATAGATTAACAACTGATTCTTTCTTGTTTTTATCTGCTCCAGTATCAAAATCGTAAACGTCATTGCTGCACAGAAGTGGCGTAAAACTCATTTAGAAGGAAATTTAATAGAAAATCAAATTGGAATTTTCTAACTAATGGATGAAATACCAGGTCATCTTATGATTATAACAAAGATAAAAAATGACATGAAAGATAACAAAAGCCATACAATTGGATAGATAATGAACAACGAGATTTATTAAGCCTTATGAAGTAAGCTAAAGAAACAACTGTTGCTGTCTAGTATACATTCATTATATATATCATTGTGGTATTCAGTAAAGGCAAGTCTCTAACCTTAAATTGACCCAAGCAATGATAAAAATGGAAGAAACCAATAGCTTAAGAAAACGGTTTCCAAAATACTGTCCTGCCTGGAAATAAGCTGCAGCACTTCCTACCTGTTTATTAGCAATAATTTTTCCAAAAAAAAAAAAAAAACTATAATAGTGAGTTATGTCAAAATTCATTAACATTCATTTTTTGCATTAAGAACATTTCACAAAATACACCAAGTACATTTAATATTATTAAACCTTAAAGTAAGACTTCATACACTTCTTTTAATAGCGGCTTCAAACATTTCTAAGGGTGTATTTTTTGTCAAATAAACAACTAAATGTTGAAATTTAAAATCATAATCTACTAACTGATTCCAATATGAAAGGGGAAATTTAGAGAATTTAATCATTTCAAGAAATTTTTGTTTACACACCAACCAAAGACTGGTTTTGAAGTAAAATAGCAATTTTCAATAACTCATTACTGGTTTAATCGTCTTCATAATTTACTGAGTTATGAATATGACCACTATTTCGTAAACTTTAGTTACGATCAATTTCTTTTCATAAACGATGTCTTGGCTTACTGTTCAATGAGCTCAAGAAAATCTATCAATATCTAACGGCCTCTGATGAAGACTGAATAGTTGTACATGTATTAATTTGTTTACAACATAATTGGCATTTTAAACGTGCATATATAATAAAGGAAGATGCTAACTTACTGTTAAAGGGATCAAAGCAACAGTGTACATTGGTAATTTGATGGCTCTCCATATCAAAGTTGCTTTAGAGATACTTTCTTTCTTCTCCTCTTCAATATGAATGTCGTTGTGCTCTGCTGTACACTTCAACAAAGTTCGATAATGCCTTTGTGTAGAATGTAATTGCATAATGATCGTCTTGTTGGAATACGTTCTCATGCATAGTGGCCTTCGAGCTGGCAGAGAGAGTACTTGATAAATCCTGAAAGTGATGAATGCAATATGATTTGGAAATGAAGATCATTTTCTGTTACTGGAGTTGGAAAATTTTCACAACTCAAGGTAGAGGGATAGCCTTAGTGCAATTTCTATCAAGCGGCTTTTTCGACAAAAATATTTTCAAGAATTTTATCCTAGACAGAATGAAGTCAAAAACTACAAGCCATGTCCTGTACAAAAATTGACTAGGAACTCTTTAGTAGGCAACATCTTGGTACTCTACAAATTCAACTCTCCATTTCTTAATGTTCAGCACACCATGTATGAATGCAAAGTTAGATTATTTGATTTCAAAAAGTTGGCCTTTTCAATATTTAATATTAGTAGTATATCATTGTGTTTTTAAAGATTCACCACTACAAAGACAATTCATTGAATTTAAACCATAAATTCCACCACACAATACTAGTGGAGAAATTCAAGGCATTAATTTAAATTCCTTTCCAACCCTGCACAGCCTTATCGATAACTGCATATACTATTAAAAAAAAAAAAAATGAAAAGTCCAAATATCCCGAAACCCAGAATTAACCATGTTGAATGAACAGTCAAGAACCACTGAAAAAAATTGTATCCCATCTAAAAATCTGTACTTATGGACAGAATGAAATTAGCTTGTATTAACATTAGCCTATCTCACTGGTGGACTGAATTTTCTACTCTACCTTTTGGGGAGAGTGAACAATTTATACAGATAGAGTTGTTCTTAACGGGATTTGAACTTGTGGGCATGCCTAAGATTCTGATACCATAAAAAAAAAAAATTATTTCATTTAAAAATTTAAATTTGTAAAGAGACGTGTAATCAATTCATTCGTATTAATCCCATAATAACATGATGAATTATTTGCGGAGCAGTACATAGACAACAAAATTAAATTCGAACAAACGGAAAAGACATTCAGAAAGAAAAAAAAAAAAAAAAAAAGGATAAACGGACACTTGCCTGTTAAAAGTGTTCCTATAAGGGAGGTTTTGAGTGAGGTTTTTGACGCCATAGGCATGGCCCATGGAACAGAAGGGCGCTGCTGCCATGGCCAAAGGACCTGAGAAGAAGATACTTCCAATGGTATATGCAGGAATAAGAAATGGTTTTTGGAATCAATCAAGACCCATTTTGGTTGAGAAGAAGAAGAAGAGTGAGTGATTGATTCTTGAAAAGAGAGAGAAGAGAAGAGAAGAGATAAAGAGAGGCAACTCTCAAGTTTTAACGGCAGAGATGAGACATGTGTGCCAAAGGGAATGGGAGTTTATTTTTTATATGGAAAAACTATTGGGATGACATTTTTTTATTGGCTGCTCAAATTGTGTGGGCCACTCCTGCATATTTGTTCTAACTTATTCTGTAATAATTTCAAGATACATGTTTAATAGGAAATAAAAATTTGAAAATAATCAAATATATGCTAATAGTTAAAATTAAGAGTTTGTATGGGGTGAAATTGATTTATACATTAATTATTAAAGGGTAATAGTTATTTTTACTAAAGAGTATCAATTATTTTTATTGAAGAATATTAATGATATCTTTACTAAGGAGTTTTAGTTTATTTTAAAAAAATAACTAATACTTTTCAGTAAAAATATTTGATACCCTTCAATAAAAATAACTAACATCCTTTAATGATTAGTATATGAACCATTTTCACTCAATACTTTGTCTAAAATTAAGGGTGCTTGGTTGGAGACTTTGTGAGGTAAGTAATGGAAATCAAAGTCATGAACAAGTCATCAGAAAACTTATTTTGGTAAAATTAATTGTTTTATTAAAAATTACTAACTTGTTTTTGTTATAGGTAATTAATTTTGAATGATATCAATTATTTTAATAGAACAAATTTATTAAAAATTGTTAATTATTTTACTTATAAGATATATTTTTAAAGGTAATCAATTACAATAGTTTCCTAACATAATCAATTACAATAGTTTCTTCGACCACCAGGTACATGGCAACATCTTTTCATCTCGCTGTAGACCGGAACCGCAATCACCACAAGAGGGGGACCACCCGAACCCGCAACTCCGAACCACAACCGCACTGCAGTCGGAACCGCAATCACCACAAGAGGGGAACACCACCCCACCACAATAGGGGAACAACCACCCCACCACAATAGGAAAATAAATTCCCTCTCCGTGTCTCAAACCCAAGACCTCTGGGTCTTAGGTGGTGGCCTCAACCACTTGAGCTACCAACACTTGACTACTTATAAGATATTAACTCTAACGCAATTTCAATAAAACTAAAGTTGATACAAAACAAAAAAATTTGGGCATGCACGTCATACATATTTTTTTTTCTTAAAATTGTTTTATTGCCCAATGCACATCATACATAACTTGAGAAAAAAGTTTTTTTGTCCCATAACTTATCTTGTGTCCAATTTACGTCCCAAAAAATTTAACTATTCAATTTTGGTCCCATAACTTATTTAGTTGTCCAATTTTGGTCTCAATTTCACAAGAAAAGCCAAAACAACATCGTTTTATGTCACGCGTGACCCACGTTCCGGCCAAAATTGGGGATTTCTGTTGCCCATGCTGACGTGGCGCTGACTGTATTTTTTTTATTAATTATTTTTATTCAATATTTGTTTCCACCTCATTAAATAATTAATAAAATTAATTTTAAATAAGATATCAACTTAATACCCATTCAAACTTACGGATTTACTAAGTCAATTCAAATCAATATTTTCAAAATAAAAAAAAAAATTGGGAAGATTGAAATCGGATTTCAAGAAGGGTATCTAAGAGTCTGCCTTTGAAATGACGATGTGAATTCTTTGTTCAGGTAATTCAATTTCTCTTATTTTATGTATTATTTATTTAGAAAATGTGAGTTTGAATTGGTACTGAGTGATATCTTATTTAAAAGTAATTTTATTAATTATTTAATGAGGTGGAAACAAATATTGAATAAAAATAATTAATAAAAAAAATACAGTCAGCGCCACGTCAGCATGGGCAACATAAATCCTCAATTTTGGCCGGAACGTGGGTCACGCGTGACATAAACGACGTTGTTTTGGCTTTTCCGGTGAAATTGGGACCAAAATTAGACAACTAAATAAGTTATGGGACCAAAATTGAATAGTTAAATTTTTTGGGACGTAAATTGGACACAAGATAAGTTATGGAACAAAAATTTTTTTTTCTCTAAATAACTTATAGGAGTATAGATTCGGTGCACATCTTCAAATAGAAACGACCATCTTTCAAAATTAGTTAGGCATTGCTAAAATCAATTTTACAGAAATAAAAATACTAGCTCTTGAATCTTAAGCATAGTTGCATACTACGTGGGTTAATAAATAATTACATTTTTTAATTTTATATTAAATATTTATTTAACTTATATAGACCAACAATATCATTTTAAGAAAAAAAAAATGAATGACATTACTTAATAACGAATAAAGATTAAACATATTGCACTATATAGTAATATAGAATATAAAATAATTGATTGACAATAACACATGGTTTTTTAATTTAATTTTTTTATTTGTGAATTAAAATGCTCAATTCTAGAAAATTAAGAAATTAAATAAAAGAATCTGCAATATATATGGCTCGGATAAGACAAATTTTAGGGTGCATTAGGGTGCATCCAAGTGCATGTTATTTTAATTTTGACTTCAATATTGATTTTTTTTTTAAAACACACAAATACAGTGAACTATGTGTTTTTTTTTTGCAATTCGGATGTTGTTGATGCCTTTTTGAAGTATTGCTGATTTCTACTTGAAATATTTTTTTCAAAATTTAACATTCAAGTGCAAAATAGAAGTACTCCTCGGATAAAACATTAGAATAGTCAAGTTGTAAGTAGATTATAATTTCCAAACGCCACATGGAGTTACCGGTTTTCATCGGGTTGCTACAAACTTGTTTACCAAAATGAATGCTTATGGATACTTTTTTTTTTTTCAATGAAGTTGTAGATAAAGATAAATTCAAACTAGAAAATCAATTTAGCAGGTAGTAAAATATTACTCATATATGTACAGAATAATCTTAACTTCAATACTCAGAGTAATAAAAAGATATTACACTTACAACTCATCAACCTCATTTAAAGATGAGTCGATTTTCCACGCTAAAATAAAAAAACACGTGTTACCTGATGTTCGTATTCAGCAAGTGTAGGGAGAAGCCTCACAAATCATCTAAGATGGGTAGCTCTCTCACTCTCTCTTGACCGTTCTATCGAAGAGGAAGTTCATATTTTATGTCTTTGAGGCTGCCAATAAATTAGGTTACGGGAAAATTGGGTTGTGCCCAAATTATTAGCCCAATGCCCCAAACCCAACAATCTTCACCTTTTTTTGTCATCCCCACTACACATTTTACAAAATCGGATCCGCAGAAATTTATCATCGCCCAAAACACACACATGCTCAAATACAAAGTCGAATATAACCTGCATAAACATCAATTAGTACAAAACCTGCAAAAAAATACAAAGTTAGTACAAGTAACCACAAAAAAGGCATAAAGCCATACAATGAAAGAAAAAACACAGAGAGCACAAAGCCATGTACCATTAAGGCATGCAGAGACACAAGAATCCTAGATGCATACACTATGAAGAGTGCTTTTAAACCTTATTAATCTGCATTGAATTTTTTACTTCTTTTTGTAATCTGCTTAGAAGGATGACAGCTAATTTGAGCGTGCTTGGTCTATAAATTTAGAATTAAAAAATGAAAATGGAATGACAATTGATTATTTAGTTGAAGAGTATGAAATCTTGAATAGTAATTTGATGTAGCGAAACTATGGAATGAAAGGCATAAAAATCCATACCTCAACATTTTTTGGGGATGAAAGTAATTCCCCCTAAAATTTAGTCTTCCTAGTTTATTTTTATTATTATTTTCAATATTTTAAAGCATTATTAATGTGAAATTTAATACAAAAAAGTTAATAATGATACTCCCTATTACCAATGGTTTTTACTAAACCAAACACCTCATGTAATAATAATTATTCAAATATACAATACAAACAACTCAATAATAATGATTATAACCATTACTATTTTTTACTACTATTAAAGTCATTACCATTTACATTTCTTTTAACAACTCAATCACGAGATTGGGTCTAATTATTTTCACACTTGAACATAAAAAAATTAAGAAGGTCATTTATTAAATTTAAAGACTCAAGGAGAAGAAATATGAAGAGATCTAAGCAATCCGAGCATAAGATGTGCCTAATATTAAGTAACTCAAGTCACATTAATCGATCACCACCTAATTCAATGGTATCACAAAAACTGAGTGATTCAATTTCCGAGAACTCAAAGCACCAGTTTTGCATCAATTTCAACCCGTATAGAGATTGGTCATCCCCAAGCTCTTAAAACTTCGTGTAGCCCAATTGCGTCGCCTCTTGGATTAATCCAATGCCTTCAAGTTTTAGTGTTTTTAACTAAATTATTATTGCAAATAAAGAATTAGGCACCCTAAATTCATTTGGACTGTAGCCTGTAGGTATTAGACGAATGAGGTGAATTATCTTTCATTTAATTAATCAAGAAGCTGACCCAAGTATTAATTATATTTTGACTTTTACTACTATTACATATACATACACGTAATTTACTTCTCTTTTAGGAGAAATGAGACATCAATTTTAATAATCAATCTCGACCATGACTTGAGCAATTCACAAGCGGTTTAGCAGTCTAAAATATATGGACTTGTTGAGTTTTAATTTAGAACCAGGGCAACAAATTTAACGGTAGGGTTGGGTAATTAGGATACGCAGATGACATTTTAAATAATTGAGAAGTTGTCTTGTGTACAAGAACACATGTGTGCATTTTTAAATGTGATAGTATGATGTTTTCGCAGAAGTATATAATAGTTATTCACCGAAGTGAAAATAACCATTTAAATTAAAATGCACTTGAATTGTACGATAAATCTATTACATCCAAGACTTTAACCAAATTTAATTTAATTTGGTATTTAGTAAAAAAAAAAAATCTTGCAGAGGTATGCTATATTAGGTCATTGATGCTAGAAATTTAAATTAATCTTATATTACTAAATATATATTTAGCTAGCTAATTCTTTTAATTCTACATTATTAGAGTATTGCCCACCCTATAATATATGACAGTGTAGGACGCAACCAAGTCGTTAATTAGCAGAGTTTTTAATACCGGTCCAAAATTCCAAAGTAAGGCTACACCAATGGATCAATACTAAGTACTGATATCTGAAAACGAAAAACATAAATAAAAAAATTGGCATCACAAGTAAGAAAACTAGAAGAAAATATTGGCATCATCGATGAGCCCATTTCTCACTTGAGATTAATAAACACACAGTTTTCTGCAATCACGTGACCCTAACTGGAGACACGGGCGTCTCCATTGAATCTTACCTTGTCTTCATCGAAATATGTCGAATCATGTGATGCACACCCCCTTATATATAAATTGAGGATCGTCTTGGCAATTAATTAAACAATTTGAATAACCTCAACTTGCATGGCTTCTTCGATTTTACCCAGTCATATAAATGAGATTAGGAAAGAGAGTTTTAATGATTCAGAGGAAAAAGAAGATGGTGTTAAGGGAGTAGTGTATTTGACATGGGAGGATGTTTGGGTTAGGGTCAATAATAATAATAATAATTCAGGTAAAAAGGAAAAGGGGTCAAAATCGATTCTTAAAGGTATTAGTGGGTATGCATGCCCTTCTCAGGTCCTGGGAATCATGGGTCCTTCTGGTTGCGGCAAATCCACTCTTCTTGATGCTTTGGCTGGTAATTTACTAACTCAATCTTCTTTCTTAATCAAGTTAACATAGAGAATAGTCATGTAACATGTATAAGTCGAGTCCAATTTTGTGTATTTTCTCTTTTGTTATTAATTTTAGTCCTTTTAGTGTCATTTTTCATCAAATCAAACAGTTATTCTGCTGATGTGGGGGCGCCATCCTGACAAATATGACACATCATATTGTCTTGTCATATAAACACATTATAATGGATTTGGGGTGTGGAAAAAGGACTCAGTTTGGCGCTAAAAATACTCAAATTTTATAAAATAACAACATACGTTATCAAAATTACACTTGTTTACGGTGATATTAACTCCTTCTCTCTCGACTCTATATTCTGTAGAAAGTCGAGGACCTGATACTGATAGTGCCCATCTCTTAAAATCACACATTAGATTTTCAGCTGACCCCCATTCTTCATTTTTATATATATGATCATCGAGTATGTGAAACTACATCCTCCATGAATTTGCAACTTATTTTTTCATTTTGATACTGTAATGTCATATTGTATAATCGATTTCAGGAAGGCTAAGTTCCAGAGCAAGGCAGAAAGGTGAAATCCTGATAAATGGCAGGAAACTAAGGCTTGCCTATGGAACTTCGGTAAGACTATGATCTAACTTCATTCATGTTACAAGAATTTATATTTTCCTACAAGATATATGAATTACCTCCATATTTTACTATTTATAATGTAATGAAGGCCTATGTGACACAAGAGGACACTCTAGTATGGACACTAACAGTGAGAGAAGCCGTGTACTACTCAGCACAGCTCCAACTCCCCACCAAAATGTCGAAAACAGAAAAGAAGGAAATCGCGGAGAGAACCATCCGCGAGATGGGGCTGCAAGACTCGTTGGACACTAGAATCGGCGAATGGGGACGAAAAGGCCTCAGCAACGGGCAGCGAAGACGAGTCAGCATCTGCATTCAGCTTCTCAAAAGGCCAAAGCTCCTCTTTCTTGATGAACCCACAACTGGCCTGGATAGTGCAGCTTCCTACTTTGTCATGAACAGAATTACCAAACTAGCCCGCGAATATGGAATGACCGTTATATCCTCCATCCATCAACCCATCAACGAGGTCTTCCTCCTCCTTAACAACCTCTGCCTCCTCTCGTCTGGCCGAATGATTTATTTTGGCCCCTCCTCCTCTGCCAGTGAGGTCAGTTTTATTGTCAAATTAGTAGTACCTTTTAATGAAACAACTGACACTTATATAGTTTTTATTTGATAGTTTTTTGGGACGAATGGCTATGCATGCCCGGCTCTGCAGAACCCTGCTGATCACTATCTCAAGATGATAAATACGGATTTTTATGAGGTATTTATGTGAAATTTTTATATATTTTTCGCACTATTTAACCACTTTGATCAACTGCTAAGTGATCATTTTAGGACATTGAATGGGGTAGTGGAAAAAAATTGACAGCAGAGGAAGTGATTCATCAGCTCATATCGTCTTATTCTTCGTCCGATGCTTGTAAGCAGATGAAGACGTTAGTGTCTGAAATACGTAGTAAGCGTGTAAGCATCTGAAACAACGGTACAAGTAGTTTATGCTGATATTGGACACTATCTTTTTTATATTTATTTTGTGCATGTATAGGAAGGAAGCCCAACTGAGAAGGAGGAGGGACAAGTTAGCCTATTCAGGCAATGTGTCATTCTTACGAGACGATCGTTTATCAATATGTATCGTGATCTGGGGTATTATTGGTTAAGACTAGCTATTTACGTGGCCTTGGGTTTTGGCTTAGGAAGTGTGTTTTACAATGTAGGCAGCTCCTATAACGCCATTCATGTAAGTCTAATTAAGTATATTGTCTCATAAAATTATTAGAAATCTATCATCTTCAACTTATATACCAATTTCATCTCAACGCAGGAAAGAGGTTCACTACTCATGTTTGTGGCTTCATTGTTAACTATAATGGCAATTGGTGGCTTCCCTTCATTTGTCCAAGACTTGAAGGTAGATTAATTTAACACAATACATTAGACATATACTTATGTGCATCAATCGCACAAATTTATTTTTAAATATTAATTGTTTTATTAAAAAGTATTAGTTTATTAGTATTAATTATTTTCACTGAACATAGTGAACAATATTAGTTGCACCGTGCAACTGGTTCACCAAGTGTTACTCTGTGTTTAAACTTTCGCACAAAGGGAAACGTGCGAATGTTTATAAATTTTGAAGTAAAAATGACGTCATTGCCCTTTCAGGTCTTCCGACGCGAAAGATTGAACGGTCACTATGGGGCGGGAGCGTTTGTGATTGGAAACATGGTGTCTTCGGCCCCATTCTTGCTGCTCATCTCTGCAATTCCGAGTGCAATCATGTACTTCACTGTCGGCCTTCATGAAGGGAGCATGTCGTTTTTGTACTTCGCCTCGATACTCTTTGCTTGCATGATGCTAGTGGAGAGCTTGATGATGATTGTTGCAAGTTTAATGCCAAATTTCTTACTAGGCCTCATTGTTGGTGCTGGTATTCAAGGCCTAATGATATTAAGCAGTGGATTCTTTCAGTTGCCACATGATCTGCCCAAGATTTTCTGGAAATATCCCATGTATTACATTGCATTCCACAAGTATGCTTATCAAGGACTGTACAAGAATGAGTTCGAAGGGCGTACGTTTTCTGATCATCAACTTGGGCAGCCTTTGGTGATTGATGGTGAGTCAATCTTGAAGGATATATGGCAAGTGGAGATGGGGTATTCAAAGTGGGTTGATCTTGGTATCTTGTTTGGTATGGTGGTTGTGTATAGAGTGCTTTTCTTTGTTGTGATCAAGATTGGTGAGAACATCAGTGCTACAGATTTCTCTTTATCTAATAGTGGATCTCGTCATGAAGGGAGCCCTAGGTTGTCTTTGGCTCAAACAATTTGAAATCGTATGTGTCTTCGGATTGTTCTTGGACGGGTGCATTGAAGGATTCAAGTTTGAATTTGATTTTAGCAGATTTGTAGTAGTTTCTCAATTTTTATTGCCAAGTGAATCTTGTTTCTTGATCGTGCTAGTTTGTTTGTTCTATCTCCCAACGTGGAGTTCCATGTCTCCATTCGTAGGATTCTCAGCCTCCTTTTAATTGAGTTTTATGTGACGGAGTTGGTGTCATGATTTACTTCATTTAGTACATCTTGACTCTTGCTAGCCAGCCAAGTGATGTTTATTATTGCTAGTAGAATGAAACAAGAACCGAGGTAGATACTTGTAAGAAATAGTTTAGGGTGGAAAAAATATCAAAATTTTGGTATAAAATGGTATACTATAAATAAGCAATTTCTTTTTTTGATAAAATATAAAGTGAAAATGATTCATACATAAATTATGTAAGGGTGTTACCTGATTTCTCTAAACAATATTATTTGTTTCCATTTGGGAGAATTATTTTATATTGAAGAGTCCTAGAACTAAAGGGGGTGTATTGGATCAAGATTTTAAAAGTCTTTTTTAGCTGAAAAAGGTTATTCAGATTTTAAAAGACTTTGCAGGATTCTATAAGACTTTTTAAATCAGGATTTTAATGGATTCTGTAAGACTTTGTGGACTTTGCAGAATTTTATGGATTTGTGACATACAAAGAGTTCAAATTTTTTTAAAATACACTCGAATTCAAAAAGAGTCAAAGACAAAAAAAAAAAAAAAAAAAAAACTCTATAGTATTATGTCCTCCTAAATAGCATCCGTCCACCTATCCATAACTATACTAGTCCTCCAAGCATTAGTGTCTTGTCGCTCTTGCTCTTGGGTTTGAATAATAGGCTCAAAGTTATGGTCTTCATTAATCGGTAATGTTGAAGATGAAGGTTCGTCCACCGATTCAGCTGGAAATTCATCAGAACGACATTCTTTGCGAAGAAAGTTATGTAGAGTTGCACATGCTAATACAAGTTCGGCTTGTGTCTTAAATAAAAATGGAGGTGCTGACTTAAAAATTGTGAACCTTGATTTAAAAATACCAAATATTCTCTCGATCACATTCCTTAAAGACGCATGACGAAGATTGAACAATTCTTTCTCATTTTCAGGGTCATTACCCTGACCTGCAAAATCTTGTAGATGATATCTTACACCTCGAAATGGAGCTAAAAACTGACGTCGATTAGGAAATCCACAATCCACCAAAAAATATTTACCTAATTACATATGCAATATATAATATTAGTATTATAATAATACTAATAATATTAATATAAAAAATAAGTATTTACCTTGTGGCACTTTAAGTCCATTCCTCCTTGTTAGGGAAAATAGAGTTTTTTGTCTTGTATGTTTGGTCACTTTTGGTTTTCGTCCTACTAACTTTTGACTTTATTTTTTAGTCCAATAACTTTCCAAAAATTAATTTTTTTCGTCCTAAAACCGGCTACAAAAGGTCACCCAACCGGTGACGCTGAAGTGGCACGATTTTTGATTTTTTTTTTAAGTTTTATTATGATATTATATATATATATATATATATATATAAATTAAAATAAAATTCAAAATATTAATTAAAAAATCTAAACCCATTCACCACCCCCATTCCTTCGCCCCACTCCCACTCCCCCGTATTACCCACAACCGCCGCCCACTCCACCTCCCCAACAGTGCACGCCGCCGGCGATTCTAGTTGTAGGTCATAATTTTCGCAAACTACACAAATTTGATAGTAAAATTTGAAAAAAAAAACCCAAAGATTTCAGTTTTGGTTGAACAAATTGAAGGAAAAAAACAAGAAGCATCAGAAAAAAGAAGAGACATTGCACACCGCCCGCCGCCGCCCACCCTCCACCGCCCCCATCCCAATTTAATTTTCGATTGTTTCAAAACTCCGGTGCGAATTCCTTCCAATTTTCGGTGATGAAGAGCACAAAATTTAAGTTGGAATTGAAGCTCCCCCAGCCTCACGACTTTCCGGTGATTAAGCCCTCGCCGGAAAAGCAGAGTTCACTCCCTCAGCCTCACGCTTGAAGCCGTCGCCGAAAATCTAAGTTGGAATTGAAGCTCGCGATGCCGGAAATTGCATAGCTCGATTACCGGTATTAATGGAGTTCAAACCTGATTCAAGCTCACGCCAGAAAGCTTTGCAGGCGGTGGAGGATGCGCGGCTGCAGATGGTGTTTTAGTTTGTTACCTGGTTTAAGGAGTGAACTCTACTTTTTCGGTGAGGGCAGCAGCTTTCCGGCGAGTCAACCCAAGCCACCACCGCTCCGCCTCTTCTGGTTTGGTGCCCTGTTTTGGGCAAAAAACGGGCAGCTTTTTTCCTTTGCACCTAACTTGGGCCAAATAATGGTGAAGTAGGGCTGCATGTTGATTTAAGATGGGTCTCAGGCTACATACTCTTACATCTTTTGGAGATACACCACTGAATTAATTTATCCATTTAATTTTTAATTATTATTTTTCGAAAAAAAAATTAATTCGTACCACGTCAGCGTGACCGGTTAGGTTACCTCCTGTAGCCGATTTTAGGACGAAAATGTAATTCTTTTTAAAGTTAGAGGACGAAGAAATTAAGTCAAAACTTAGTAGGACCAAAACCAAAAGGGGTCTAACTTACAGGACAAAAAACTCTATTTTTCCCTCGTTATAACATCATTTAGTATCTTAGAATCATGAGCCGAACCCTCCCACCCACTAAGAACGTACATGAACTCCAAATCAAAATTACAAGCGGCTAATACATTTTGTGATATCTTTCCATGACGGTCATGATAACTGCTTACATCTCGTCCCCTTACCATTGCTGGAATATGTGTCCCGTTAATAGCTCCAATGCAATCCTAATATAACAATTTTCGCATGAAAAATATAAATGTAGTAGTGTCATTTTATTTATAATTTTTATTGTTAGATAATTATTACATACCTTGAAGAAATGGAAGAACTTTGTGCTTTCTCTGATTTTAGCAGATACGCTTGAACCTGGTTTAGCCATCAAAGTAGGGGCTATCGTGTTCAAAGCCTTCAAAATCTTGTGAAAATTTTCACTTGCAGTAAATTGTGATCGGCCAAATGTGTCACGAATTACACAATATCGAGAATTCTAACCAACAACTTGTAGGAATGATGCAAGCAACTATTTGATAAATTCAACTACTATAATATATTGTATAATTGTATTTAAATTTGAATTTAAAAATATTGCAATACTATTTGATAAATTCAAAATAACATAATAATTTAATTTTAATATATATTTAGTTCGGTTATTCGGTATGATACGATTACATTCAATTTTTCGGTACGGTTATTTTAGTAATATCCATATCCATTCCCAATTTTTTTTTGGTACGGTATGGTTCAGTAAAATTAAAAAAGTCAACGGTTATTTTCGGTCCGGTACTTTTTCGGTTCGGAGTTCAATCCGGGTTCGGTAATCTCCGTACTCTGCGAACAACCCTAGTTGCTACTTATTGACATAAACTTGTAACAATTAATGGTGTGTTGTCGCTGACACTAAAAAATAAATAAATCACCTAAACTAACCCACTAATGTAGCAGGGTAAGTAAGGGTCGAACCCATGAGGAACAGTAATTTAATTGATTCGTGTAGCAAATGCAATAAAAATCTCGACTTCGTTATCCCTTTCATTATCCCTAGGGTGATCTGCCCTATTTGCTACTCAAATTACACGATTATAACAATTATGGATTATAACGATAGTTTAGATTAACCAATAAATTCGGGTAGCTAATCCAAATTAATTAAGCATGCAACACATAAATACAAATAACGAAGAAATCGAGTAAAACAAAAAAAATAAAAAATTAAGGACTATAAAACCAAACATAAAAAAGGATAAAATCAGTTGGTGATTTTACTTCAGATGAATCGGCAAGGATGAAGATGACGATGGATTTGAGAATCAGAGGTCGATCAAAAAAGGGATTTCAATATGTGTTAGAGTATGGTGGGAGTGGAATTATGGTGACGTGGATATTATAGTATATATTCAAAAGTGAAAAGACAAAGGTAAAGACATTACCGGAGAAAACACTTCAAAAATTCACTTCAAAAGTCCTTTAAAATCCTATGAGTTTTGATGGGGTGGTATGTATAAAAACAACTAAAAAGTCCTTCAAAATCCATCTAACACAACAATCTTTTAAAATCCTTATATTTTTTAATACTAATGGATTTGTTTTAAATAATAAAAAGTATCGAAATGAATATCAATGGATTTTAATGGACTCTTTAAAAAATCTTGAAATTTCAGATTAAATACCAGTGAATTGTTTTTAAATGACATAAAATTCTAATTGAATACCAATAGACTTTTTTAAAAAAAAAAAAATTGAAATCTTATGAAATTCTAATCCAATACATCTCCCTAAAACTTTCAGTAAAAACAAATTAAAACTTTTAAATAAAAACAACTGATTAAAAACACCAATGATGTATGAACCCCATTCATTTTTTTTTTTTAATACCGGGTAAAATTTTACCCACCAATAAATAGATTGATAATGATACAAATTTAGCCTGTTCACACAAATTTGAAAATTCAAGAAAACAAATACAACACATTCCTCGGAACCAATTTCAATTTACTTCTAACGTTAAAACTGTGGAAAACTTAATCACGGAGATGCGATGCATCCATTTAGAAATAATAATTAAACAAAGATAAAATCATAAACATCCCTCAGAACAATGTATCATCAATGGACATCAGGCCACTACTTTTATTTTGAACATATAAAGTTCCTCACAGGGATTGGTTAATTCTATGCGAAAAATTTATAACAAAGTCAGAAAGAAAAGAAAAGAAAAGCAGCTTGAGAGAAGAGCCATCGATGGGAGATCCTTCCCCGTTTTCATTTCTGATTACATATAGAGACCAAGACGACGGCGCTTTGGGCCTTTTGCCAGTACTAGAACGAGAAGGCGAATGAGAGATGTCGATGCCGGGTAGGGTTTCAACATTTATACAGAGTAATGGGGTACGGGCATGTTTGGACAAATGGATAATTGTATTCTACGATGGATTAGAGATTTAGAGTTGTCCAAGATTCTTTTTTTTTTTTTTGGTTGTAAAAGTAGTTTTTTTTTTAAATAGAAAAAGTATCATCGACACCCTAAACTATTGATTCAAATACAATTTGGATGGTTTAAATAAGTCCTTCAATTTTTATTTAAGAAATAAAAAAGGTCTATTATATGAAAATAGTTTATGATAAACTTATCATGAAATAATTTTAAAATATTATTAATTTCATCAGGGGTATCATTAGTCTGAGTTCAAGAAAATTGTTTTTAAATTTTCTTGAACTCAGACTAATGATACCCCTTACAAATTTAATGATACTCCTGATGAGATTAATAATACTCTAAAACTATTTCATGTTAAGCTTATTATGAAGTGTTTTCATATAAAACATACTCAATAAAAAAAACCCTTTAACCTTTTCAATTTGAACAAATATTCCCTCCAAATGTTTATTGATATATATACATTTTTTTTCCTTAAAATTAAATCAAAATACACTTCAAATAATTTAAAAATAAAAAATAGATTTTTTTTATTTGGATACCACCATATTTGGTATTAATTTTTTTAAAGTTAATCATTGTGTTTCTTAAAAAAAAATGCTTTTAGTAGAAAAATAGGAACTTCGTATTTATTACTTTTGTGTGTGTTTTTTTTATGTTGGTAGGATTTGTGAAATAATTTTTATGATATTTTTCTTCTTTTAAAATTGAACAAATATATATATATATTATCTTCAATTAATGTAATTAAATGATATTTTTTTCTAATTTTAATTAAGTAGAAAAAATTTAATAATTTTTTATCACACAAATCATGCCAGCATAAAAAAAAATCCATTTTTTTTTAATTAGAAGCATAATTTAGTTTTAAGAAACAAAATTATTAATTTATAAAAAAACTAGATTAAAATACAAAAAATTAATGTCAGGTGGTATACAAATAAAAAAATCTATTTTAATTTTTAGATTAGTTGAAGTGTTATTTTTATTTAATTATAAATGCTTGAAGGGCATATTTGTTTAAATTAAAAAAGTTAAAGGATTTATTTCTAAAGGGCTTATTTGAATCATAAAATAGTTAATTATATGTGTACATTTTCCCTTCTAAAATTCAAATAAAATAAACACATCCTTTAAAGTGAGGATAAAAATTTGTGTAAACCTGAGTTTACATGTCGATTTCTTCAAATATTACTTTTGTATATATTCATTATCACTTTTAAACAATAATAGTGTGTATATAACACAATAGTACTTGAAAAAGAAAGTTCGCGTAAACTTGAAAGTTGGAACAAAAGAGACCTACCCAGCAAGCCGTAGTGTCGAATGCACCAAATACATTATGCAATTCAAATGCATTTTTAAAAAGTCACCCAAATTGTTATTAAAAATCACCCTTTTTTAGTTGAAAAATTATCTCTATTACGATTTGACAAAGAATGACTTTTTAGTAATAACAAAAGCGATTTTTTAAAAAATGCACTTAAATTGCACGATAGATCTAATGCACAAGAGACTTACTCTTTTGGCAAAAATTTATGACAAAGTATGCTATAAATAGTTTTACCGGGAAGCTTATTTATAATTTATGTATACTTCTAAACAATATTAATTGTTTTATTAAAAGATTATATTAGTTTGATATAATATTGTAAACTAAAAATAACAACTAATATTGTTTTGAGTTGCATGGAGATACTGATTTACAAGAGACTTACTCAAGTATTATATGCACCTTGTGCACTATACACAATTAATATTACTATTATTTTAAAAACTAATATTATTTCTTTTAAATGACTAATACTAATATTATTAGGTGGTGTATGCACATGTGTACATGCATTCTTTTAGTGAAATCAAATTAATGATTTGCCAAGTTAGCTCATTGTCCATGACTCCATGTAATCAGTTCTACTTTTATCACATTTTAAATAAAATATGGTATCAAATATCTATAATTTTGGAGGGGAAGTGTGAGTGTTTCTATTCGACTTTGATGAATCCAGTAGCAAACCTTAACAATGCCTTGGCATTTTTATTTTTTTAATCTTTCTTTTTGGCGGAATAGCCTCAAAGTCTTTCTTTTAACCCAATTAGAGGCTTTAAGTTTTGAAAAAATGAAAATCTTTATATTTAATTCTTTTACAGATTTACTTAAAATTTAAAATGAAATGTGAATTCAAAAACTATTAGACAAAATTTTATGTGTTATATTTACTGTAATTATATGGTGAACAACAATTTACTAATATCTTTTATTAAAACAACTAATACCTTTAGACCTAATTTGGTAGCTCAAATAAATTATTACAGTAAACTCACGTTTTCTAATTATCACAAATAAGCAAGTAGATTACTCTGAGGGTGTTTGATACACCTTATTTCAATACAAGATAAAAAATAAAAAATGTGTATAATTGTATACATTTCCTTCAGTAGAATACATAATTGTATACATTTCCTACAGATTACCAAAAAAAACCCTGAAAGAAATTACTCGCTTCAGTGTGATTTTCTATGGAGTGGGTGTGAGGAGAGTGGTAAAATACCTTGGGTAAAATGGGACGACATCTGTAAAACAAAAGAGGAAGGGGGTCTTGGAATAAGAGAGATAGAAAAATTTAATCGGGCGTTACTGGGAAAATGGATCTGGAGGTTCCTTAACGAACCATCTAGACTCTGGGTTAAATTCTTGAGAGCAAAATATGGGGAACTTAGAGGGGTAAGGGAGGAAGCTACGGTTGTTAGAAGAAATGGAAGGGAGTCGGGTTGGTGGGCGGACCTTAATGATTTATTCGGGGGGATAAATGGACAGGGGATTAGGGAGGATTTTGTTAAAATAGTTGGGAATGGGGAGAAAACTTTTTTCTGGTTGGAAGCGTGGGCGGATGAGGGATGTCTCAAACATAAATTTTCTAGGTTGTTCAAGCTTAGTCTTCAAAAAGAATAAAAAATAGGGGAGATGGGAAATTGGGTGGAGGGGAAGTGGGTTTGGGAGTGGAAATGGAGAAGGAATCTTAGAGATGTGGAAGCTAACTCGTTACAAGATTTATTGTTGGTGGTGAACAGGTACAAGCTGGATTCGGAAGTGGTGGATTGCTGGAAGTGGAAACTCGCACCAAACGGAGTCTACTCCACGTCCATTGCATACAGGAAATTGGCGGAAAAAGGGGCAGCAGCGACATCTTCCGAACGAGGCTCAACAGCCTTCAAGCTAGTGTGGAAATCTTTTGCTCCGAGACGGGCGCAAGTCACAGCATGGCGGCTCATTAGGGGACGATTAGCTACAAAAGAAAATTTGCAGAAAAGAGGCGTAGTGCTGTCTAATGAAGAGGTAAAATGTTCGTTGTGCTCAGAGGAAATGGAGAGTACGGATCATCTATTCTTCACGTGCAAATTAACAAGGATCATTTGGGATGCAATACTCTCGTGGCTGAAATCTCCGTTGCCATTGCCCAAGGATGCGACAGATCACCTCCTTTCTTGTGCAGAAATTTTGGGGCGAAGAAACAGGAAGAGAATCATGGCGACGGTGTGGACGTGCTGCATATGGTCAATTTGGAGAATGCGGAATGAAACGGTCTTTAATGGAACGAATGTGAACTCGGTAAGAACGTCTGAGGAGATTATTGCGAGATTGTGGTCTTGGCTCTACGGAAAATCAAATTTGCTGAAGGAGGTCAAGGTGGCAGATTGGAGAGGGGATCCTAGACTCTGCTTTTGCTAGCAAAAGTAAACTATTTTTAGCTGGGAGAAGGTGTTAACACAGGTTTGGTTATTGTATACGGTTTCAAAAGAGTAGTTTCTTGCAAGTGCACTTTAAATCTATTGTAAGGGTTGGTGTACCCCTTGTACCCACTTTGCAATATATTTATCTTTTACTTTTCAAAAAAAATATTTGCCCTCACTATTTTGGAAAAACCCAAATAACTTTGTATGAAACCCCTTCCACCAAAGCTTGGGCATTTACAGCAAGAACACATCCCAAAAATAACTTAATTTAGGAGACGAAGAACTTGGGTAGCAAATTAGAAATCATTTCATGAGCCCAAAAATAAAATGAGCATTGAATGAACATCTATCGAAAAGAAAATAGATCAGTGGAGATTCTAAATAATAGGGAAAACCTCAACAAAATAATTTAAGAAAATTATGAGCCAAAATTTCAAACATTTGTATCTTAACTTCAAGCATATTGTTAGGCACTTAGGCTTTATCTCTCAAGAAACTTTATTATCGTTTTGAAATTGAAGAAGACACGCAAAACTAATTCTAATTAAATAAATATACTGAAATCTACATCATGAACCACGGGTTCCAATTCAAGTTAAGTTTGATGTATTTACGTCTATGTAATTGACCCAGGATTAAGCATATTTTGAATCACACGTTGATGGAGTCGCTACTGCAAATTTAATTTCCTGAAGAATGGAGTTTGATAGCTTGGGTTTTCCATAAATATGGGAGGACAAAAGGGACATTAATCTACCTTTAACAAAAGGCCAGGTTATATACAACCCTATCTTTTGTGAATACACTCCACCAAAAAATGTTCAGAATTTTTTTTTCCCTAAAATGCAAAAGAAAAAAAAACATTAATATATGAATTTTCCCTAATTGTATACATTTCCTTCAGGAGTATCATTAAACCTGTCAGGGGTATCTTGATTAGGCATGAAATTGTTGGGATTTATAGCTCAATTTGCCCGTGTTTTGAGTGATTTCGATGAGTATTTAGAGTCAATTGAGTACTATTTTCATGAACTACTGAATTTGTCTCTTTGATGCTCATAGATGGATAGAGGGCGAAAAATGGAGTTCGTGGGACTTTGAATCGACTCAAACGGATGCCCGGATGAGAAGATATGGAAGAAATACGAAAAATATTAGTTCGAGCAAGCAAAAGTGTCACTTGGAGGTGCTCAAGCAAGTAGACTCGAGCACGAAGCGCTCAAGCACTCGAGTAGGGTGCTCGAGTGGATTCAAGTCGAACACTAGGTGCTCGAGCACATGAGGTCGAGCACCGGAGTTTTTGGAGGATGATTGCGCTCGAGTAGGCATTACTCGAGCACTAAGTGCTCGAGTACTCGAGCAGTGCTCTCAAATAGTCGTGGGTCGAGCACTAGTGCTCGAGCAAGGGGAGATCGAGCATTTTCCATGTTCTGTATGATTCAAGTGCTTGAGTGCAATCACTCGAGCAACTAGGCGCTCGAGTAGAGTGTTTTGCAGGATTTTTCGGCCCATGACGTTTTTAATCGGCCCATGCCTATATATACTTCGTCCCGAGCATGTTTTTTACCACCACTTCATACATAGAGATAGATTTTGATAGAGAGGAGCTTGGGAGAGTTTAGCAAGAGATTTTGCACATGTAATCAAGGTTTTTGAACTACGAATTCATAGATTAGAGTTTCTTTCCGTTATTTCTTTATTCAACACTTAATACTTTCAGACCTAGCTTTTATTATTAATTGATATTCGTTTTTTAGACTTTGATTCATCGTTTTAACCATAGTTTATGTTTTTGAGTTCTTTAACTAAATTCATCATGTTTATGTTTCGTTTTCGTATTCACCATGTTAGGCTAGAACCCTTGAATGCTTGGGGTAGGATGAACTCGTAGAAGTAGGATGTTGGTACATAATTAGGATAATTTGTGATGTTTAGTGCTAGTTCTCTTAATTAATTGAATTCCTAAAATAAACCCTAAAAATATCTTGAAATTGAGTACGAAAATTATTAGAGAGAGAACGATCTTATCACTCTTTAATAACGAGTAGGCTTAACGATAGGGTTATAGAAGGGGTTTATAATCTACCAGTTTATCTAGGGAGGATGACCGCATCACCTTAGTTAAATAAGAGTCTCATTAATTAAGCATAATCCATATAACTTGTTTAATGGGTTGTGAAGTAGGTTGATATGACGAAGTATTGGGGTTAATTCTTGAGCTTTTAGTCTTTCAATCTTGTGATAAATTAGGGAAGTTGATTGCCTAGTTTTAGTACACTTAGGATTAATACTTGCACATCACGGTTATTTTAGTTATCGTACCAACTCTGTTAGTATACGTAGGGATTCTTATCCTGAGCATCACCATCTCATATTTTATTAAAACCTTAGTTATTCGTTCAATTTTATTATTTGCACTAATAGTGGTAGAATTTAGAGTAGTTAAATACAATCATTGAATCCAGAACATACACACATATTAACTACGACGCGTAAATCTCCAGGGGTCTATTTGCATACATACCTTCCCTTGGGTTCAATATACTTGGTCCCTATACTTCCTAATACTACTGTGATCCCATACTCTTGTGGGGTAATTACTAGTAATACTAGTATTTTGCCTTCAAGTCGTCTCTCTAATCTGGGTCAGTGGTATTATATTGTAATTGTTTAAAATTTTCTTTAACTCAGACTAATGATACCCCTGATGATATTAATGATACTCCTGATGAGATTAATGATACTTTAAAATTGTTTCATAATAAGCTTATCATGAACCATTTTCATATAATACTTGTCTTTCCAAATATTATTTATTCCAAGTCGATATTTAATGGTTCAATTACATAAAAATTCACAATATTTTAAATATTTATCAATTATAATATTTTATTTTATTAAATTCGCAATTCAATGTATGAAATATTTATATGTTATTATAGTTCAGCCTAATTTTCAACGTAAATATATTTGCAATTCGATAAAGAAGACATCAGTCAATTTACTGCTTAATGCTTACTTGTGTTATTCTGAATTTTGAAGAGGAAAATGCAGTTTCGGTCCCACATGTCACGGTGATTCATGATTTTGGTCCCAATAGTCTTCAGTTTGGTCCCATTTGCCAAATTTCAAGCAATTTAGGTTCCACCGTTACATTTTTCGTTACCTCCGTTACTTTCACTTTTGGTCTCATTCGACTGATACACTCAATTACACTAAGTTTTAGATTCTAGAAGGGAACAAACTCAGTTTCTGGTGCCAAATTTTTCCCTCCTATCATTATATATGCTCAAGAACCCAAATTCTCATTCATAACAACACAAAACTAAATTTAAAAAAAAAGGATACAAAAGGGGAAAAAATGAGTAGAAAACATTATTTTACTCATTAAAAAGATGTCAACACCAATTTGCGTGTTATGTGGCAAAATTGTGGCAACACAAGTAGCAAAAATATCAAGTTTTCTAGCATCATCTCCCACCCCATGACCCATAATATATTTGCTCATTCATACTACCCAAAACCAAAACTACTTACCAAGATATTAAAAAGAAAAAAATGAGTACAAAAGCAAACAAGTTCACAAATTTTCTCAACTCAGCCATAATATTTGTGGTTTTAGAATGTAAAGCAGGGGAACCAAACCAATGAGGGAAGAATGATATCAACTACGTACATGTTGACAGCGATTTCGTGAGGAACTCGCCGTCTGGTTCCTAGCGGGTAGGATTTATAAACTAGAAATACTAAGAACAATAAATGCAAGAATAGTTGAGCTCTCAAGTGGAGTCTTTGCAATAAATGAGATGTGTGTTACAGTTGGGTATTAAAGACCCTATCTATAGTGTACATGGTGGGTTTACCCACTTGATCAGATCTACCCGCGGGCCCCACTAAATCATAGTTGTACAGTCATGAGTGGGTACAGCCCCCTCTATGGGTCAATGGGAGAGCGCCACCTGGCGCTGGTGACCTCTATTGATGAGACCCCTCTTACTGACCCTACTCTGACCTTGTCACATCCGCACGTCCGATGGGACTGGACATGTCAAGTAGCTGGCGACGCCTGCAGAAAGGTAACCGGGTAGATGGATAAGCGGGTAGTGAACCTACGGCGGGCATCCTGGGGAGAATATCCGTGGGCAGCGGACAGGAGATCCTTCGAGACGGCCTGAAGCCTACCCGCTGGCCGACTGGCCATCGTCCCCTGGATAAGAGTCTACCCGCTACCTCCGGGAGGTCGCCGATGCAGTAACTCTGGCCGTCTTCCCAACGGCTTGATCGGGCTCACTGATGTCTCTCTTCCACTCGTCACCTTGATCGGTTAACTCGACTACCCGCTTGGCCGGATAATAATATAGGGTGTAACAATTGCCCCACCAGCCCGTCATCGTGGAGGCTTCGCCGTCGGGTGGCGGGTTGGTTAATCTCATGACTTCGTACCTAGTGTGTCGTTCCGTCTTCTGAGGCACCGCTTCGTATTCCGTTCCTACTGACGTTATTGGCTGGCGTGCTTGATACGCAAGATCCCATGCGTCACGTCTGCCATTCTGTCGCCCAATCGTCAGGAGCGTGTGGGGCACGCGCCTCCCATACTTTGGGTTAATTTTAAATTTGACCCCATTTTTTGCACTTTGGCCCTTCCCATAATTCTTCTATAAATAGATGGCTTTAGCCCTCATTCTCATTTTCTCTTCTTTTCATTTACGCGCCCTTCTGTAAATTTGAATTCTCCGGCGATTCCTCCTCCGTCTCCTCCCCAGATTCCGGCGACCCCTCGTCTCTAAGGTAATTCACCCTCACTATCTCCTTCCTTTAATATTCTTCCAAACATGAGTGGCTCGGTGGAAAGCGTGGACGCCACCGAGGTTTATCAATTCCGCCGCCGTGCCACCGCCGCCGAGAGACCACTCCGCCATGCCGGTGAAGGAACCTCCCGGGCCACCGCCGCCTGAGAAGGCGAAGGCACCTCCACGGATGTGGATGCCTACGCAGATGCCTTGGACCGGATGAGCCCTATCCGGGATGCCCTCGTACTCAGTGCGTCCCCCGTGGCCGCCTACCCGCCTGCAGCGATGCCCGGCGCTGATGACGACCAGGACGAAAATTCCAAGCCCGTCGTTTACTCGGATAGCAGGCTGATGCTGCTCGACTATGCCAAATACATTCACGGGCAAAGATGCACGCATCCTGCCCGCGCTTATCGTGAAGCCGCGATGAGTGAGTTTGGTGCCTTCTACCGTCCTAGCTGCCTGCCCGCGAATGCGGATCTTTCGAGCCTATACTGGACCTTTGAGGTCCCCACAGATGCCGATTAGACCCCCGAGGGGTTGATCGCCATTAATGACGATACTCTGCACGATGGTCTCCACTTCCCGCTCCACCCGGCGATGTCCAGACTTCTCGCCTCCTGGAATCTATCAATCACCCAAATCACGCCCAACGGGTGGAGTTATCTGCTGGGCGCCATGGTTGTGCTCGGGCATCAGGGACTCCATCGGATACCGATCCCCGATGAAATGAACTATTTATACTACACGGTCGCATCTACTGGCGCGATGAATACGGGATACTACTTTGTGAAACCGCGGGGAGGAGACTCTATTGTCTATGGCATCTCGTCGAAGGTAACCGGCTGGCACCAGAAGTGGTAGTGGGTCGGCGGCGCATGGGAGAGTGTGGAACCTGACGAGGCGACCATCGAGATTCCCCGAGAATATCGTACCCGAAACCAAAGAGATATATAATCACTTTATTTTTTCTTTCCCTGTACTGGTCTAATTTCTCTTTTATTGTTCAGGCAACTCGGCGCCGAATCCTAGCAACCTTACAGGCGACTTCAACTATACTCTTGCTCGCATAAAGAAGGAGCCCGACGTCGATCGCTCCGTCGACCAACTAAATACCAGCGAGCAAAGGCGCCTCTCCGGCCTCCAGACATTTCCCCGCCACCTCAACTTCGGCGGTAAGATTTTCTCTGCCCGATACCTTCTAATTTTCTTCTTGACTCGTCTTTTATTTATCTTTTTACTCACACTCTCTTTCTTCGGACAACTTCAGAGTACCGCTTCCCAGCGGACATCGATCTCGGCCTTTTCGACTCATCCGACTCTCCAGCCCGTCACTCCCCCGCGCCTGACGATCAGCCTCCACCCTGCGTCGGCCAGATCCCTGTGGTCCTCTGCGACTTCTCCGAAGAAACCGTTGACATGGCCCCCAAGAAAGCTGTCGTCGCCAGTCTTACGAAGAAGGGCGCCGTAAAGGGGTCGACCAGCCGAGCTACCCACGCCAATCCCAACACGCCGACACCCCCCGCAAACTGACTGCGGCCGGCAACCAGCCTTTGGCGAAGAAGCCCCACGCCGGGAGACTGCAGTTGTCGAGCCGGCCATGGTCGCCGTCTCCATGAGGCAGTCCGGGGGCCTAGTGGGCCTATCTTCCGAGGCCGCCGCTGGGAGCCTGAGCTCCTCCACCCGCGATAAGAGCGACTTCTCATTCTTGGGTTGGGGGAACAACATCACGTAAGTGGATCCTTCTATTTCCATTTGTGTCAGTCATTATTATATAGTTTATCACCCTCTTTCCAACCCGCAGGCCGGACCCTCTGCCCCCGACCGAAGTCCTCCAGTTCATCCAGTCGCGGGATCCGCCCTACGCTGAGGCCATCCCCGAGGCGTGGCCCGAGAACGTCTGTCGGGCGGCTGTGAACTTGCCCCGATCCTGGACCCTCAACTGCCAGAAGATCTTGGAGAGCATTCCCCTGGTCGACAAGATGAGATCGGCCGCCATCCTCTCTGCCCGCGACGCCATCTTGATGGAGAGCATGCTCATGGACTACGAGCGCGAGATGAAGACCCTTGCTGCCTACAAGGCCACCTACCAGGCCAAACGGGATGAAGTCGCCCGTCTGGGGGAGGCGATGAAGAAGGCGGAAGATGAGCTCACCGCTCTTCGTGCCCGTTGCTCCAATGCGGATGGCCAGTTGGAGGGCGAGAAGAAAGCTCGGGCAGATGCTGAGGCCGAGGCTGCTGCCGTGAAGGACGGAGCTGAGAAGGCTCGAGGAGCCTTCGCTGAGGAAGTTGAGCACCGGGTCCAGCTGGAGAAGGATCACGAGGCGGCTGGAAACATGATCTATATCAACGCCTATGCCGATGTCATCCGGTCCTCCTCCGGAAGAGTGCTGAGGCCGATCTCTCCGGCCCCCTCGAGGATCTGAAAGATTATGTGACGGCCAACCTGCCTCTAGGTGAGTATGAGCTTACGTTGAAGGATCTGATCGATCGGGGTGTGGATCTGTCCTTCTTTCCCGACGTGGAGGCCTTCATCCATCCGCTGGTCGAGGGGGAGGTTGCCGACGAGGTGGCTGCCGTGGAGGACGGAGCCAAGGTGGTGAATGATGGAGGTGTTGGCCTGCCCCCAGCTTAGTTATTGGATTTTCTTTGTTTTTCTTGTACCCGGATTCCTATCAATGCAGTTTTATTTCCTAAGTTCCGTCCTCATTTTCATTTCGCTCCGTGTGAGGTCGATTTAATTTTTATTTCAATAAGTAATTAATCGATGCATGAGTGAATTATCAATCGACTAAGATTATTAACTAAGTGATTAACGTGTAAAGTGCTCTAGCCGATTGACGGGTAGCGACTTCACGAATACGAGATTGAACTAACAATCAATTTGGGATATTTAATCAAATGATTAATGAGTGAAGTGCTCTAGCCGATTGATGGGAAGCGACTTCACGAACACAAGATTGAATTAACAATCGATTAAAAGATTAACCACATGATTAATGAGTGAAGTGCTTTAGCCGATTGACGGGCGGCGACTTCACGAACACAAGATTGAATTAACAATCGATTAAAAGATTAACCACATGATTAATAAGTGAAGTGCTTTAGCCGATTGACGGACATCGACTTCACGAACACAAGGTTGAATTAACAATCGATTAAAAGATTAACCACATGATTAATGAGTGAAGTGTTTTAGCCGATTGACGGGCAGCAACTTCACGAACACAAGATTGAATTAACAATCGATTAAAAGATTAACCACATGATTAATGAGTAAAGTGTTTTAGCTGATTAACGGGCAACGACTTCACGAACACAAGAGTGAATTATCAATCGATTTTATTGATTGTACAATGTGCTCAAGATGCGATTACATTGTGGCCCCCAGCGGGCAAAAAGTGATTGCGGGCTACACCCGTTACATTTTAATGAACTGCTTGATCACTACATACTTTGCTACTGGTAGTATTTCTTGAGAAGGAAAGTGTTCCAAGGGTATTGGGCCGGATTGCCCTCGAGGCTCTCCAGCTCGTAGGCCCCATTGGCTAAGCGCTTGGAGATTCTCAGGGGGCCCTCCCAATTCGGGCCAAATGCACCCTTGGGCTGCCCGACCGTCCGTCACAAGACGAGGTCCCCGGCCTTGAATCCTCGAATTTTGATTTTCGAGTTGAAATATTTCTCTGCCCGCTGCTTGTAGACTATGTTCTTCTGTTTAGCAGACAATCTTCTTTCTTCCAAAAGCTCCAGCTCGTGCAACATGGCTTCATCGTTGTCGGCCCCCACGAGCTGCGAGGTGCGATAACTCGGGATGGCGACCTCCGCCTGGATGACTACTTCCGTTCCGAAGGCCATAGCGAAAGGAGCCTCCCCGGTGGCCGTCCGACTAGTTGTCCTATACGACCACAGTACTTCGGGTAGCTTGCTCGCCCACGTCCCTTTACTCTCCTCCAACCTTGCCTTCAAGGTGTGTTTGACTATCTTGTTGACTGCCTCCACCTGCCCGTTTGACTGGGGGTGATAGGTCTTCGAGAATAGCCTCTTGATCTTGTGTTTCTGACAGAATTTCTCCATCTCCGACCCGTCGAACTGCTTCCCCTTGTCCGAAATGATGACTTGCGGGAGATCGAAATGGCAAATTATGTTGCGCCAGATGAAGCTGATGATGTGCTCCTGGTCGATTGTCTTCAACAACTCCGCTTCCGCCCACTTGGTGAAGTAATCCACGGACACGATTGTGTACTTGACGCTGCCCGGGGCTGTGGGCAAATGGCCAATAAGATCGATCCCCCACTTCGCAAACGACCAAGGGCTAACAATTGAAGTGAGTTCGGTTGGCGCCTAATGGATTGTTGGTGACTATACTTGGCATTTGTGGCATGCCCTAGCATAACTGATCGGGTCCTTCTTCAGGGTGAGCCAGAAATAGCCTTGGCGGATAATTTTCTAGGCGAGTGCCTGGCCCCCGGCGTGGTTCCCGCAAAGCCCCTCGTGAATTTCTTCCATGATCTTCCTTCCTTGCTCTGGAGTTATGCACCTCAAGAGAGGTAGAGCAAAACCCCGCTTGTACAAGTGACCCCCCACAATTGTGTACCTAGCTGCCCGAAGCTGCAACTGCCTTGCCGCTACCCGATCGTCTGGAAGCTGACCGTGGAAAAGGTAATTCAGAATGGGGGTCATCCAGTCGTCCCCATCTTGCTCGAGGTTAGCCACCCGTTGGTTTGAGCTTGACGGGGCGGGCATGTAAGTGACCATGATCTGTGACATGTCGGCCGCCCCCTCAGACGTTGTGAGACGGGTAAATGCATCTGCCTGCGTGTTGTCGAGTCGGGGCACCACTTCTATGTGTATCTGGTCGAATTTGCCGAGTAAATTCTTGGCCAATCCCTGGTAGGCCAGCATCCTGTCGCTACGCACCTCGTATTCTCCTGAAATCTGGCATGTCACAAGCTGCGAGTCGTTGTAGACCTGTAACCGCTTCACCCCCATGGCCATCGCCATATCTAGGCCGTTGATCAAAGCTTCATACTCGGCTTCATTGTTCGTTGTGTGGAACCCAAATCTGATGGTCGTTGTGAATGATTAGCCGGGCGGGCTGAGTAGGACAATTCCTGCCCCAGCCCGCGTGGTTGTGGAGGATCTGTTGACATACATCTTCCATGGTGGTTGCTCGATCTTGGACATTGCCTCCGGGTAGGTGAGCTCGACTATGAAATCGGTCATTACTTGGCCCTTGATGGCCATTCGTGGAGCATACATAACTCCAAACTGCACAATTTCCACCGCCCATTTGAGGCATCTGCCCGCCGTGTCTGACCGATGTAGCACTTGTCGAAGAGGCATAGTAGTTAGCACCTCGACCTGATGGTCGAAGAAATATGGGCGCAACTTTCACACACTCATCAATAGCGCGTAGGCCAGCTTTTCCAACGGTGGGTATCATAGCTCGGTGGTGTGGAGTGTCTGGCTGACGTAATAGATCGGTAAATATACCTGCCCCTCAGCCTGCACTAGCACGACACTGAGAGCTGACTCCGAGGCCGCCAAGTATAAGTATAGCTTTTCGCCCGGGACGGGCTTGACTAGTATTTGGGCGTTTGTGAGATATGCCTTTAGGTTGTCGAATGCGAGTTGGCTCTGTGGCGTCCAGTTTAGTTTTCCCTTCCGCATGCTATCAAACAAAGATTTGCACCGGTCCCCCATGCGGGAGATGAAACGACTGAGTGCGATTAGGCTGCCCGTAACTCGTTGTACCTCTTTCACTGTGTGGGGAGCACTCATGTCTAGGATTGCTTGGACCTTGGTTGGATTTGCTTCAATACCTCGCTGGCTAACCATGTGCCCCAAGAATTTGCCCGACTCGACACCGAAACTGCACTTTTTCGGGTTGAGCCTCATCCTGTACTTTCTCAGAATCTCAGATGCCTCGGCTAGGTGGGTGAGGTGGTCTTCTTTCTTCTCGCTTTTGATGATGATGTCATCTATGTATACATCCATCGTCGCCCCGATCTGGTCGTGGAACATGTGGTTGACCAATCTTTAATAAGTTGCCCCTGCGTTCATCAACCCGAACAACATCCGCTTCCAGAAATACATGTTCTTCTCCGTGAGGAAGGTAGTGTGCTTTTGGTCATCGACGACCATCGGGATCTGGTGATAGCCGGCAAAAGCATCCATGAAAGTGAGCATCTCGTGCCCGACTGTGCTGTCCACCAGGTGGTCGATGTGCAGCATCGGGAAGTGGTCTTTGGGGCATGATTTGTTCAGGTCTGTGAAGTCAATGCATAGCAGCAGCCAGGTATTGGTGTTCTTTTTTACGAGGACTGCATTGGACACCCACTGAGGTTTGTCATCGGGGTCGATCATCCCTATTAGCTTGTTGTCAAGCAGCTTTTTGACTTCGGTGGCTATGATTGCATACTTGTCAGGCCCAAACTTCATTCTCTTTTGTGAAACCGGCCTACGAGAAGGGTCGACGTGCAATTGGTGGGAACATATCGCTGGATCGATCCCGACCATGTCTTTCGTGGAACCAAACGAATACGTCCAGGTTTTCTTCCAGGAATGTTGTCATCGCAGCTCGCATCTTGTCGGACATCATGGAGCCGAGCTGGACATACACCTCTGGTCGATTCTTCATTGTCATCGATATTAGTTTTTCTATCGGGCCGACGACCCGCTCGCCGAAGCGGGGGTCGTCTATCTCTCCTGTCAGACTGCTGTCGATTTCCATTGGCTCGAAACCGATCCTTGGTTCCAACTCGATTTGTGTGTCTTTGAAAGTTGGAGTGTCTTCTTCCATAGGGCGGGCAATGGGTGGGTTTTTCTCGTCTATTTCCATATCTCCCTCCCCGACAGTACAAACGTAATCTAAATTTACGGAATTAAAAGTAAGATCGATATACGCCAAACATCTGCGTGCCATTTTTTATTACCCTTAAGAGTTTCCACCTTTCCAGAGGGAGTTGGGAACTTGATACAATAATAGAACTCTGAGGCGGCGGCTTCGAACTCGTGCTTGAAAGGCCTGCCGAGAAAATCGTTATAGGTTAACGGCTGGTCGATTATTATAAAATTGAGTTGTTTCGAAGCCTTAACCTCAACATCTATGCTAGAAACTAACTCTACAGCTAGCCTAACTATTCCATACGGCTTCATGGTGGTGTCCTTGAAGCCCTTGATGATTTGGTCGCACGGCTCCACGTACTTCTCGAAGGAGCTGTCCAGCTGGTCGAAGGCGGCCTTGAAGATGATGTTGCAGTACGCCCCGTTGTCGACGAGTATGCGGTGGACGGTGACGCCCACGAAGTTGACCGACACGACCAGGGCGTCATGGTTGGGGTAGATGACCCCGTGCGGTCCTCCTCCCTGAAGGCGAGGAGGTCTGACTCCTTGGCCGTCATGTTGATCGGCAAGGTGATCTGGTGGACGTTATCCATGACCCGTAGCTCGCTCTTCTGCCGGCGGTTGGAGAGCGTGGTGGATGGAGCAAATCCCCCAATCGGGGAGAGCACGTTGACGGCGCGGCGAGCAGGGTTCTCCGGCATTGATGGACAGATGAGGGCCGCCTCCGGGTTTCGCTCGACGGGATGGGCTGCGGGCTGCACCTCCGGCCGCTTCACAAACTCCTCCAGCTTTCCCTCCTCGAACAGTCTCCACAGCTGCTTCAAGAGGTCGCAACACTCGCTGATGTTGTGCCCGAGGGTCTGGTGGTAGTGACAGTATTTGTTAGGGTTGAGCTGCACCCCGGGCTTGTGGACCCATGGACAGGCCTTGGGCACCATGTTTTTGTCCCGGATTTGTACGTACACGTACTCCGGGGTAGCGGAGAGCTTCTCGGCCAGCTTCACCTCGACAGAGTCGAAAGGTTTAAATGGTTGGGGAGCTCGGTAGGAAAAGTTCCTTCGGCTCGGCGCGTTGCCCGTCTGTGCGCGGGGCTTCTCCTTCTCGGCCTGGGAGCTCTCTCCCAGACGTTGGGCCAGAATATCAGCGTTGTAGATTATCTTTCTGGCTCGCTGCCTAAACTCCGCATATGATTTGGGATAGTCCTTGTTCATGGACTTCCAAAGTTTCATCTTTAGGCGAAGGCCGCCTATGATCCCGATGAGTTTGACCTCGTCCTCGATGGGCTCGCCCTCCATGATGATCCGGTCGACCCGGTCTATGTAGGCCTGGTCCGACTCGTCCTTACCCTGGACCAAGTTAGCTATACAGTTGGCGCCAGCCAGACGTGGCGTCATCGAGGAGAAGTGTTCCAGGAACAACTTCCCTAGCTGGTGGAATGAGACCACCTTCCCCGCGGGCAACGAGGAGTACCAACGGTGAGCTCTATCACCGAAGGTCAATGGAAACATCCTACATTGGGTGGCGTCAATGGCCCCCATGGATATTATGTACGTACGTCGAGTATTTGCTTAGGTGGGTGACGGGGTCCATCTCCCCGTCATATTGCCCCACGGTGGACACGTTGATCTTTGGTTGAGAGGGAGCTCGCACCAGAATATCCGCCAGGGGAGAGTTAGACATATGGGCGAAGTGGTGCTACCCATCACATTTTTCGAGCTTCGCCTCCAAGGCCCATATCTTTTTCAAGATTTTGGTCATGGCGTTGTTAGCTACAGGTGAAGATCGGGGATGTGGGTTATCCCCTAAACGGTCGCGGACCGACGGCCTCGGGGCCGCGTCGTTGCGATGTCTAGAAGAACGCTCCCTGCCCCGCTCCCTGGGCCTTGAGCTGACATTCAACTCACAAGGTCGGGCAGCTCCCCGAGCCTAGGACCCCAGCCTGGAGAAAACTGAGCCCGCAGGTCGACGAGATGCACGCTGTGAGACCACCTTTATCGATGGGGAAACAACCTGGGCATGGGGAAAGAGACAAAAAAAAGTAAAAAAAAAAAAAAGAGAAATTGAAATCAATTCCATGACCATGGTTGAGCAACAACCATGAACAACCATATTTTTAGTGGGATATTTTATATCCCCAAAAAATCTATGCATGCCACGTGTCAAATTTTTATTCGTCGGTCATATTTTATTTAGATAATTTTCGATTTTCACTTATCTACTTAAAATATATATATATATATACACACACACAAACCAAAAATCATAAAATTAATTTCTCTATAAATAGAGACAAATCTTGATATATTTTGGATCACAATTTCATACACTCCCTTTTATCTTCTCCTAATTTTTTTCTCTTCTAAATTGTGTTAATTATCCTCATTTTCCCTAAATTGAATGTTGTAATTTTTTTTTCTCTTCTAAATTGTGTTAATTATCCTCATTTTTTCTAAATTGAATGTTGTATTTTTTTTATGTGTATGGTAATTTTTTATTATAGTTATTAATTTTTTTAATATTTTGTAAATATTATAAAAAAAATAAAAATATATATAATTATTAAATTATAAAAGAAATAATTTATTAAATGTTGGTTGTGGTTGTGGTGGTTACGGATAAAGTATGAAAAAAGATGAGTTTGGGTTGTGGTGTAAAATGTATAGGTGGAGGAGTGAAAAATTAATTTTATATTTGATGACCCGGTTGTAGCCGGGTATGGATAAAGATGGTCTGAATCAGCCTCCTCGTCGAGGCGCCTCTTCAAGTTCTGGGGCCGAGCTGCGTAAGTCGTGTCGCGGCCCTCCTGGTCGATTCCCGCTCTGGCCGCGAGTTGCTGGTGGCCCTAGTTTGGGCAGACTCCTTTCCCGCCCGATGGGTGCGGATAGGAGCTGCGTTAATTTCCGCCTGGTGACGCTCGATCATTGCCTTTGCCGCCTGTAAGTCTTCCGGAGTTCGTATGGCGGAAAGGAACTCGAAAGGACCCTGAGGTGTTGCCGCCGTGGCTGGGGCCGGAGTTGCGGCTTCGGCAATGTCTTCTATCTGTTGCTGGGTGCGGGTAGCCTTGGAGGTGGTCATTTTGGTGTGGGATTTTTTAGTTTTTTTCGAGAGAAAATGGATGGTTCGATGCGGATAGCTAGATGAACGAAACCGAGTGTACTTTGCTATTAGCTACGCTCCTTCTAGCGCCAAATTGTTGACAGCGATTTCGTGAGGAACTCGCCGTCTGATTCCTCGCGGGTAGGATTTATGAACTAGAAATACTAAGAACAATAAATGCAAGAATAATTGAGCTCTCAAGTGAAGTCTTTGCAATAAATGAGATGTGTGTTACAATAGGGCATTAAAAACCCTATTTATAGTGTACATGGTGGGTTTACTCACTTGATCAGATCTGCCCGCGGGCCCCACTAAATCCTAGCTGTACAGTCATGAGTGGCTACAGCCCCCTTTATGGGCCAATGGGACAGCGCCACCTGGCGCTGTTGACCTCTATTGATGAGACCCCTCTTACTGACCCTACTCTGACCTTGTCATATTCGCACGTCCGATGAGACTGGACACGCCAAGTAGCTGGCGACGCCTGCGGACAGGTAACCGGGTAGACGAGTAAACGGGTAGTGAACCTACGGCGGGCATCCTGGGGAGAATATCCGCGAGCAGCGGACATGAGATCCTTCGAGACGGCCTGAAGCCTACCCGCTGGCCGATTGGCCATCGTCCCCTGGGCAAGAGTCTACACGCTACCCTCCGGGAGGTCGCCGACACAACAACTCTGGTCGTCTTCCCGACGGCTTGACCGGGCTCGCAAATGTCTCTCTTCCACTTGTCGCCTTGATCGGTTAACCCGACTACCCGCTTGGCCGGGTAGTAATATCGAGTGTAACAGTACACAAGTAAAATCATTTAAAAAATAAATCCAATTATAAACTAAAGCATCACCAACAGGCAAAAAAACAAGGGTGAGAATCGAGCATAAAATATTTAGCTACAAATTTCTGAGGTTGACAAACTTGGTAGCTATCCATCATCACACACTCCTCTTAGCATGCCGGATTTCTTTTACCTTCACATTCAACAAAACGTGAATTTATGATCAATTTTCAGAGAGCGTAATTCATGACAAACTATATATATTAGTTGGAGTCCACTTAAATTTACAGAGAGATTAACTATAAACCTCTTACAGCAAAGAAATACTTCCTAAAGCCACAAATTTTCAACTAAGAAATTCTTCCCAATACCACGAAATACTTCTTAAATCCACAAGTATACATCCAAGAATGAGTTTATGCCAATAACTGTAAGCAAACTGATCTGATATATTTCCAAAGAAAGAGATACAGATTCGAGTTGGACTTTGTTCCATCCTACATTAAAAACACCAGGAACTAAGCCTTATCAATAGACAGACAATTTATGAAAGAATATAAAATGTGAAGTAACAGCTTAGAAGCATGTCTCCATTTGGAAAATCATCATAGGGAGAAGGCTTTATCCACCCTTTAATTACCAATTATCCATCTACATTCACTCCCCTTGCTCTGTCATTTCCATGGAATCCCTCCACTTAATTCAGAAATTCAAATGAAAAATTAAACAAATGACGAATCAATATCTTCTCTCAACTAGCAGCAACGTCAAGTTATATGCAAGGAGTTCACAATATAGTAACAATAAGGGGATATTAATGGTGAAGAATAATGATTAAAGGGTAGAGTTACATTACCTTTTAGATTGTAAAACAAAAGACGCTCCAACATCCTATTCTCAGCTTATTTCTTGAAACGGGCCATGCTTTTCAGCATGAGAGTTGCTGGAAATTGGACCTGTTGTAGAGTTTGAGTATGGATTCAAAGATTGAGCCCGTGAGACGGATTCAAGCTTCAATACAACAAGACGAACGATTTCGAGGCGGAAACCGGAAACGTGCACCGTGAGGCGGATTCAAGCTTCAATAAAACAAGACGAATGATTTCGAGGATGGATCAAAGATTGAGCCCTGAGTTATAACTTAGGGCAATCAATTTGGAAAATTTTCACATCTGTTGTTTAGGGCAAACATGCATTTGGGATTTATTTAGGGCTGGGTATGCGACAGCAGCAATACAAAGTTAGAAATTAAATTTTTAACCTTTTTTAAAAATTTTATTTTAGATGCACACATCATGTCTGCCGTTAAAACTTGACGTTTTATTTGATTTTGGTATCAAAATAGCATGAAAATTCGACAATGGGACCAAAGTGAAGAATATTTGGACCAAAAGCGTGAAACCTCGTAACCTGTGACACTAGAAGTGGATTTTTGTCGAATTCCGAATTTCTGATTCATTGTTGAGTTGGTTTCTTCCAATTATATATTCCGTCACACCAACCATTACTGTTGCGAAAAGGAAGAAAGGAACAAGATTGTTTTGTTTCCAAATAATTCATCAGCGTTGACGACGACTTGAAGTCTCCTCCAGGTCTTGTTTATGGTTATTCCAGATGATTTTCCTTAATTCATAGAATTGAATCATGCAAATCATAATCCCCTTCTTCCTCTTTACTGTTACAGGCATAGGCATAGGCATAGGCATAGCTGCCACTAACTCTAATTTGTTACGAGATCACCTATTCATTAACTGCGGCTCAACCACAGTTTCAAAAGCATCAAGCGGCAGAGAATGGGCGGGAGATGTATTTCCATCATCCGTACAAATCGAAGGATCATCTACAAATCGAAGGATCATCAAGAGAGAGGTAACCGTCTCCGTGGATCCAGTTCCGTTCAACACCGCACGAATCTCTCGTTCCCAGTTCTCCTACACTTTTCGCCTCACCGCGGGTCAGAAATTCACCCGTCTTCATTTCTATCCCTCTTCTTACTATGGCTTTCCAACCTCCCCTGACTTTTTCACCGTTGAAGCCTATCCCTTCACGCTACTATCCAATTTCAGCGCTTCAATTGCTGCTAAATCTCTTTCTGTGAATACCTTTGTCAAGGAATTCTGTGTAATTGTACAGGACAATCATCAATTGAACTTAGTTTTCACTCCTGCAACTAAGGATTCGTACGCTTTCATTAATGGTATCGACATTATCTCAGCACCGCCCATTTTGTCCTACGGCAATGGAGGAGTTCAAGTGGTTGGGCAAAAGTATTTGTACTACATCGATAACGTGACTGCCCTTGAAATGGTTCACCGATTAAATGTAATTAGGGATTCCGTTTCCGTGGCCGATGATAATCGGGGCATGTTCCAAATTTGGGCCACAATTTTTAAGGAAAAGAGTAACACGGTTAGTAATATGACCTGGAGAATATATGTAGATGTGGGATTTAGGTACTTAATCAGAGTTCATTTCTGCGAGCTAGGGCTAAGAATGGCGGAGAATGGGCATAAGGATTTTACAGTTCTGGTCAATCACGAGATTGCCTCAACTGGTGCGGGCATACTCCGCGAAAGAGCAGATAAGGGCATCCTTCGGTATAAGAATGAAAGGACACAAAGAGCAAGGTAAACGTTGTATATTTGTTTCTCTGCATTCTGAAGAAGCGTTCGTTGATGGATTTGGTCCAATTGAGGGATTTGAGATATTCAAGTTAAGCAACAACGAGAATAGTCTTGCCAGTTCAAGCCCCATGGCTTCTAAACAAGATTCATCATCCTGGATTTTCAAAATTTTGCATTCAGTCATAGGACGCATACATGTTACCACTACTGTTTTCTTTGCTGTGATAGTTCTGGTAAATATCATTGTTCACTTGGTGCAGAAAAACTGGGGAGGGGATTGCATCAAAGAGGACAACCCATCAGCTAGGGGGCAACGGATTTTCCGGCCCTTTTCACTAGCTGAGCTCAAATTAGCCACCGAAGACTTCTTTGAGGGATATGTCATTGGAAAGGGTGGGTTTGGTAAAGTCTACCAAGGGTTGATAAACAATGGATTAGAGACTGTGGCCATTAAGAGATTAAAAGCATACTCCAAGCAAGGGAAGCGCGAGTTTTGGACGGAGGTTGAAACTCTTTCTGAGCTTCGACATGTTAATCTAGTTTCTCTGATTGGATACTGCAATGATCAGAATGAGTTGATTCTTGTTTATGAGTACATGCCCTTTGGGACATTGGCCGATCATCTTTACAAACTTGCTAGAAAAAACAATGCTCGTCTTCCTCTCTCATGGAAGCAACGACTTAAGATCTGCATTGGAGCTGGTCGAGGACTAGATTATCTTCATACTGGCCACGGGCTCATACATCGCGATGTAAAGCCTTCAAATATTTTGCTTGATGAAAAATTTGTCGCTAAGATTGCAGATTTTGGCTTAGCTAAGATTGAAAGCCAAGATAGCACGAAACTTAAAGGCACATTTGGTTACATTGACCCTGATTATTTTAAGTCTCATAAACTATCAACAAAAAGTGATACATATTCCTTTGGTGTGGTGTTATTGGAAGTACTGTGTGGGAGACCAGCTGTGGACCATGAGGTTGAAGAGGATAAGCGCAGTTTAACCATATGGGCTCAAAATCATATTAGTAAGGGAGAAGTTGATCAAATTGTAGCTCCAAGTTTGAGGGGGGAAATATCACCAAATAGCTTGGAAACATTCGTAATGGCTATAGAGGGATGCCTGCTTGATGAACCAAAGAAACGGCTAGCAATAGCTCATGTTGTAATAAAACTTGAGCTTGCGCTTGAGCAGCAGGAGAATGCTGAATCTTCAGCACCAAGAGAGAGAACTAGTATTGCTTCCTTGTTTCCAAATGAGATGATAAATGAAGCCAATGGTGTGTTTGCTCAGAAGGAGAATGTGAGATTTCATGTTGCTGATGCATTGCCCCGAGCTGATAAATCCAGGCAAGAAAAAGCAAGATCTTTGTCACATAATGTGAAATCAAGTGTTGATGATACCATACTGGGCAATAACAAAACTCGCCCAGCAGTGAGCACAAGACTATCATCGGTTCTGTCTAATTTAAAAGTTATTTTCTCTCTCCCTATTAAACAAAGGACAAGAAAAATGACTGATGTTCTAAAAAAAGGTGAGAGAAAATCCGCACTATATAGGCTATCACAACCACTTTTCCAGCGGGAGGCATTTTGGAACACCAGAAAATCACCAAAGAACAAGGTCATGGTCAGCAATTCACTATCAGGTACTGAATTATCTAGTAAGTTGAGAAATGTTTGTTACATATTGTGCTAACAAAAGACGTGTCAATAACCTGGTCCTGATCATGTTAGTTTTACTCTAGCATAGCAGCTGTAAAATACTCAAGTGATGGCAGGGGATCCTCAATATGTATTTATTATACAATATGAAAAGGTGACTAACTAATTAAGAGGGACAATATACAAGCGTTTTATGGGGTAAACTTACCAAATCAAGATTGTTCACCTCACACATGCTCATTATGATTGTTATTACTGCTTCGTTCAATATCAATTACATTCTTCAAGTAAGTGATAAGGGCTTAAAAGTTTAGCTAAAGTACTACGTTGATTGATGCCCTTGTTTCAAGTTTTTGTTGGCTGATGATCAAATGAACTGATTGGTAGTGTTGACATGACAGTGCTAATACATTTCAAACTTAATTGTGGTTAGGATTGTGAATACATGAGATAAAGCAGAAAATGGTGAACTTACATCATTTACTTTAATATAATTATGTGATGCTCAGTGCAAACAATCTAATTGAAGTTCAATAGTCATTAATAAGAAAAAAGAATGTGAGATGCTGTAAATTGAATAGTATCACTTCTCTCGTAATTACCTTGATATCTAACGACGTATATTTTGCAGCACCACTAGCACGTAGGAGCAGCAACATGACTATAAGAGGTAGCACTGTTTCTGAGAAGATGGTAGGACGCAGTGAGTTGATTTTGAATCCCGATTTAAGGATTTTATTGCCGGAACTGAGTATGAGGGTCTTAGATCAGGTGCAGGAGGCAACTCTTCATTACATTGTGTTTGAGTTTCTGATTGATGTGTACTGTTTTATCTCTTTTACTTTGCCTTCACATTAATGTCTTGATAATGCTCAATTAGGAGAACTGAGTAAAAATACCATTTGAATCATTTCCAATAAAAGTCGGTATCGTCTATAGCTACTGTCACTTGGCTATCTGTTAATCAGCATTCTAGTGAATCATAAACTCTATAAAATTGTCTTTTTGCACAAATAAAATCATGTTTGGATAAAACCTCACCTTAAGCATATTATTTTCTTTCTTGTAATTCATCATCAAATTTAAATGCCTTTTTCGTGTCAGTGTTTTTCTGTCTCTGTCTTTTACTGGAACAGAATAACGAGCTTCATGTTCTTGCACAAGGACAGGTATTCTCGCGCTCCTTATTTTTATCCCGTCTTCTTATCTATTATTTTCGTGTAGTGTATCCAGTCTTCTATGAAATTCCTTATAGTTGTTTTACATGATGAAAAAGGTCTCAAAGATACGAAGTCCTTAGGAGATCATCATTTTTCACTAATTACCATTTTTAGATCATTAACCACAGTAGTTGACTGTACATAGATGAGCATGAGATACATTTGCAATCTGAGACTATTTTGGAAAAAATTGAATTCTGTTGCTGATGTCTTTAATGTTAACATATCAGAAGGAGAACACAGAATCCGCAGTACCATATGAGACAACAAAAGTTGTTAATGCCTTACCCATAAAGGAGAATGCAAAATTGTCAGAGCCAAATGAGATAACAGGTACTGCCAATGCCTTGACATGTATTGATAGAAATGTTTTATCGTTAAAAGTAACAGAGGTTCACTCTAATGTGCAAACTTTTACACTCTAATATGGGAAAATTAAAAAAGGAAAAGGGAATCGACAGACATGCAGGATCAGGTATTGAGTTAACTATTAAGTAAAGAAATATGCGTACCCGTGATATGCTAGAGTGAAGGGCTCATGATTATCGTGATTTTTATCATGCATCCTTACTTTCTTATATTTATAAATTACATTTCTTCATGTTTGCAACAATACTCAAATCTTTGGTTAACTAAAGCAATAGATTGATCTATGGCCTTTTTCAAGTTTGTTGGCTGATATAATTAGAAAATTAATGGTTTTGACCTGGCAATGCTATTTTTCCAACTTTCTCGGTGCTTAGCAGTGAATATGAAAGATAAATGCAGGAACGAGTGATGAAATTTCCACTCATTACTCCACATTCAATCTTATGTTGCTTAACTGCAAAAGATCTAAATTCAATGTACTAATCATAATTGATTAGAAATATGAACATGAACTGATGTAACTCGGTTTATCATTTTTCTCATAGCCTGTGACATTGGTTAATTCATATTCTACAGCACCAATATCATGTGGAACCAGCAACATGACATTAAGAGGAAGCACTGTTTCTGAGGAGATAACAGGCAACAATGAGTTGGTTTGTAGTCCCCATCTAAGAATTTTCTCCTATTCAGAACTGATGACAGCCTCAATGGGATTTCGTGATAGTTTAATTGTTGGAGAAGGTGGTTTTGGGAGAGTTTACGAAGGTTGGCTCAAGGAGGAACCCAGCGTAAAAAATGGCAATGGATCCGTGGTAGCAATTAAGAAGTGGAATAGTGAAGGACTTCAGGGGTTTAGAGAGTGGCAGGTATATTTTAACAATCCATATTGTGTGAGTTTATGATATGTTCGTGTTACATTCATGTCCTTTCACTTTGATTAACATTTGATGTTTTAAAGAAGCTGAATTCTCAGAGGGAGAGTTAAAATGTAATAAATACCTTATGAATCATTTCCCTTAAAAGATGGTTTTCATCGTTAGTATGATGTAAACTCTAACCATTATATATATCAACATGTGTGTGGCATTAATGCGTGCAGACTGAGGTTGAAATCATGGGAAGAATTTGTCATCCTAATGTGGTGAAGCTGTTGGGCCACTGCCGGGAGGATGAAGAGCTTCTTCTTGTGTACGAATTTATGCAAAAAGGCAGCTTAGAGAAGCATCTATTTGGAGGTAAGGATGTTATTCACATTAGATTAAGGCAGCAGGAGATAGTGAAGTTGTTGAGTTTGTTTGATTAGGGGGTTCGCCTGTTGAGCCACTTCCATGGGATATCAGGATAAAGATATTGATTGGAGCAGCTCGTGGTCTGGCATTCTTGCATAGTTCAGAAAAACAAGTTATTTATCGAGACTTCAAAGCCTCAAACATATTGCTTGACGAAGTAAGCCCCAAGTTCAATAAATCAGTTGATACTATTTTGTTCTAAATTCAGGTATTAATTTTCCTTCGAAAAGAAAAAAAACTCACATATTAATTTTGTTGGGTTTGATCAGTCATACAATGCTAAGCTCACTGATTTTGGTCTGGCAAGATTGGGTCCCGTGGCCGGTGATACCCATGTTTCAACAGGGGTGATGGGGACACATGGTTATGCTGCCCCTGAATATGTGGCAACAGGTATTGAAATTATAACTCCTTTTAGCTTTCATTTGATAGAGAGAATAATGGTAAGTGTTTCTTTATCTATATATCATCTACCAGGGCCTTTGCATGTGAAGAGTGACGTATATGGCTTTGGTGTGGTGTTAGTAGAAATGCTGACAGGTTTGCAAGCACTTGACACCCAACGTCCATCTGGACAACATAATCTGGTTGATTGGATCAAGCCACGGTTATGCAAGATGAAAAGTTTAAAGAAGGTAATGGATTCGAGTTTAAGAGAAACATCATATCCTCCCAAATCTGCACTAAAAGTAGCTCGGATTGCTTTAAATTGTCTTCAACACATGGCAAAAAGTAGACCATCAATGCAAGAAATTGTGGAGGAGCTAGAAAGAATCGGGTCAGCTGGTGCCAAGCCGGGCCTTGTTTGGGGAAATGGATGAGATTGTTAGGATTGATGTGAGATTACACTTTTTCATGTTTGTGATGATATTAAACGTGAGTTTGGACTGGGTAGTTCAGCAATCTCACACTTCTGTCTGTCACATACCTAGCAATTAATTCCTTCTGCTCAACTGTAGTCAAAAGCAAAAGCAAATATTCACACTATCCATTACCAATTTGCATTTAAATTTGATCCTTATGGAAACATATTTGGTGCACGCATGGCAATACATATGGCTCAATACTGATGCAAATGAAAGTAAATTAATGTACTATCTAATTTTAATAATGATAAAAATGTAGAAGTTCAATTTTAATGCAACTGAGATTGCAAGGGTCTAATATATATAAATAAAAGGAGTTTTTTTTGGTTAGGATCTGAAAGGAAGGTCTAATAGAAAATTTCTATCTATTTTTGGCTTGCTTAATGTGAAACTATTAATTTAAGGCTTGAAATTTTTACACCATTAACAAATTATTCAGCGGAAATTGATGAGACAGTTAAATGCTACATAATATTTTCACGTGACATTCATTACAATTAAAATTATTAATAATTAATTACAAGAAGGGGAATTAAAAAACAAAAAATATATATATATATATATACAATAGAAAAAAGTTAACAAATGCATCTGAAAGTAGAGTTTAGCTATGCTAGGCCATGATTCAATACAAGAAGATTTAGCCGACCATTAAGGCGGCGACAATAAAAAGAAATTCAAAATAAATAACAAGAAGAAAGAAAACAGTATACCTTATAGGCGTGGAAAGGGTAAAAGAAATTCTTTCAAAAATAAAAATAATCTTGACAAAATTATTTGTAGAAAGTGTGGCAGAAATGGCCATTATGCTAACCAATGTTATGCTAAAGATAAGATTAATAGCCTTGATATTGATGATGAATTAAAGAAAACTCTTTCTGAAATTATTATGGATTCTGATAATAATGTGTCTGAAGAAGAAAATATTTCTGAAAATTCTGACACTGATTTTTCTAAAGAGTCAAACTCTAATGATGAAAAAGATTGTGATAACTGCTTAAATGGCGAACCTTGGCTCAATCTTAATTGTATCAATAACAATAAAGATGATGACTATTATAGACTTATAAGTCAATTCCAAGACATGAATATAAGTGTCTTAGATAATAATAATAATATTATTGATTTTCTTAAACAGATCAAAGATCCCAGTCTAAGGGATAAAATTATTGAACAATTTGATGATTCTTCTTTTAAAAGTAATACTAGCCTTTCTAATAAGGTCAGTAATAATAATTATTATAATATGAGAGAATTAGAAAAAATTCTCAAAAGTAAAAATATTAAACAAAATCCTGTTACTATAAATGATCTGACTCAAGAAATTGAAAAGATCAAAACTAATGTTAAAATGCTTCAAAAGCAGAATATTGATCTGTCTCTTCGACTTTCTCTTGTCGAAAAAGGAAAAGAAAAGATTAATGATTTTGAAACTTGCACCACTTCTCATTATTTACCTAGTGGTGATCTTGATCTTGATAAAAACCATCTTTCAGCTATTAATATTGTTATGTCTCGAAAGTGGTATACTAAGATTTCTCTTCTTATCAATAATTCTTTTAAAAAGGATTTTATTGCTATGATTGATAGTGGAGCCGACCAAAATGTTATCCAGGAAGGCATTATTCCCACTAAGTTTTTTGAGAAAACTACTCAGTCTCTTTCACATGCGGGAGGAGGTTCTTTAAATATTGAGTATAAACTCAGAAATGCTTCTGTGTGCATCAATAATTGTTGCATCCCCAATGATTTTCTTATTGTCAAAAATCTTACTAGCCAAATGATTATTGGTCTTCCTTTTATTCAAAAGATTTATCCTATTAAAGTTAGTGAAACAGGAATTTCTGGTGTTTATAAGGAAACACCTATTTCCTTTAACTTCATTACTAAACCTTTTAATAATATTTTTGATATTATCCAAAATCAAATCAATTACGAGAAATGTCAAATCAATTTTCTTAAAGAAGAGATTAATTCTTTCACTATTGAAGACAGAATTAAAAACCCTAAACTCCAAGAGAAAATCCGGCTTTTATTTAATAAGCTTTCCATTGATATTTGCAATGATTTCCCAAATGCTTTTTGGAACAGAAAGAAACATATAGTTTCTCTTCCTTATGAAGAAAATTTTAAAGATACTAATATTCCTACTAAATCTAGGCCTTGCCAGATGAAGTCTGATTATTTAGACCTTTGTAAAAAAGAAATTGATTCTTTATTGCATAAGAAGCTTATTACACCTTCTAAGTCCCCCTGGTCTTGCACTGCTTTCTATGTTAATAAGCATTCTGAACAGGAACGTGGTGTCCCGAGATTAGTTATTAATTATAAACCTCTTAATAAAGCTTTAAAATGGGTTAGACACCCTATTCCTAATAAAAAGGATCTCTTAGATAGGTTAGTCAATGCTCTTGTCTTTTCCAAATTTGATTTAAAATCTGGATTTTGGCAGATACAGATTAACCCTGCTGATAGGTATAAAACTGCCTTCAATGTCCCCTCTGGGCATTATGAGTGGACTGTCATGCCTTTTGGCTTGAAGAATGCTCCCTCTGAGTTCCAACAAATTATGAATGACATTTTTAATCCCTTTAGTGACTTTATTATTGTCTATATTGATGATATTCTTGTTTTCTCCAAGGATATTGACATACATTTTAAGCATCTTGACATCTTTAAAGAGATCGTCATAAAAAATGGTTTAGTCATTTCAAAGCCTAAAATGGTTTTATTCCAGACAAAAATTAAATTTTTGGGTCATTTTATTGAAAAGGGAAATATTATCCCTATTCAAAGAATCATTGATTTTGGAAATAAATTTCCAGACGTAATTACTGATAAAACTCAGTTACAAAGATTTTTGGGAAGCCTTAATTATGTTTCCTCTTATATCAAGAATCTTGCAGAAGACTCTGCTATTCTTTATGATAGACTTAAAAAGAATCCTCCACCTTGGAATGATAATCATACTAAAGCCATTTTAAAGATTAAAGAAAAGGTGAAAAATATTCCTTGCCTTTCTATTGCTAATCCTCTTTGGGAAAAAACCGTTGAAACGGATGCCTCTGATTTGGGTTATGGAAGCATTTTAAAACAGATTAACCCCATGAATAAACAAGAGTATATTGTCAGATTCTACTCTGGAAAATGGAATAATTCACAGAAAAATTATTCTACTGTTGCTAAAGAAATTTTAGCTATTGTTAAAAGTGTCCTTAAATTCCAGGATGATTTATACAATCAGAAGTTTACTATAAAAACTGATTGTAAAGCTGCTACTTTTATGCTGACTAAGGATGTGGAACATAATGTTTCCAAGCAAATGTTTGCTAGATGGCAATCTCATCTTGCCTATTTTGATTTTAATATTGTTCATCTTAAAGGAAATGATAATCATATTCCTGATTTTCTAACCCGAGAATATATTTCTTGAATGTCAGATATGAGTCTTTCTGGCAGAAGTTCTTATTCCTCTTATAGAGGAAGAGGAGGCAGAGGAGGAAGACCTCCTCTCATTCAGATGGGACAAAGATCCCTCTACCATCAGAATATTTCTGGTACTGGCTCTTTAAAAGAGCAAAAGGAGTTCCAAGAATTCCTCAGACAAAAGGCTAAAGCCTCTACTTCAACAGAGAATAATTCTCTTAATGAAGAGGAAGTTTCTTATGCTTCCACTGTTCAGACGGAGACCAAATATTTTGATTCTCCTCACAAGAGTTTGATTCTTCTTATTGAAGATGGCGACGAGAAATTCCAAGAATCCCCATGGACTCTTATGGAAAAATACATCCCAAATATTTCTTGGGCAAGTCAGACTTATAAGCCTAGAGGTTTTTATGAGAACATTCTCATTGAGCTAGGCAGTGTTGATATTTCACACTTTCAGATCAAGAATAATATAAATTATTCAAAATTTGTGATCAAAAAGATTCTTTCTATCCAGGAATGGGGAATCTCACCTATGGCTGAGAGGAAAGTGACTAATAAAAATAGTCAGGCTACTTTCCAGTATAATTACTGGGACTATGTTGAAAGTTTTTATAAAACTCTCCTCCATCAGAATGCTAAGCATACTCACACCTGGTTGATTAAAATTTGTGAGAACGTTGGAAGGAATCAAATTCCTAGTTGGTTCACCTCTTGGTGGAACACCTACGGGGCTTCGGTAGATATTCTACCCGATCATTTAAAAGGTCTCCTTGAGGAATATTCTATTGCATTTTCTTCAAGAAAAACTCATAATACAAGTGGTAAAGCCACTTTTTTATTCTTCGTTGACTCAGGAATACCTTGGGTTTGGAAATGGAGACCAGAATTCGGTTATACTGAATTCGATTTACCTTGCCTTTGGAGAGTAAGTTCCATGAGGTTTTGGGGCAACCTAAATGTTGTCCAGGAAGGTTCTAAGGAACCCCCCATTCAAGATAATATTGACAAAATTCGATCTAAGATCGATGGTTTCAAGAAAGAGATAATCTCTGAGGATCTCCCTACTCTTTCAGAATTCACCAAGAGACACCAGGGAATCGTTAATAAAGAAAAAATTGTTGATCTTTATATGGATCATCTTAAAAATAATCTTTTTAAAGATATCGATTTTTCAGATTTAAAATCTGATTCTTCTATGGCCTCTGGGTCAGACATTCAGGATTCCCAGGATCCAAATGAAGATTATCTTGAGTTCTCTATCCAGGAGAGCTTTGATCTTCTCAAAAAATCCCTTAAAGGGAAGATGAAAGAATAATTTCTTATGGAAGAGATTGACCAAGAAGACTGGAGGCTCTTCAGAGTTGGACGAGGGCTGCATCACGAAATCTGGCAGATCCCTGTTCATATTCATTTTGATGAAGATAACAATAAAATCAAGGATAATAATTATCTTAAGGGACTCAGTAAGAAGATCAGGGTCCTAAAAATTTGTATTCCAATACTTAAAAGTGCTCGCTTTAATCCTCAACAATTGAAGAGGTTCGAGAAGACTCTTATTCTTCTACAAAGGCAAGCTTCTTTGATGGCAATCTAAACCGAAGATCTTTCTGAAGAAGGGACGAATTAAATGTCGTCACCACATGCGTCACCAACAGACCAAGTGCTGTTCATGAATAGTTCTTACTATTCATTTTTCATTTTGGAATCCGGGGTCTCATGTCCGGCTCTTCCCTCTCTATATATAGGGATTTTCTTTTCTGTTGAGAGACACGCTTGAGTTTGCTCGCTCTCTCTTTCTCTCTCTACAACTCCCTTGTATCTCTTTTTCTGTTCTCCTTCTTTGTGAAATAAACTGTTGGCCCTGGTGGCTCATTAAGGTATACTGTTTTCTTTCTTCTTGTTATTTATTTTGAATTTCTTTTTATTGTCGCCGCCTTAATGGTCGGCTAAATCTTCTTGTATTGAATCATGGCCTAGCATAGCTAAACTCTACTTTCAGATGCATTTGTTAACTTTTTTCTATTGTATCTGTATGTTACTATATCAAAGGTAGTGTTGGTTTAACCGATAGGTTTGAGTTTTCTAGTGATATCTATGAGTTAACTATGTGGGCGTGCCCTTTTGCCGTTATATATATATATATATATGTTTTCTTCTCCAATTTGACGCTACCTCCATGCGCCCTTCATTCATTTTCTTCTATGGTTTTTTTATTTTTTTTTTCTCACCGTTATTACAGTGTTTTTTAGCATCTGTATGCAAGGTTGAAAATATCGGGATATATCCCCGATATATCCTCGATATATCCATTTTTCGTGGTCATCGATATCGATATTGGGGGTAACGATATTTCCATAATATCCGTAAAAAAAATTGGTAATATCGATAAATATCAGTATTCAATGTCAATTTTAATTGTATTTTTGTACAATTTGAGCATAATATTGGTAAAATATCGAGAAAATGTCAAAAAATATCGGGAAATATCGAAAAAATATCGGTAATTTCAATAAAATATCGATTAATATCACAAATGTAAAATTTGCTGTATTTTTATTGTTAAATTTATGTATTAAAAGTGTGTTATTAAATTTTCATAATTTTCAAATCTACCGATATCGATATTCGATATCGAAATATCCATCGATATTTCCAACAATTCAAGGTCTCGATATTTCTACTCATACCGATATTTTCAACCTTGTCTGTATATTTAGAAATTTCCAAGTTTTTTAATTTATTTTTAATGCATTTCTTACTTTCAAGTTTCAACGGGCTTTAAATAAATGAAGGGCTTCAGAGCACAAGTTCTTTTTCACTGTTACTAGTTTCTACCACGTGCGTTGCACGTTGTACACAAATAGTTTGTAATAAGCAGTTGAACTTTATCATATTGAACTTTGACGTTTAATAGGGCATAGTCTTGCATGTTACAAATGCACTGAGCAACTTAAATGTATTTTTTAAAAATTACTTCTAATATTACTAAAAAATTATTCTTGCTATTACGAAAAGTGAATTAATAAAATATATTTTTTTAGTAATAACAGGGGTAACTTTTCAGTAATAGTAAGGATAACTTTTCAAAAATACACTTCAGTTGTACGGTGCACCGGATGCACATGAGACTTACTCTGTACAAAATTGTATCACCATATTAATTCTATCACAATTTTTGTTCTTAAAAATATTGTAGTTAAAGAAACAATTTGTATATGTAACTTGAACATGACTTGTCAATTCAAAATGAATAGATCTGATGGGGCTCATGATCATCAATAGTTGTCAAAAGAGTTGTTTTTGGACTAACATCCTTAGCAAGCATATATAAATAAATAAAATAAGAAAATCCATACATTATTGTAGAAATCTTGAAAGTGGTTCCAATGAAATGAGCTTTTCAAGTTTTCGAATGAGTATTCAAAGACAATTCTCATTTTTTGTTCACTGCTACCATATTTTCTAATTGCTAATGTAATATACCGCAATACACAAATTCTCTGAAATACACATTTCATAAACCTTCTAAACCCATCCACATAATCTTTGTTAAAAAAAGTTATAACATGAATAAAGTAAATAATTTGGAGAAACAGACCAAGAAAAAGTATTATTTGAATTGCAAATTAGAGACTTTGGCAGATTATGATAAACTCCAATAAAGAAGTCAAGTAATAACCTATCTAACAATACACACCTGTATTGCTTGTACAGGTAGAAGAAGCTCTCTCTTCAGTTCATTTGAGTTCAGCATGGGAGGAAACTGCAGGACGTCCCTGGAAGTCCGACATGAGAGCAAGCCGCAGGGTGTCCCTGGAAGCCATCTTCAACCTAACTCAAGTTCCCCTAAGAACCAAGAAACTGTTGAACAATCATAACACATTCCAGAAATCTAGTAAGAATGTGAAATGCAAGAGTCTTGTTCAAGGAAAAACTATTTAGTAATCAACAAAACCCAAATTCTGGCAAAAAAGATACGCCTCAAATTTGAAAAAAAATCACTAAATCAAATGCAAATCTAGCAAGAAGAAGTTAAATTGAAACTAAACGGATCAAAATCTAATTTAAAATTCTTAAAAATGGCTTATCAAAAATTACATATTTAACTCAAGCCTTCATGTAACCTCAAACAAAGTACCCTCGCTGAAAATGAGGTCAGAGAAAGCCCTAAAGCCTCCATTCTCTACAAAACACCTAAGAAAGTATTATAGAGTCAAGCAAATTACCATTCATTTAGAAAAGGCCCACAAGAGGAATCACAATTAAAAAACCTCATTTTAATATATATATATATATATATATATATATATTAATCAAGCTGGAAAAATAAGTGTAAGAATGAAAATTAATCTACAATCTGAAAACTAATCTTACAAGACAAGAAGAATTTTTACAAAACATGAGAAAGGGGAGAAAATGTATAAGCAAAAGGCGCAAGAAGTGAAAGATCAGATTCCAAAAATGTGAGAGTGAGAGAACAGGGGAGATGAGAGAATTTTTGGCAACAGGGAGATAAAGAATTTAAATTGTATTGCTACTTTGAACCGAGATCCAGCAACAACAGGGACAGAGGTAGCAGGGGATATCAAGTTAAATTTATAGGTTACTTGATAGTTTTGGTAAACTAAATACCCTCAAATTAACCATCTACATAGTGAGTAATAAAATGAATCTTCAATCCAAGTTACTGTTTTTAGTAACAAAGAATGCAAATATATAAACCTCCTCTCTAGTCGCATAATACTGCCAAATATAGGGAGATGAGAGATGAAAAACCTCTAATTCTTCGTTTACAGGATAACTAAAAGCATCCAATAACGTAACATCCAGAAAAAAAATCCTGCGGCAAGATGCCTGTTTTTTTTTTTTTTTTTTTTTTGCCAAGAAAGGTAAACATATTAAAGGAGTCAGGACAAGAACATTAATTGAAATATTCAGATCCAAGTTTTGCATTCCACATATAATTAGTTTTTAAGTCACATAGCGCTTTTATTAGCATCACAGGTTAAAAGCTAAGAGAACTTTCTTTTCAAATACCAACGTACAATACACTCAATACTCAGTTCTGAGGATGATCAAAGAGCTAAATGATGTTCAAGATATCTCTTTAAGCTTCAATGCTTCATTTACCATTCTTGAACTTTGACTGAAGATCACAACCTATGTCCGCACTACGATCTACTTGTTTAATTTTGGAAGGATGAAATGCAATGGAGTCTAACTTTTATATAAAAAACTCAAAAAAAAAAAAACAGCTAGGTGTAATTAGTAAAATCTTAAATCTCATTATTTGCATAAATATTTCACAATGGATCGCCAAATGGTTACACATTCCAGTCCATGTCACAAGTAAAATTTAATTTCTGCATTGAGTGGTGAAAGGTTGACAATTCAACAAAAAATATATAGCTATGCATTAGCATCAATGTTTTATTTAGGTAAAACTGCAAACAAACTGAAACAAACTAAAACAAACTAAAAGTGCAAACAAACAGAAACAAAAACTTGAGGCATAGTTTTATCATCTTGTTTAACTAAAATGATGTACTGGTTTAGTAGAATACCCACGGAAAAATCAATGTGCATCATTGTTTATGCATGAACAAACAAAACCAATGGTGTTAAGCTGTTGTACATTTCCCCCAACAATGCTCCATACGCCATCACTATCTTCTCAATCTCAGATGTACTTGAATGGTCAATAGATAGTCGCACCGGAGGATCCTGACATGAGGGAGTAAAAGTCATCAACAAATTTCAAGAATAAATTAAATGTACCGTAGCCTCAAAAAGTAAAAATTCACTTCCTTGAAAATCTGCTTGTTGAAGTTATCTCTGTAGTGCCATAGAAATGGATAATCTAGTTGATCAATTGTAACTACTATATTTTTTAGTAAAATTGTATTGTTATCACTAATGAAACTATTTACTTTTTACAACAAAATTGACTCTACATCTAAACTTACACATGGGGTTTGTGGGTTCTCAGCCTCAAGAAAGAACCACATCATCCAATATACATGTGTGTATATATAATACACGCACACATAATTCAAGTTGACTCGCACCAGATATAAATGTTTAAATAATATAACATCTAGCCCATTATGTAGAAAGGAACCAAAATATCCTGAGCTTTTCAATTTAACCTCAAATAAGTAAAACCCTAGTCAATTGTGAGTTTAAATGAGTTGAGATACTTACTCTAGTTAAAAAGGTAACGACGTACTCTAGTAGTTCGACTGACTCGATGAATGCAGCTGCAGAGGCACAAATTATTTTTCAACTGTACATAATGACACAAAGGTGGTTTGACAATTATGGAGATGATGAAATATACGAAAATGAGATAAATGAGAAGATCTAGATTTGGGAAATTACAGTCTAGGAGAAAGAAAATGTTCTAAAAAGAGTCAATATTTACCTTGTAATGTCTTGTGGACCTGTAAAATAAATGACGGTCTGAACACTAATTATATAAAGACCCTGAAAATCATGCAAAATATAACAATGAGATGGCTCCGCCATCATCACAACATGAACACATTATTTTTATATTTAAACGAACTGATTCCACTGTAGGTAAATTAATAAATAAATTTTTGACTTACACGAGCAGCCACATCTGCTGCGATAAGAAAATTCATTTGCTGCTTCCTGAAAAGTTTCATAATTTTTAAAACTCAAACGACTTGTAGGGTGAAAAAAAATCATGATTAAACAATTTCCACAAACTGCCTTGTGGTTGCCACACACCTGTAGCATTTAGTATGTTCTCCAAGTGTTCTTCTTTAATGAAAATAACACTGTGAAAAGAGTGAATACCGGAAGTTAATGTGATATGCTCATGCCATTGCTTCAGAAACACTCCGATCAATCATAAACTTGAGCAAAGCATTTCATGACTACACATTGATAACATGGAGATACTTGCATTGATGGCAAACCTTGCCCTCATTGGGAGTTTTCATCTCCATGTAAGTTATTAGAGGCATGGTGTAGTCTTTGAATGTCAGGTGTAGTTACATGTGAACACCGGTAAAGTTTATCACCAAAGCAAATACAGTCTGCAAATTTGAGCACATGACTAAGAAGAACAACCAGAGTAATGATTAATCAGTAAAGAGGATAAGAATAATCATACATCATACCTTTAGACACGACCTCATATTTGGGTAGAGGTGAAAACTTCTCTTACAGATCAAGGTTTCCCTTCCAAGCTTCTATCATCTAATTCTTTATCTCCCTTGCTGCCTTCACCTGATCAGACCAGCCCACATTTCATCATAAATGTATTATGTTTCAAGCTCTGCCTCAATTGTTTGATTTTGATAGCAGTGGTCTTCCCATCTGGATCTGTAATATGACAAAAGATTTAACTGCGATGTATGTATCAAGAAATTCCAAAATAAGGCTAAGAAAACGAAAATTGTATGTAATTACTAAAAAAAAATTTCCCACCAACACAATTCCCAAATTTACCATATGCAAGCATACACAATTGAATTGTTCTCAACCTAATTGCCCAACCAACATCTAATTATCATTATACACAATTCTAAATGAAATTTCTCAATATAAAATTGATATGAAATCATCTCAAGTTTATTCCCAATTCTCAAAACAATACTAAACAAATCCTCACCATTATCGACTTTTGACAAATCCACATGATTAGGTTTACTCCCAAGTTTAATCCCAATTCTCAAAATTACGCCAAACAAATCACCACCATTATCGATTTTTTGACAAACCAACATGATTGAGTTCGCTAAGGCATTAATAACAAATGAAAAGTTAAGAGATGATGCATAGAAAGTGCGATGAAAAACAACTTAATGACAGTCAAACTTGAATTCAAATATCAAATTTAAGGGAGAACTAACCTCCATATCTGATAAGAAGAACCTCTGCGAGCCTAGAACATAACCAAAACATGAATCATCTACACCAAGAATCAAACCAGTTCACATGCAATTAGCCATTGAACGAATCCCAGCAAGAATAATAGAACAAATCCCAGCAAGAAACCTATAAATTAAATATTGTCAAAAACTCAAATTGATTCAAGCAAAGAATTTAAATATTGTTACAAAGGACTTACACCTCCGTGAAAGTATAAATGAATGAAACTTACATGTGTGACCTTACAAAATTGTCGCAATCATTAGTTATATTCTAAGCATTTATATTTTATATGCATAGTTCACACGGGCTCAGATTACCTGGTAAAACCTTGAGAGCGTTGAAACAATGACAGGTATCCTCCACAAGCAGTGGTTCGTTTACCTTAATTTTCAAAGAAAAACACAGTCAGCCCATCAACTATTCATCATTCTCTCGTAAGTTATTCTAGAAATACATTTTATACATAATTTTGCAATACCTCTTAAACAACTAATTGAACTTTCTCTCTGGAAATTTCCTCAGGCTTGCCTTGTAATTCTGGCACTGTTTTGGAAACATAAAAACCATTCAAAGAACTCAAATGCACATTGACAAACAAAAAAGAGATGAGCATGATTTTGATAACACAATACCATACCACTTGTATCTGGCAACCATGTCATGTCCAAAATAACAAAAAATCATACATAAAAAAGGCACTTATTTTATTAATATCAAACTTCTGGAATTATGTTATTTGACAATTACCAGCAATTCAAAATACAAAAGCAAGAGAAACTTCCAAAAAACAAAGTAAATAAAAATTCTAACTATGATGAGCATAGATGTAGACAGTGTGTATCAAACAGGCGTAATCCCCTGGAGGCTGCTCATTTTGAATCTTCGTGTTTATTTTCGTAGAACAGATTAGAAAAACAGTCCCATATACTTAGAAAAATCAGCCCAAACAACAATCCATCTCTAAAGTAAAAAAATTGGGGAAATTCTGGCAATGAATACAGGGAAAAAATGGAGGATGTCGGAAATGAAATTGGGGAACTTTGCTTCATCCTAATAATGATATAACATCCAGAAAACAATTCAAACAAACACACACATATTTCACTAATTTTCGTCCAAGAAAATAACTACAGAGAAAATTATCAGGGCCGTGTTAGGTTGATTTTTAAATTCAAGCAATAATTATTTAAATTTCAAACTATCTTGAGCTTTGGAGGGCCTGATTACGCCTGTAAATTTCTCATATGAATCAAATCAATTACGAAATTAGAAAAAAACCAAGCAACAAACTGAATACAAATATCAAATCAGCAAATTGTAATTGATCTTGAAACCAAATAGAACAGAGTAAGGGAACCAAATTGCATAAAAGAATTAAATAATTAAAGAAAGTGCCAGAAAATCGAGGAGTAAACCAGAAATTCAAACCAGTAAAACCAAGCGATCTTCTTAAGAGACGAATATGGAAGCCTCTGGAGTAACGACCCAAGAACTCGATTACGGTGAAGATGATTTTGGGAAGATAAGGGGAGGAACAACAGTAAAACAGGTGTAGTGGCGGAGGAAGGAGGAGAAGGGATCACAAAGAGGCCGAAAAATGGTACAACAGGAGCGACGGGGGAGAAGGATGGAGAGGAAGGGATCACCGAGAGGTCGGACAGGAAGGAGAAGCCGAGAGGGGCCGATGAGAACGCTATGGGAAAAAATATTATAGGGAAGGGTAATATTGTAGATTGCTAAAAATGAGAGGGATAAAAAGGTCCAAAAATGATTTACAAGTGCTAGACACTTTTATTTAAAAAAGGCCCTTATTTTATTAATATCAAACTTCTGGAATTATGTTATTTGACAATTACCAGCAATTCAAAATACAAAAGCAAGAGAAACTTCCAAAAAACAAAGTAAATAAAAATTCTAACTATGATGAGCATAGATGTAGGCAGTGTGTATCAAACAGGCGTAATCCCCTGGAGGCTGCTCATTTTGAATCTTCGTGTTTATTTTCGTAGAACAGATTAGAAAAACAGTCCCATATACTTAGAAAAATCAGCCCAAACAACAATCCATCTCTAAAGTAAAAAAATTGGGGAAATTCTGGCAATGAATACAGGGAAAAAATGGAGGATGTCGGAAATGAAATTGGGGAACTTTGCTTCATCCTAATAATGATATAACATCCAGAAAACAATTCAAACAACCACACATATTTCACTAATTTTCGTCCAAGAAAATAACTACAAAGAAAATTATCAGGGCCGTGTTAGGTTGATTTTTAAATTCAAGCAATAATTTTTTAAAATTCAAACTATCTTGAGCTTTGGAGGGCCTGATTACGCCTGTAAATTTCTCATATGAATCAAATCAATTACGAAATTAGGAAAAAACCAAGCAACAAACTGAATACAAATATCAAATCAGCAAATTGTAATTGATCTTGAAACCAAATAGAACAGAGTAAGGGAACCAAATTGCATAAAAGAATTAAATAATTAAAGAAAGTGTCAGAAAATCGAGGAGTAAACCAGAAATTCAAACCAGTAAAACCAAGCGATCTTCTTAAGAGACGAATATGGAAGCCTCTGGAGTAACGACCCAAGAACTCGATTACGGTGAAGATGATTTTGGGAAGATAAGGGGAGGAACAGCGGTAAAACAGGTGTAGTGACAGAGGAAGGAGGAGAATGGATCACAAAGAGGCCGAAAAATGGTACAGCAGGAGCGACGGGGGAGAAGGATGGAGAGGAAGGGATCACCGAGAGGTCGGACAGGAAGGAGAAGCCGAGAGGGGCCGATGAGAACGCTATGGGAAAAAATATTATAGGCAAGGGTAATATTGTAGATTGCTAAAAATGAGAGGGATAAAAAGGTCCAAAAATGATTTACAAGTGCTAGGCACTTTTATTTAAAAAAAAAGGCCCTTATTTTATTAATATCAAACTTCTGGAATTATGTTATTTGGCAATTACCAGCAATTCAAAATACAAAATCAAGAGAAACTTCCAAAAAACAAAGTAAATTAAAATTCTAACTATGATGAGCATAGATGTAGGAAGTGTGTATCAAACAGGCGTAATCCCCTGGAGGCTGCTCATTTTGAATCTTCGTGTTTATTTTCGTAGAACAGATTAGAAAAACAGTCCCATATACTTAGAAAAATCAGCCCAAACAACAATCCATCTCTAAAGTAAAAAAATTGGGGAAATTCTGGCAATGAATACAGGGAAAAAATGGAGGATGTCGGAAATGAAATTGGGGAACTTTGCTTTATCCTAATAATGATATAACATTCAGAAAACAATTCAAACAAACACACATATTTCACTAATTTTCGTCCAAGAAAATAACTACAGAGAAAATTATCAGGGCCTTGTTAGGTTGATTTTTAAATTCAAGCAATATTTTTTTTAAAATTCAAACTATCTTGAGCTTTGGAGGGCCTGATTACGCCTGTAAATTTCTCATATGAATCAAATCAATTACGAAATTAGAAAAAAACCAAGCAACAAACTGAATACAAATATCAAATCAGCAAATTGCAATTGATCTTGAAACCAAATAGAACAGAGTAAGGGAACCGAATTGCATAAAAGAATTAAATAATTAAAGAAAGTGTCAGAAAATCGAGGAGTAAACCATAAATTCAAACCAGTAAAACCAAGCGATCTTCTTAAGAGACGAATATGGAAGCCTCTGGAGTAACGACCCAAGAACTCGATTACGGTGGAGATGATTTTGGAAAGATAAGGGGAGGAACAACGGTAAAATAGGTGTAGTGACGGAGGAAGGAGGAGAAGGGATCACAGAGAGGCCGAAAAATGGTACAGCAGGAGCGACGGGGGAGAAGGATGGAGATGAAGGGATCACCGAGAGGTCGGACAGGAAGGAGAAGCCGAGAGGGGCCGATGAGAACGCTATGGGAAAAAAATATTATAGGCAAGGGTAATATTGTAGATTGCTAAAAATGAGAGGGATAAAAAGGTCCAAAAATGATTTACAAGTGCTAGACACTTTTATATATAATATATTATAGATATTACAGTATTTCTTAATTGACAACAGTATTTTTAATCTTTCCAAGTTCTTTGATCTATATATTTGGTGTATTTCTTACTATCAATCATTCATGTCAATTTTTTTTTAATAGTCTATGAAACATTTTATCAAATGCTTGATAGGTTGAGGAAAAACATACAATATTTTGAAATTTCTAGACAATAAACCATTAACATCTCTTCAAGATCATGTATCAATTACAGCCAATACCGTCAATAATATTATCGCTAGGTAACAATATCTCGCCGAAGCCGCCATTATTAAAAATAGGGAACACGGAAATAACAAAGAAAAATGACAGGACCACCAAGCTTTTGACTTGTTCAATGAAAGAAAGGAACCTGAAAGAATGATAGCATCGTGGAAGAAAACAATATCTTTCCCTTAGGATCATTTGGTTCGCTCGAGGGAATTAAAGTTTTAGTCCCACTCAATCTTATGTAATATTGCATTTGGTTCGCAGGTTTACGACTCAAATAAAATTGGGGCTCGACGCATAAACCTATCTAATAGAGTACTTGTGTTATTTTAACTGTATTGAATATCACATTAAAAATATTATGTATCACTCAGCTTTCGCTGGATAGTTTGTTAACTTGTTAAAATTTAGAAACTAAATTGATAGTTTCATATGAATTAAGAGTAAGTTTTATATCAAAACGCTTCGTAATAAGATTAACATGAAATAGTTTTAGAGTATCATTAATCTTATCAGGAGTATCACTAATTTGGGTCAGTGGTATTATATTGTAATTGTTTTAAATTTTCTTGAACTCAAACTAATGATACCCCTGATGAGATTAATGATACTCCCAATTAGATTAATGATACTTTAAAATTGTTTCATGATAAGCTTATCATGAACTATTTTCATATAATACTTTGTCATGAATTAAACCTCAATTTTTTTTTTCTTTTTCAGGTTCTGTATCTATAGTTAACCAAACTGAAAAGACTCCTAAATAGAATTATAGTATCAATTATTCTCTATCATTTACTCTTCATCAACCAATATTTTTTGTCATCTTCAAAAAATTAGAAAGAACAATATAATTATCATTGGAACAATTATTATTCCAATATCCCTTTTATTATGGGAGTATACCGAGAAAATAAATTCACATTATCATTTCTATTGAAAACTTTAGAACTAATCCCCAGAAAGTTTTATGGTCGAAACAATAACAAAATGTATCATTTTTTTATATCAGATACATAGTGCCATTCAAATTTATTTTTAAAAAGTCACATCTATTATTATTTAAAAGTTGCCCTTATTTTCACTAAAAACTCACACCTGTTATGAATTTACAATAGATAAATTTTCAATAAATAGGGGTGACTTTTCAGTAAGAACAATATTGATTTTTTAAATATGCACTTAAATTATACGATATACCTACTGCACAAGAGTCTTACTCTAACCATAATCTCCCTTTCATAATATCACCAATTTAATTCATTTATGTCACTTTTCATATTTTCTTTTGTATTTTACTTTCTAGATTATTATCGCATGTCGGTGTAATATTGGTACATTCTATTTGTTGATTTCTTTTACCATCCACGGGTTATACCTTAATTTGTGTCACTCTTTGTATTTTATTTTGTCTTCCGTCTTCTGGATCATTGACACATGTTGGTACAGTGTATACAATCCTTTTTCTTTTTGTTTTTACCATCCACGTTTTATGCATCCAAATGGTGGAACACTTTAAAGTAGCACAAATGATATCAATTCATCATTCATTTAAATTATGGAATATAAAATAGAACACATTAAGTGGCTAGGGTATCGTTCCAGAAATTGTACATGACGACGAAAGAGAAGAATCAACTATCTCAATTGGTATTTTATCACGTATTTTATTATTTTAAAATATGTCACGTGTCAATTGATGATATTATTGCGCACACACGTTGATTTTATTTTTTTTGTCATGTGTGACGGATTATACGAGAATATACCACACATCAATTGATGATATTATTTATACACATCGATTACTTTTTTTGCCACATGTTTCGATTAAACGAGCACATGTCACACGTCAATTGATCTTATACACAAGTCGATTATATTTTTCTACCATGTGTGGTGAATTATACGAGGATTGTCACACGTAAATTGATGACATCATTTTATACACACGTCATGTGAGGCTGATTATACGAGCATATATCACACGTCAATTGGTGATATCATTTTATTTTATACACACGTCGATTATACTTTTCTGCCATGTGTGGCGGATTACACGAAGATATTACGTGTCAATTGATGACATCATTTTTTACGCATGTCGATTTTTTTTTGCCACGTGTGGCCGATTATACGAGCATATGCCACGCGCCAATTGATGATAGACTTAATTTTGTGTGTCTCAAGTGTACTATGCAATTCAAGTATAATTTTAAAAAGTTATACTATTATTTTTTAAAAGTCACATTTTAATATCTTAAATTATTTTTAAAAAGTGATTTTTCAGTAATAATAGATGGGGTTTTTTCAATTAATTTTTTTGCGAATGTGTTGAGGATTATATGAGACGTTAATTGATGACATCATTTTATAGAGACAGTCGATTATTTTTGTGTCAAGTGTAGTGTAGCCCAATTATACGAGGTAGTTTTGCTGAAACCAGAACAGAATCCCTCTGCACATCTCCTTCTCCATCACCCACAAAAGATTAAACAAAATATGCAGGCAAAATCAATGGCTCTAACAACCACCGCGTTCCACCTGCCCGACCACTTTCTCCATCCCACAGCCGCCGCCAAACATTCTGTTTTCATCAACCCCGCCTCAATTGATCATCCTCACCCGATCAAACCTAGATCATCCACAATTTCGGCCCTGAATTCCTCCTACCCCCCGCCGTCCTCCACCGCCACCACTCCGCACTCTAAATCGTGGAGTATTGACAGTTGGAAGTCCAAAAAAGCGTTCCAGCTTCCGGAATACCCGGATAAAACCGCCCTTGAATCTGTCGTGAAAACCCTAGAATCATTCCCCCCGATTGTTTTCGCCGGCGAGGCGCGAAACCTCGAGGAGAGGCTGGGGCAGGCCGCGCTCGGCAATGCATTTCTGTTGCAGGGTGGCGACTGCGCTGAGAGTTTCAAGGAATTCAGCGCCAACAATATAAGGGACACTTTCAGGGTCCTTTTGCAGATGAGCGTTGTTCTTATGTTTGGTAGTCAGATGCCCGTTTTTAAGGTCTTTAATCTTTCTTATTTGAAAGTATGTGCTTTCTCTTGTCAGATTACCTACTTTTGTGCGCATGTGTTTTGGTTTATGAATGAGCCTATAGATACAATCAAATTCACTTAAATTGTATTTATCGACTCTGTTTCTAGTTTGTTAAGATTATGTTCTTGGGATTGCAAACTAAATATCGTAGTATGTGATGAATAAGAAGGCTGTGAAGAATTGGTGAAACTTCTACACAGAGTGACTGAAAGTGGATGATCATGCAGTTTCCCTTTTACTTGTTGCCAACTAAATAGGATTATAATCATTTGTATCGACTAAAAGTATGAGAGCTTTTAGAAAATGGTAAAGCACTAACATTCCCATGCAGCGACGATTGAAAAGCTTCTTTTGTGGCAGTGCCTGGTTTATTTATTGTATAGTGGAGGACTGTGCACAAGATAAGTATTATATATGCATGCTAATTTGACACTATATCTTGTATGTCTTTGTGATCATTGATTGTTGTGATAACTTAGAACAATTAGTGATTAAGGATTGAGCTGTTTACATTTTCATTCGTGGGGCTTTATTCTGTAGGTGGGAAGAATGGCAGGACAGTTTGCTAAACCAAGATCAGATCCCTATGAAGAGAAGGATGGAGTGAAGCTGCCTAGTTACCGTGGAGACAATGTCAATGGGGATGCTTTTGATGAAAAAACGAGAGCTCCAGATCCCCAGAGAATGATCAGAGCCTATGCCCAATCTGCTGCTACGTTGAACCTGCTTAGAGCATTTGCTACTGGAGGCTACGCTGCAATGCAGAGGATCAGCCAGTGGAATCTGGATTTTACTGAAAAAAGTGAGCAAGGGGATAGGTATGCTATCCTCATTTCTCGTTTATTCTAACTATTTATTCTTCAGTTCAATTCATTTGGGGCGCTTGGTTCCAAGTTTCAATGAGGGTGGTAATGAGAAACATTGGACAGTAAATTACAACAAAAATGATGGTTACATTGTTAGTGTTTTGCTCTAATCTTGGAATAATTAGGGGGGGAAATGATTGTTGGTTGAAGAATAGTGGAATGATTATTGGAGGGGAAGTAGTTAACTAAAATGGGGTAATTGATTAACTTATTTTGAGTCTCATTACCTCGTATGGAGAATTGATAATTTTTATTAACCACCACAATTACCCATGTTCATTCTCATTATCATTCCCATTGAATAGTTTTGAACCGAGCACCCTCTTAATTCAATGGACTGAGTTTCTGGATGTGGGTATTTGGAAAAGATACCGTGAACTAGCTAACAGAGTTGATGAGGCCCTTGGCTTCATGGACGCCTGTGGTCTTACTGCTGATCACCCGATCATGACAACTACAGAGTTCTGGACATCACATGAATGCTTACTTCTACCTTATGAACAAGCACTTACTAGAGAGGACTCAACTTCTGGCCTGTATTATGACTGCTCTGCTCACATGATTTGGGTAGGGGAGCGTACAAGGCAGTTAGATGGAGCTCATGTAGAATTCTTAAGAGGAGTTTCGAACCCCCTGGGAATCAAGGTGGCTAACAAAATATTAATCCATAACTAGTCCATTCATTCATGTATTTCTACTTGGTTTTATCTAGAAAAGCTAAAAGTTATAGTTGAATGTCTCTTCTTTCATAATAAAGTTGTTGACCTTACTGCAGGTCAGTGAGAAGATGGACCCCAATGAGCTAGTTAAACTCATTGATATTTTGAATCCTGAAAACAGACCTGGAAGGATCACGGTGATCACCCGAATGGGCGCTGAGAATACGAGAGTGAAACTTCCTTTTCTGATAAGGGCTGCTCGCAATGCAGGTCAAATTGTCACTTGGGTCAGCGACCCTATGCATGGAAACACAATCAAAGCTCCTTGTGGACTCAAGACCCGTTCATTTGATTCAATAAGGGTATATTTCTATGCTTTTTTTATATCCTGTTGTGTTGTAACAGAAAATGAAAACGAAAAAAAAATACACGCTGCAGAACTCTGCCATACATTTAAATAACTAATATTACCTTCAAACATAATTGCCAATAGTATGTGGAAAAGCTTCTGTTGGTGATATAAGTCGATATATCAATGGTATGTAATGTATGCATATTAAACAAACTAAGTGGAATTTTGAGGTGGCTCATACGGTCAATGTCGAAGATTGTTGTATTTCCTTGTATTGTTGATTTAATATATTACATTTTATTTCTGGTATTACTTGCACTTGCTTCCACTATATATACAATCGTAACTGTTGATTTTGGTTGGCAGGCTGAGGTGAGAGCATTCTTTGATGTACATGATGAAGAAGGAAGCTGTCCAGGCGGTCTGCATCTGGAAATGACGGGCCAAAATGTTACAGAGTGCATCGGAGGGTCTAAAACTATCACTTATAATGATCTCAGCTCCCGCTATCATACTCATTGCGATCCAAGGCTCAATGCTTCCCAATCTCTAGAGCTTGCTTTCATTGTATCTGAGCGTCTTCGAAAGAAGAGAATCGGATCGTAGGAAAATCTTTCACAACTATATATTACATCCCTTAATTTCAGGTGATTCGAAATTAGAAGATACTGAACATTTGAGATGATTCTAAGTTGTAGATGCTACTTCAAACAACTATGTTGTTCTTTGAAGCCTATTGTAATAAGATTATCTTTTCTTTTCATCTTTCCACTATTCCATTACCACGTGACACGTGTGGTTTGCAAACTCTACAAAACAAAGTGAAATCACTTATTTTCAAAAGTTACTTCTCACAGCTTCTGAAAATAAGTCATTCTAAAATTTGTTGATAGAGTTTGCAAATACTTATTGATCAATCTTGTGATCATAAGGTTGCAATTAGGGTCGAACATGAAATTAAGTTATTGGATTGTCTTATTTGATATCATTCGGTAAAAGATTTTAGAATTCTGTTAAAATGTGGTTATTAAATAAGCTCAAAGAATATGTTTGGTAGAGTTTTAAACTTAAGTTTAACTTTAAGCTCAAAAGTGTAATATTGTTAGAATATTCGAGCTCTAACCCGTGTTCAATTTTGATTATGTTTGTTTGAACTTGACTAATCAAATTTGTACAACTGTGTTCGAATAAATTTTTTAGCACCCTATGTATCCTTTACTATATAGATAATACAAAAGCATTCAATCTAGCATCTACAACGACAACACTTTAATTATTTAGTTAATCCCTCAATTCATGTATTAAACCGCGTGATATAAGTTTGGAGGATGACAATATTTTTCCAACCAACATTAAAGATTAATTATGTAACCGCGTGATATAAGTTGTAGGATGGCAATATTTTCCAAGTGGTTATCCAACATTAAACTTAATGAGGTCGCCCATTAAGCAGCATATTAACACTTAACAGTGACTGCGTCGGCATCCATTAAAAACCAACACCCAACTAAAAGAATTGATATTTGTAAGAGTGGGTTTTGAAAGAATTGTGTCTCATTTAAAAGAAATTTGTAGAAAGATGTAGAAATTTGGAATCACAAACTCATCTAATATTCTCTAATAAAAAAAAATTATAAAATCACCTTATGTAAATCGAATTGGTAGAAATATTTTTCGAAAAAAATTCTATTCAAAATATTATTTGTTCAATTAGAAAATGACTTTGAAAAATAAATATATATAAGAAGTTGTGATTGATTTGAAATTATAGGAAGTTTCTCTCCCAAGTGGTTTTAGAGGTGCGAATCTTGATTCAATTCGTTCTCGAAGCATGACTTGTGCAGGTGCAACCCTGCGCATACGCATACAAATGTCATATTGAATTTAATAAACCAAATTATATATGTTGTATCCTAAATAACAGTGGTTCTATTGGTTAATTAGCACCGAGCGTGGAAAGAGTATTTGTTTTAAGGAAAAAAAAAATGTGTACAGTATAAGTCTTAATTCCTTCATCTTAATTCTGCCATTTCTAAACAACTCAAGTTAGCTATGTGGATATTCAGATTTGAGGCTTAGATTATTAACTTAAAAGAAAAAAAAAAACAGAGATTCATTTCCAAATATTTAACTTGTTTACAGAGTCTAATTATTAAATTTGAAAGTTCTATACTTCAATTTACTACTTAATTTTTTCTTGTTTCTAATCGAAAGAATTCCGCCTCATCTAAAAGTCCGGATCTTTGTCCGAGCGTGAGTCTTTTGGCTCTGATACTATGAAAGAATTCCGTCTCATCTAAAAATTCGAACTTGTAGAAGGATGTGAAATTAATTCATTTAATTATTTCCCTCAACCCCAAAACTATGTTTTTTTTTTTTTTTTTTTTAATATGCACATCCATATCACAATCAATTTTGAATTTCTAAATTCGATTCCCACATCCACATCCATCCTTATAGTATACCTATTTTAACAAAATTTACATGACTATTTTTTTTCCTCACTCATCTTCCACATATACTTCATCGTAAGAGACTCATTTATTTTCTGTTATTTTCTCTCGCTCCTTTTTTTTTAAACCTATTTATAATTACTTCACAATTTTTCTCATTCACTTTTAATTTGACATAAATTTTCATTCGCAGTTGTAATTTCATTTCTAATCAAACACATTTTTTTTTATTGAATTACTCACATTTCATCCTCCTCAATTTCTAAACAAACACCACCTAAAAATTTGAGGGAAAGAAAGATACTATGTAGCCTTGTAGAACTTTTCAACTTCTTTAGTAAAATTGTAAATTTTTCATCCAAGTGCAAGTTTAAGGGCATACTTTCATATTCATCTGATGCACGGTGCACTCATTTAATAATTGAGGTTATTTAAATTGAAAAGTGTAACTGATTACACTGAAAAGTGTGGTCATATTACATTGAAAATCAATTTTCAGTGTAATCTGACTACATTTTTCAGTGTAATCAAATCATACTTTTCACTGTAAATAATTTTAACTATTGAGTGAGTGCACGATACACCAAGTGCATGGGATAGTTTCTCAAATTTAATTTATTTTTCAAGTTCGATGCGAATGACGCAAGTTTTGGTAGCATAATGGCATCACACTTTCATTCATATTAGAGAACCTTATCGTGAACCACTCTTTTCGTGTTTGGTGACTTTGAGAGATTCCACGCCATAATTAATTTGCCACGCCACTCAAATGAAATCATGATTGGATTCAATTAAAGTTGGATTAGGAGGAATTCGCTTATTAGATACACAAATTTTTTTTTGAAAAATAAGCTCTGTTAATTGAAGGATAGTTTTTCCCCAACGTGGCCTTTTTTATAAAAGAAAAAAGCTAACTACATATATAACTATTATTTTTTCCACTAATCAAGAGTTATAAGAATATTAGGTATTTTGTCTCTGTTCCGATTTCTTTTTTTTAAGTACAATATTGTTTTGAAGAAAGTATGAGAAATATTGCAATTTCTCCAATAATATTTGTTTGCGGTACAAAACTGTTAGAGAAAATTGGTTGGTGGTATTAATTTATAATTAATTGATATTAAAGTTTATTTGAGACTTTAATAATTGACCAATTAATTTTGGGTGTTGAAATTAATTTCTCGGAAATTAATTGCTACAAGTGCGTTCTACTCTTGGAGTAGATGAGAATGGTGTATTCATACTCGCAAAACCGATTTTCGGTGAGTGAGAAATTGAATCGGAAATCGAAAGGCTCAACACCTAAATATGGGATTAAATGAGTCATTTAATTCACCATCCCACATTGGATTTTTGGAATACTAATATACATGATATTAGTATGGGAACTATGAAGTATAATAAATTATAGTTGATTGCTAGTTAATCAAAGTTGTCACACTCGCGCGCGCCGAGCCGTGGCCGTGCCCGTGGACTTGGACTTGGACTTAGGGTCTTGGGTCCAGTGGGTATCTAATTTTTTGGAGAACAAAAATTAGGATATCGGGTCCACAGATTTTGGGTCGATTCGGTTCAGGACCCACCCGGTTAGAGAGGTCAACCGGATCATCAGATACTTCATAAGAGCACATAAATCACGTGTGCTAAATTCGTGGGACGTTACCAGTGTGATTTAAGGAAACGCGTTCTGGGTCAACTTCTGTTACAAACTTGCCACCAACGAAAACGCGTCCGCATTTAATGCCCACGCGGTTTTTCCTTCTGCATTGAGTGGAGGTTCGCCTATAAATAGCGTCCTCATGCATTTGCCTGGCCACACATTCAGAAAATCTTCTCCTCTCTCTCAGTCTCTCTGCATATAGAGTCTCTAAGTGCCAGTCCAGTTCAAAACGCTTGTTGTGTTCGCCGGAGCTCCAAGACCTGTGGTGCTACACTCTTGGAGACGATAGTGACGTTTTACCTTTGGGGGCAAATTTCCAAGACCGAAGAGCACTACCGGGGAAATTTTGTCTTGCGGGAAGAGGACTTCCTCGACTCATCACTGCTGCTATTTTTCTTTATTCTCTCTTTGTATCAGTTATTCGAGTTGTAATTTTTCTTTTATTTTTGAATTATTATTTCCACAGTCAAAACATATTTTCATTTACAATCGCAAGACAAAATTTATTTTCAAAATGACTGACGGAAATAACAATTCGGAGTCTGCTAACAAGGGAAACACTGTTGTTCCTCCTAGTAACCCCGCTCCCCAGGGCACCACTACCCCCGTTCCCCCTGTAACTGTCCATATTGGGCAGACCTCTAATCCCTCTGTGGTGAGCCATTTCCCATTTGATAACTCGAGACCTTTTATGGTCCAAAGTGAGAGACCCGAAAAGTTTTCGGGTAAGAACTTCAAGAGGTGGCAACAGCGTATGCTGTTCTTTCTGACCACCTTGAGGTTGGCGAGGTTCCTTACTGAGGACCCGCCTGTGGTCGTTGAGAACGATGCGCAGAATGAGGAAGTTCGTGCCCGCTGGTGGGAACACGACTTCTATGCTCAGAATTACATTCTGAGTGGTCTGGCAGATGTTTTGTACAATGTCTACCAGAAGTGCAAAACGGCCAAGGAAATGTGGAATTCCTTGGAGGCCAAATATGTGGCCGAGGATGCCGGTACTAAGAAGTATTTGGTTGGGAAGTTCTTGAACTTCAAGATGGTGGACTCGAAGTCTGTCGTCGAACAAGTTCAAGAATTCCAGTTGATTCTGCATGACATTGCTGCAGAAGAAATGATACTGCCAGACGTTTTCCAAGCCGCTGCAGTAATTGAGAAACTGCCTCCAAGCTGGAAGGAGTTTCAAAGCCACTTGAAGCTGAAGAAGAAGAGTATGACCTTGCAAGAGGTCATAGGCAAACTTCAGATTCGCGAGGGTGGGCTGGAGAGGAACAAAGGTCAGGAAAAGGCCAAAGCTAATTTGATGGAATCAAAGAAGCGCAAGAGGCCAAATTCCAACAAAAGCAAACAACCAGTTGTAACTCGACCCAAATTTACTGGTGATTGTTACAACTGTGGAAAGCCGAACCACATTGCAAGATTCTGCAAGGCCCCGAAGAAAGTTGATAAAGGCAAGGGCAAGCAGTCCAATGCGAACGTGGTTGAAGGGGAGTTCACTGAAGAGGACCTTGCTGCAGTGACCACTGAAGTGAACCTCGTGGGCAACCCAAAGGAGTGGTTCATTGATACGGGGGCTACCTGTCATGTCTGTTCTGATAGGAACGCTTTCTCGACCTATGAGCCAACCAATGGGAGAAAGTTGCACATGGGGAATCAAGCCATGTCTGAAGTGGTTGGGGTTGGCAACGTTGTTCTGAAGCTGACCAGTGAGAAGAACATCACACTGAGAGATGTCCTGCATGTCCCGGACATTCGCAAGAACCTCATCTCCGGCTCTTTACTAGTGAAGAATAATTTCAAACTTGTATTCGAGTCTAATAGGGTTGTTCTTAGCAAGTTCTCAGTGTACCTAGGTCGTGGATATGTCCACGATGGTCTGTTTAAGATGAGTGCCATTGTTGTACACCCCAAGGGGAAATCTGTTATAAATAAATAAGCTTCTACTTCTTCTTATATCGCTGAGTTTTCAGATTTATGGCACTGCAGATTGGGACATGTAAATGTTAAATCGATAAAACGACTAGTAAGTTTAAATTTACTAGATATAAAGAATGTCGATTTAAATAACAAATGCGAAATTTATGTAGAAGCTAAGATGACAAAGTTGCCTTTCCCTTCGGTTGAAAGGAACTCAGAACCTCTAGAATTAATTCACACTGATGTGTGTGACTTAAAATTTGTACAAACTAGAGGAGGGGAGAAGTACTTCATCACTTTCATAGATGATAGTATGAGGTTTTGCCATGTTTACCTTTTGCACAGTAAGGATGAAGCGTTAGATGCTTTTAAACTGTACAAAAGTGAAGTGGAAAACCAGTTGAATAGATGAATCAAAATGGTTCATAATGATAGAGGAGGAGGGTATGTAGCACCGTTTGAGAAGATATGCTCCGAATCTGGAATCATACATCAAACTACTGCTCCTTACTCGCCTCAATCTAATGGTGTTGCGGAACGAAAGAACCGAACACTCAAAGAGATGATGAATGCTATGCTTATTAGCTCGGGTTTACCGCAAAACTTGTGGGGGGAAGCCATTCTGTCGGCTAACCACATTTTGAACAAAATTCCACATAAGAGTAAAGATACGACTCCTTATGAATTGTGGAAGGGGCGGAAACCGTCGTATAAATACCTCAAAGTGTGGGGGTGTTTAGCAAAGGTTGAAGTGCCTCTACCTAAACAAATTAAAATCGGCCCTAAAACGATTGATTGCATATTTGTTGGGTATGCACTAAATAGTAGTGCCTATCGGTTTCTGATTCACAAATCAGAAGTTCCTTATATGACAGAAGGCACTTATATAGAATCGAGAAACACTGTGTTTTTTGAAAATATATTTCCTTACAAGACCAAGGAAGATGAAATATCAACCAAAAGACCTCGAAATGAGGAGGTTGATGAGGATGCTGGTCCGTCCACTCAAGATAGTGGCGAGTTAAGACGCAGCAAGAGAGCTAAGATAGTTAAAACCTTTGGTCCCGATTTCATCACTTACGTATTAGAAGAGGAACCGAGGACTATCAAAGATACTCTATCTAGGCCAGACGCTCCGCTCTGGCAAGAGGCAATTAACAGTGAAATCGACTCTATCAAGCAAAACCACACGTGGGAGTTGGTTGATCTCCCACAAGGTTGCAAGCCCTTAGGATGCAAATGGATCCTTAAAAGAAAGTATAAAGCGGATGGATCGGTTGAAAAATACAAAGCCCGCTTAGTGGCCAAAGGGTTCAAACAAATCGAAGGGTACGATTTCTTTGATACCTATTCACCTGTAACGAGGATTACTTCCATTAGAGTGCTAATCGCGATAGCTGCTTTGCACAATCTCGAAATTCACCAAATGGATGTTAAAACTGCGTTTCTCAATGGTGAAATGGATACAGATATCTATATGGATCAACCAGAGGGGTTTGTAGCACCTGGAAATGAGAAAAATGTGTGCAAACTAGTGAGATCGTTGTATGGGCTTAAGCAAGCTCCAAAACAATGGCATTTGAAATTTGATAGCACCATGTTATCAAATGACTTTCGTATTAATGAGTGTGATAAATGTGTGTACGTGAAAAGTACACCGAAAGGATTTGTCATATTGTGTCTATACGTTGATGACATGCTTATTATGAGTAATGATCATGATTTACTCATTAGTACGAAACGCATGTTGAGTCGAAACTTCGACATGAAAGATTTGGGTGTTGCTGACGTGATTCTAGGAATCAAGATCAGCAGGACATCAAATGGCATATCTTTAACACAATCTCACTATGTAGAGAAAGTGCTAAAGAAGTTCAATGCCTTTGATGATCCACCTGCAAAGTCCCCATTGGACATGAGTGTGAATTTGAGCAAAAACAGAGGTAGTCCTGTAGCTCAACAAGAATATGCTAGAGTTATCGGTAGCATAATGTACATTTCGAATTGTACGCGTCCCGATATAGCATGTGCGGTGAATAAACTTAGTAGATTCACAAGAAATCCAAGCAATGAGCATTGGAATGCACTCAGGAGAGTCTTAAGGTACTTAAAGTATACTCTCGACTTTGGGCTATAGTACACTAGGTATCCTGCTGTACTTGAAGGGTACTGCAATGCTAATTGGATCTCAGACACTAAAGAGTCATTCTCCACTAGTGGATATGTGTTCACTATAGGAGGAGCGGATGTGTCCTGGAGATCGGCTAAGCAAACATGCATAGCCTGATCCACCATGGAATCAGAATTCATAGCTTTGGATATAACTGGTGAAGAAGCAGAGTGGCTTCGAAATTGGTAGGGCTTTAAGTGACATGTATAACGGAAAGTCTAGACACATTCGTCGTAGACATAATTCCGTGAGACAATTGATCTCAAGTGGTGTGATGTCAATAGACTATGTGAGGTCTAAGGACAGTCTTGTGGATCCGTTAACTAAGAGTATAAATCGAGATCAATTGTCTAAACTGTCAGAAGGAATGGGTCTAAAATCCATAAAGTAAACTGAAGCAGTGGTAACTCAACCAAGTTGACTGGAGATCCCAAGATCTTGGTTCAACGGGAAAACTAAGTTGTGGAAGTTAGAGAATGCACTTGGTAACCCGACCATTCCTTATAGGACAGTACACCAAGTGAGAACCCGTATGTGGTACAGGCTAAGTCTATACGACTTTTAATGAATCCTAAGTCCATGTGGGGGATGGAGTATTGCGGGATACTCAAGAGGAGTTCACCCATGTAAGTGTGAGGTGAGAGGCCGCCTCAAATATCAATGGATATTAAACACTTATGAATCCAAAGGGTGTCCATGGCCGAAACGGACAAAAATGTGAGAACAAGAAATGAGCGTAGAGATATTATTGTGTCAGTATTATTGTCTAAGTACACACCAAGGCGGAATGGTTCAAGGCAATGTGTCCACCAGGCTGCCGGTGTACTCGGTAATACTTGACTATGGAAGGTTCAAAGCCACAAACTACCTATCCAGATGCAATAATGTTTTGTGTTTGAACTGGACTGTGAGTCTGCATGTCTATATGTTCAATTTCCACTCATGTGGGGGATTGTTAGAGAAAATTGATTGGTGGTATTAATTTATAATTAATTGGTATTAAAGTTTATTTAAGACTTTAATAGTTGACCAATTAATTTTGGGTGTTGAAATTAATTTCTCGAAAATTAATTGCTACAAGTGCGTTCTACTCTTGGAGTAGATGAGAATGGTGTATTCATACTCGCAAAACCGATTTTCGGTGAGTGAGAAATTGAATCGGAAATCGAAAGGCTCAACACCTAAATATGGGATTAAATGAGTCATTTAATTCACCATCCCACATTGGATTTTTGGAATACTAATATACATGATATTAGTATGGGAACTATGAAGTATAATAAATTATAGTTGATTGCTAGTCAATCAAAGTTGCCACGCGCGCGCGCGGAGTCGAGCCGCACCGCGCAGCGCCCGCCCCCGAGGCCGTGGCCGTGGACTTGGACTTGGTCTTGGTCTTTGGGTGGACTTTGGGTCTTGGGCCCAATGAGTATCTAATTTTTTTTAGAACAAAAATTAGGATATTAGATCCACGAATTTTGGGTCGATTCGGTTCGTGCCCCACCCGGTTAGAGAGGTCAACCGGATCGTCAGATACTTCATAAGAGCACATAAATCACGTGTGCTAAATTCGTGGGACGTTACCAGCGTGATTTAAGGAAACGCATTCTGGGTCAACTTCTGTTACAGACTTGCCACCAACGAAAACGCGTCCGTATTTAATGCCCACGCGGTTTTTCCTTTTGCATTGAGTGGGGGTTCGCCTATAAATAGTGTCCTCATGCATTTGCCTGGCCATGCATTCAGAAAATCTTCTCCTCTCTCTCAGTCTCTCTGCATATAGAGTCTCTAAGTGCCAGTCCAGTTCGAAACGCTCGTTGTGTTCGCCGGAGCTCCAAGACATGTGGTGCTACACTCTTGGAGACGATAGTGACGTTTTACCTTTGGGGGCAAATTTCCAAGACCGAAGAGCACTACCGCTCGTTGTATTATTTTTTCTTTTATAATTAAGACTCTTCTACTCAATTATAAAAGAAAAAATAATACTCAATTATAAAATGAAAACAATACTTTCATACACATCTAATACTCAATTATAAAATGAAAACTGTTGGAATTATTGGTGTTTACCAATAATAATATGTGAGTGAAAATTAAAAGAGAATTTAATTGAGATTGTGCTGGAGACATTGGACCTTGGACCTTGGTTATTGGTCCTTGACAATTGATCTCTAGATTGTATTTGGGTCTTAGAAGAGTTTTCTAAGTTTGTTGAGCCCAAAGTTTGGACTTAACCCAAAAATCTGGAGAGTCCAAATTCGTTGAAGAGGACATGAAAGTGCATGATAAACATGCATAACATGTGATGAAATTCAATTGTTGGCAAATTCCCTGATTTTCGTTTAATTGGGAGTGACTTACGCCTCCCTAATTTTGGCTGAGACGAACCGGAATCCAGAAAGGTCCAGGTTCGTAGTTTGACTAACAATCCTTCCATGCATGCGTGAGTCTTGGAAGCCTATAAATAGGTGTCTTCATGCATAGTTTCTGGCGCCACACAGAAAATCTATCTCACTCTCTCCCTAAGTATTCTAACATATAGAGTCTTTAAGAAATCAGTCAAGTTCATACGTTCTTTCTATTCGCCGGAGCTTCAAGACCTGCGATGCTGCACTCTTGAAGACGAAAGTGTCGTTTTACCTTTGGGGACGTATTTCCAGAACCGAAGAGCACTACCGGGGAAATTTCATCTTGCGGGAAGAGGTCTTCTTCTACTCGACACACTGATTTCTTCTCTTTTTTGTTTCTGTGTAACCTTTCCGTTTCGAGTTGTAACTTTATTTTTATTTTTTTATTTTTGTAATTGAATTATTATTTCCACAGTCATCAAAATTCCAACAAAAACAATACTCTTCATACATCTAAAATGAAAATAATACTCAATTATAAAACTCTTACAATACCATTTTATATTAAAATTCACTTTTTAACAATTTCTTTTGAAAAAAAAAAAGTGTCATATTAGGTGAACATTTTATGTGAGTATAATTTTCAACAAGTGCCTGCAAATCGTCCCAAATTTGCAAATAATGTGTTGTGTATTGTTGTAAAACACAAATTGCAAACTCTCACGCATCTATACTATACAAATGGAAACTAGAAATTCCGAAGACGAGCCTAATGCCTAATAGTGCTACCTGATAATCCCCTCCAAATAAATTACTCCTACCTTGTAATTAGGGGAAAGAAAATAGTAAAGACATCTAATGATGAAACCTGTCCTATCAGTATCACCCTATTATATTTTGGAGTTATGAGATTTTTTTTTAATATTGTCATCATTTTGATACCCGTCTCATAATAACAAAGGCAAGGATGATACAACATCAATTAAAAGTAAAAACTGTGACGTTTTTAACCCTGAACTGTAGGGTACCCTTTTTCTTTACTCCACGTTTATTTATGAATAATAGCAAAACGACAAAACCTCAATTCAAAGCCAAATTTAGACTTACTTTAGCAAAATATCCATTATTATACAGTACTGCTCTATTCGATTTCCTCCACAATGTACACATCATCATACATATCCACAACCACAAGGTACAACCCTCCAAAGTACAACCCTCTTAGCTGCGACCGTATTCACAATAGTGCTCCCGGCCGCAGCCGATACCTCCCCTCCACATTCCTTTTTTTTTTTTTCATTCTTATCTCCTTCCCTGAAATCTAAACAAGTGTAGAACAGAGTGATGTTTGCGGGTCCCACATCGCAGGCAACAGGTACTTGCGCCCGTTCACCCCATGCGCATTATAGCTTGCGCCCGTCGTCTTATCCGTCAACACATTCCCTGCATATCCCGGGTACGCGCCCGACCCAAATACCCCCGGGCACGCCGTCACCGCCTCCAACGGCGCCGTCGCCGGCCCCTGGAAATACCCGTTGTTGAACGGATTCGTTACCGTCCCGGCCAAAACCGCAGCCAGATTGATTACCATTCCGTCCACCCCGACGTCGCCGTTCGGCGCCACCAGCGGCGGCACCTGCGGACCGTACAACGGCTGGTGAAACGGCCACGCGCAGTAGCCCGGGCACTGGGTCTCCGAGTTCCCGACCCACGCGTAGGCGAACCGGGCCGATCCGCGGGTCGAGCCGTGGCTGCCGCACCGGTTCATGCAAAAACCGTTGACGGCGACGTCCTTCGCCGTTAACACGACGTTAATGGCTCCGGTCAAGTGGCCGCCCCTGGCGGCCAGGTAAATGATGTGGGAATTTTTGAGAGATTTTCCGAGAGAGTAATTCTCGACGAGGAACTGTTTTCCGACGGCGAGAGAGGCGGCGCCGGCAGCGCCTTTATACTTGGAAGTCGTCTTCCACCAGGACGCGACGGAGGGGGGCGCGGATTTGGCGGAATTTAGGGATTGGAGGAAATCGACGATTATCGTCCGTTGGGTGGGGGTGAATTTGCCGTACCAGATGAGATTAACGGTGACGGTGCCTTTGAGAAGGGCGCCGTTATGGTATTTCAAAACCAGGGGCTGTTCCTGCACTAGGACCGCCGTGGAGGAGAAGGTGAAAATGGCGAGGAGGAGGAGAGGGGGAAGATGGTAATTTAGGGACATGGCTGGTATAAGTTTCAGTGTTCTGCTGATAGTGGAGGTGAATTGGGAAATTAAGCTTATTAGTGGTGGTATTTATAGTAGGAAGAGGGGAGTCAACATCGGAGTAGACACGTGTAAAAATGTGATTGGTACGAGATGGTGTGTACAGCCAGGCTGGAGATGACGTGGTTTGAGATGGTGAGGTGGAATATGGCAATGCAAGTGATGTTGACGTGCGTGTTGTTTGATTGATATTTGTAATGCACGCTTTGAACAAAAAGTACTATTCCTTATGACCCTTCCCAATTTATGAATTTCACTTTTATTTATACTTATGCATAAGAAGATTGTATTCTGTCGATACATATTTGGGGGATTAGTTCTAGACTTAAATTTCACTTAAATTTTGAAAAAAAAATTAATTTGAAATTAATAATACTCCAAAAAATAATCAGTAATACTTTAAAAAAACATCAGTAATACCCCAATTGCAAAGATACACAGTTCGGTTTGTTTGTATAGATTTTTTTAAAAAATATCGAAATTAAAGCCAAAATTGAGTTTAAAATTCAAGTGTATGCTAGAATTTATAATCTCACAGTTCTTCGTTGATCTTGATTTGGATTTTAAAAATCAGATTTTGGATTTCAAAATTTAAATATTGTTTTGATTTAGGATTTTAAAATAGAATTTTCATATCTTCTCCTATAAATATCTAGCTAAATACATATTAATTATTACACAACTATTCAATCGTTACAATTATTCTCTCATAGTATTATAATATCATTAACCTTTTATACATGAAGTGAAATCACAATTTATTTAATCTCAAAATAAATACACACTAGATTTAAAAATTTTGATTTTGAAATCTACTAATTTTCAAATCAAACATTCTCTAAAGTCCCATCTACTTTTTCCCGGAATAAATTAAAAAATATCATTAAATATAAAAAAATAAAGATAGAAAGAGATAAAGAGACATATGAATCATATTAACCAATTAAAAAAGAAAAGGAGAAACTAAGTGGAACAACCCAAAATAAAAAAATAGAGTTTTAGAAGAGGATAGGGGGAGTATATTTTCCCCCACTTTAATAGAAAAAATAAATCTACTTTTCTCCCTTAAAATAAACAAAGAAAAATAGCTCAAATTCTAGCACACCGAACTGTGTAACTCCCTTATAATGATCAAGTTATTCACAAATTATAGCATGCACTCAAGTGTATAGCATGTACTTAAGTATATAGCATGCACTTGAATTTTAAGCTCAATTTTGACTTCAATTTTAATTTTTTTCAAAACACATACAAACACCCCGAACTGTATTTTTTTACAATTGTGGTATTACTGATGTCTTCTTGGGGTATTACTAATACCTTCTTGGAGTATTACTGATTACTTCTTGGATTATTGCTGATTTTTGTTTAGGGGACGCTTGGTTAGCAATTCTTCAATGGTAATGGGAATGAAAATTTATTTTCATCTATGCTCTCATAACAAAAATAATATGTTAGGGGAAGAAGTGTTTCAATGGTGACATCATTGCTAGTGTCATGCCCCAATTTTGGAATAGAAGTTGACAACAAATGGTTGTTGGTGGAGGGATGGGGGAGTGATTGAGGAGAATGATTGTAGGAAGAGAATAGGGTAATCAAAATGGAGTAGTGATTACCTTATTTAGGAGGAGAGGTAGTGATTTTGTTCTCATGAACAATGTTAATTACACTAATTTTCAATCTCATTCCCATTACCATTGAGGAGTTGTTAACCAAGCGTCCCCTTAGTGTATTTTTTTTTAAATCTAAATGCATATCATGGACTTAAATGCACGCTAGAATTGCTTCAAGTTATTTGGACAAAAAATTACTCGTTTTGTTCTTTTTTCATGACGAAAATAAAATAAAGTAAAACTGGATCTGTTATTGTCAAGGAAATAAACTTAATTATCATGGTGTTAAAAAAAAATTGGAACAACCAAGTCATTTCGGGTATGTTTGTTTTGGGATTTAAGTGTGCGGGGGAAGTCATGACTTTGAAATCTTAGGATGTGAAAATCTTAATGAATAATACTCCCTCCGTCCATGAGTAAACTTCCCACTTTCCTTTTCGGGCCGTCCACGAGTAAGTTTCTCATTCCATAAATGGAAATAACAACACTCTATTATATATAAACTTTAACCTTCAAACTCACACAATATTACAAAAATGTCACTCATTCACTTTACTTTTCAACACTATTCATTACTTTATCCCAAAAGTCAACATGTGGCCCACCATATATTAATAAACAAATACACTTTCTTAAACCATTCAACAAAAAGAAGTGGGAAACTTACTCGTGGACGGAGGGAGTATGAGTATGTGTTTGTTTTGGGATTTTAGTAGGGTGAGATTTTGCTTTATGTCAAATCAATGTTTATTAGTGATTGATGTTGTATTATTTTATTATATTGTGTAAGAGAAAAGTAGGAGAGATGTTGAGTGGATGATAAAAAAGTGATGATGTGATTGTATTTAATTATATGAAAAATAGTACTCCCTCCGTCCCCTAATAATATTCACACTTGTGTGGGCACAGATTTTAAGAAAAACTGCTTTATTGACTTTTTGAACCAATGAATGAAGAGTATTTTGAATTAAAGTAGGTAGTGTGAGAGTGTTTTATTTCCTTTTTTGGGGTGTGAATATTATTGTGGGACATCCCAAATAGGAAAGTATGAATATTAAGAGGGGACGGAGGGAGTAATAGGTTTATAGGTAGGGATTGAGTTTGGGATTTGAAAACCCGATTTTAAATCCCGAACTCGTATGGGGCGTGGATTGCAAAGTCCAAAGTCCATCAGTGTGAGTCCCAAAACAAACATACCCTGGAGAAGTAAATGGTGGTTCTGTCTTTCCATTTAAAAAAATTGGATTGATCTGGGTCGTGAGGGGGATGTGATTGTTCCATTCATTCATTAGTCAGTGTAGCAAAGGAGGGTAGTCGTATAGTTCAATGGGGTGATACCTATTGTTCACTTTAAAGAATATATTTGTCTAAAACATAAAAAAAAAAAAAAAAATGATGGACGATCTAAAATTTACTAAAATTAAAGAACAATTTGTTCTCCAAGGATTCGGTTCAAGCCATCCGGAACCCCGCTAATGTAGTTTGACGGATGACTCCGAAAAAAAAAAAAAAAAAAACTATTCCTAAGAGATGTTTGTTTTGGAATGTGACAATCGAATTTTGAATTTTAAAATCTAAATATTGATCTACATTGAGATTTTAATATTGAGTTTCCACGTCCTCTTCTATGAATACTTATAAATATATTAATAATTACAAAATCATTTAATCATTACAATTACTCCCCCACAATAATATGATAATATAGTATTATTCACTTTTACACATAAAATTAATTCCTAATCTATTTAAAAATGTGAACACAAAAACTGAACTTAAATGAAATTCATAAGTATTAGGGACTCGATGTTTATTATTTAGTGAAATGAGTATTAATAAAGAGACTTTTTCATCCAAAAATAAGAAAGAAAGAAAAACAGATTATTAGCTAATTAAATTAAAAGTAGTCAAACCAGGAGATAGAAGTATTAATGTACAATTAAATAGTTGGGTAAGGGGCAATAATTTTGACATGTATCCAAATGAAATAATATTGTTGAGTGGGCTATGTGGGGTAGGGTTTTTTTGGCAGCCCCTACCTGCCCAAAATGCCATCTGGTGAGTAGTGGCATAATTTACTCTGACAAAATTATTAACTTTTCATCATCCCATCAAATTAATTTCACAAAATAATATAGGAGCAGGAGTATGTACGATCAATGTTTATCTGCAGAAAAAAAAGGACTGCAGAAATATTTTCCTTTTTCTTTTATATATTTTCTTTCTTTATTTGGGACCACCAAATAAAGTAGGGAGGGCCCTAGAGGAAAAGGTAAAGGCAGAAGGTAGTAGGTTTATTTTGAGAAGCTTGTTGCATAATTCAAGGTATGGGGAGGTCATGGGCCCCACATCTGGAGTTCCCAATGATGACATAAGCTTTTAGCTTTTTGAGGTTCATTGCGTTGCGTCCCTCAAACTCCAATGCAATTGTACCACGGTACTACTCTACTCAATTCACCCTACTCCCTCTCCATATCTAATTTAAGCCTAAATCATAATTAACGCCAATTTAAAAACAAAAACATATAGTTGGAGTATCAATTAGTGCATAACTTGACAAGTTAGTGAAAATATATTTAATTAATTTATGTTCAGTTTGTTACAAAAATATTACTTCTCCTGCTATTAACTTCTCATTTTGTCATTTTATCCGTCCTACTATTTACTTACTCCTATTATATATTTTTTGGACATCAATTAATAATATTATATTAATATTTTATCTATATTCACTTATTTAAACATATATTACATTTTATTCTTTTTTCTCTCCATCACATTACATTTACTATATCTATATTTAATTCCACATCTTAAATGTTGTGTCCAAAAGTAACGTGAAGTTAATACTGGGACAAAGAGAGTATTATTACACATAAAAAGTACTTCCTCCGTCCCCTAACACTTTACACACTTTCATTTTTCGTTCGTACTAAGACACTTTGCACACCCTATATGTAGAAATATCTATTTAACTTTACACAATATTCAAATATTTAAAATATCATTATTTTTAATACTTACTTCAATCAATTTCATTACTTTAATAATAAAATTGTACACATCATTTTTTTATACTATACTCATTATACATTTTTCTTAAAAAGTATTCCCTCCGTTCATCAATACTCCATTACTGTCGGGCACATGATTTAATAAAAATTAATATTTTACTAAAGTAGATAAAACAGGAATATTGTAGTGGGTATTGTGGAACTCATTTATTTATTTGTGAATAGTGTTTATTTTCAAAAGGAATTGATAGAAATTTGGTGAACAATAAAAAAAAAAAAAAGTGGGTAAAAATTTGATAGACGGATAAAGTATATCCAAAATAATTTTTAAAGAGTATTTAAAGATGAAAGGAAGTAAATTAATCTCATATCTCAATTTGACAAAACAAATGTCCTGATTCTCCCAAGTAAAATCTGGCATTTGCTTTTGTTGGGAAGTAAAGGTCCCACATCTTTCTTTATCTTTTTTCATTTATAACACATCTTTCTTTATCTTTCATTTATAACACATCTCAATGCTCCTTACACATTTAATCAGAAATTATAATATATCCATCTTCGAACACCAACTTGTATGTTTATCAATGTATTTTCCTATTTATGTGGTATTACAAAATAGGTGGTGCATATAAATGGGTGTTTATTAGTAGATACTAGTGTGCGTCTCGCGAATTTTGTGGTCTGAAAAAATATTTATTATTATTATTTTAAATTATAAATATTATTTTTTTTTAAAAATATTTTGTAATTTTGATATAATATTAAAATTGTAATTATAATTCAAAAAACAATAAAAAAACATTATATATAAATAAATAGAAAATTTAAAAAATATTAACTAATTCACAGTTCACACATTCAATCTCAAATTAGTATAGTACAATATTACTTAAACTTATAGTTGTTGTATACTTGCATGCCCAGTTTTCCACCATGGTATGAAGATACAATAACAATCGAACGCAAAAGTTTAACACTAAAGATAGAATCACACATTTCAAATCTAAAAGCAACATTTGACAAAAAAGATGTCATAATTAATATGGAATATTGTGTAGATGTTTGTCTGAGAATAATTGATCAATGTGTTGGTATTTATAATACACAATTCAACAATAAGAATTGACGTTTAGGCGTCAATCTTATTTTTTTTAAATTCAATTTCTCTCCTGAACATTTCACATATATATATTTTGCAAAAAAAAAAAGGTAAAAAAAAATTGAAATCGTTAAATAAAATCGAAATTCTACTCTACAAAACAATATCTATATTTTACAGTTTAAAATTCTATTTTGCAGGTGAAATTTTATTGAAAAAAAATTGTGTTACATTCTATTATTAATGGTAAGATATTATATTTGGTGGCAATATTTTTTGGGAATCATATGCTATCTCGGTGACAATATCATTTCGAAATATTTCAATTACTTGCTACAAATTTCACACCTATCAATATTTTGCAAAAATAAATTCCAAAAATATAAAAGAAAAGAAATCATTCAACCTTAAAAAAAGATCTGCTTGAATTAATTTAATATTTAAAATAATATTCTATATTTATATGCAAATATTATGTTTCCATTGATTAAAATATATTCAGATTTATTGTATTTTAAGGTAAAATACTTTTTAAAGTTATAATACTTAAGTTGTTAGTAAAGAAATTCAATGTCCTTTTTTTTCTTTTTGACCAACACTATATTTTTTTATCCATAAAAAAAGTATTCCACATATGTAATAATATATATATATATATATATATATATATATATATATATACATTAATTATATAACATATAACAGTCTTTTACTTATTTATCATTTAAAATACTATTTTCATATTTGTATGTTAACAATATAAAAGAAAAAAAAAATCCTAGTTTATAAAAGAATATATGTACTTTACAGTTTTACAGTCTATTTTGGCGGCATAATTTTACCAAAAAATAAACTTTTGTATTACAATCTAATATTAAAGACAAGATATTATATTTGGTGGCATGATTTTTTTTGTTATCATATATTATTTCGGTGACAATATATTTTCTTAACAATTTCAATTCCCTCCTACAAGTTTCACATCTATCAATATTTTGCAAAAATAACTTCCAAAATTATCTTAGAAGTGAAATTGTTCAACTGTGAAAAAAGATATGCTTGCATTAGTATAATCTTTTTAATTATATTCTATATTTTACGTAAATATTTTGTTTTCATTGATTAAAATATATTAGGATTTATTGTATTTTAGAGTAAAATATTTTTTAAAGTTATAGTACTTAAATTGTTAGTAAAGAAGTTTAAAGTCTTTTTTTTTTCAACACTATAATTTTCTATCCATAAAAAAGTTATTCCACATATTTTAAGAAAAACATATATACATTAATTATATAAGATATAACGACATTTTACTTATTTAAAAATTACAATACTCTTTTAATATTTTTATGTTAAAAAATATATAAAAGAAAAAAAATTGAAATCCTAGTCTAGAAAAAAATATTTGTATTTTGCAGTTTAATGGTCTATTTTGGCCGCATAATTTTATCCAAAAATAAATTTTTGTATTATAATCTATCATTGAAGGCAAGATATTATATTTGGTCGCAAAAAATTATTGGTATCATACACTATTTCGGTGATAATATCTTTTCCAAAAGATTTTAATTTCCTCCTACAAAAATTTCATGTATATCAATATTTTGCAAAAATAACTTCCAAAATATCTAAGAAGATAAATTGTTCAACCATGTAAAAAATGTCTCTACATCACCTTTAGGTTACCTGCAATACAAAATAAAGAAACATAAAGTTTAATCAAATTTCACCTATAATGCACACCTTATTCAGGAATGAATAATAGTTGGATCAAAATCGTAGGCGTGCGGTGGGAGAATCTTCTTATTGAAAGAGAATTTTTTTTATTAATGGTGGATTCTAAAAAATTATGAATGTAAAGATTTGAATAAGAGTATACATGGAATACGCTCCAATAATTTTCAACTCAAATTGATGCACATATAATTTGCTCTTAATGTGCACCTAATCATCTCCATGTGCATAATAAATTAGTTTACCTGCAAAAAAGACGAATATAATCTATACAAAAAATTACAGAAATAATCCAAATAAATGAATAAAAAATAAAATCATATTTCTTCACATAGTAGACAACAAATAAGAAAATAAAGGGAAGAGATGAGGATTGGGGTTGTGAATCCATATGAAACTAAATAGAGATTTGACATCTATAGAAAATACAAAATGAAATGTATGGTTGAGATTAAAAGTGTAAAATATATGGTGTAGATTAAGTCTTAATATGATTTAAAACATGCCTAAAATAACTTTTAAGGAGAATGCAATATTTTGAAATGAAATGATTTTAAAGGTGTCACGTTAAATTAAGTGAAATGTAATGCTGACACATCATCTTGTAGAGGTTTGAGAATATAATATAATAAGATATGATTATTTCCATCAATGAAGTTTGTTTCTTTTCTAATTATTATTAACAAAAGGAAAACAATCAAATTTTCATGTATTTCTCGACTATTCACCACTTTCACTACTTAATACACTTGCAATAATTTGATTATTGTCTTCACTCAAATCCACTCTAATAAAAAAAAAACCTAATTTAGTGTCGTCGTCATCTCTGCTATCTGTTATCGCGCCTTAGCGCCATATTCGTCGTCGTCGCCCTTGCCATTGTTGTCTCTGCCCGATACATTTATTGCTTCACATTTGTTGTTATCGTCTTTGCTCATTGCATCCAACACACCATGCCGAAAAAAGTACATATACAGTCATCGTTATCGCGCCACTGCCCTGACCCGCCCTAGACACCGCTAACACCGAGCCACAGCCCTAGCCGCCGCCACAGCGCCACCGGCCCTCACCGTCACCTCTAAGCAACTACCACTTGTCGTCGCTGCCTCTCTTTTGAATTACTCAGGGCTTTCTTTTGTTGTGATTTTAGATCTACAGTGGCCCCGTTATTACGGTTTTCGGTTGGTAGATTGACCCATCGAATTGATATTTTCTGCATCTTTATGTTTATGTTTCTGTTGTTTTTTTTCTCTGTTTTTCTGTACTTTTGTTTCCTTTCTGGTTTTGGGTTGTTGTGTTTCTCCATCCTGTTAGTGTGCCGGATGACTTTTGGTGTTCCTTGCGAAGCACATCCAATGCCAAACTTAGGTGTTCCTTATGTTGTTCTTGATTCTTTGAGTAGATCAATATATCATCGATGAAGACGATGATGAATTGATCCAAGTACGGATGGAACACCCGATTCATCAAGTCCATGAATACGGCAGGAGCATTGCTTAGTCCAAATGGCATTACTACAAACTCGTAATGTCCATATCGAGTTCTAAATGCCGTCTTCGGAATGTCGCTATCCTTGATCTTTAGCTGGTGATATCCGGACCTCAAATCAATCTTGGAGAAGACACTGGCACCTTTCAACTGGTCGAACAAATCCTCTATCCTTGGCAAAGGGTATTTATTCTTGATAGTGAGTCGGTTCAACTCCCTATAGTCGATGCACATCCTCATAGTTCTGTCTTTCTTCTTCACAAACAAAACAGGTGCTCCCCATGGTGAAACACTTGGCCGGATAAACTTCTTGTCCAATAGTTCTTGTAATTGCACCTTAAGTTCTTCCAATTCCTTCGGTGCCATCCGGTAAGGTGCCTTGGACACAGGTGCTGATCCGGGTACCAAATCTATGGTAAACTCCACTTGCCTATCTAGGGGATTACCCGACAAATCCTCAGGAAAAACATCTTGATAATCACGAACCACAGGTACGTTTTCAATATTCGGTTCATGAGCTGGGGTACCCATTACGTTGACCAAATACCCTTGACAATCGCCCCTCCGAAGCATCTTTATGGCTTTCATAGCGGTTATGATGAGATTGTGAGTTTCGGGTCGAGACCCGAAGTATACTAATTCCTCTCCACTTGGTAATTTCAGCACAACCTCCCTCTTACGACAGTCAATACTAGCTTGGTATCTAGACAACCAATCCATCCCAAAGATCACGTCAAAGTGATCCATCTCTATAACATATAAGTCAGCCTCTAAACTTCTACCACATATGTCTAAGTTCACATCCTTAACTACCTTATCAGCAACTATTGCTTCACCCGAGGGAATACTAACATCAAGTGCTTTTACCGTATTGGTTTCTTTGCAACCAACTTTGGCACAACACTTCGTGGACACAAAAGAATGTGTTGCACCCGTATCAAATAAAGCTACAACTGGAACCTTATTTAACGTTAACATACCTGTAAGGGTGTCAGGATTTTGATGCTCTTCATTCTCTTGTCCAGTCATGGAGAACACTCTAGCATTTCTCTTTGGGGCAGAATTTTGATTCCCAAAGTTGGGACAGTACGGAGCTGTGTGACCCGGCTGATGGCATCTGAAACATACTCCTTTCCCCACAAGACACTCTCCCAAATGGTTCTTTCCACAATTAGCGCAGGTTGGCTTGACAGGTTGAGCGTTAGCACCCGTGGCGCCTCGAAATCTACCCGGTGTAAAGTTGTTGTTCTAGGGACGTGTGAATGATGAATTGCCCTGGAATCTTGCTTGCTTGCCCTAATTGTTGTTCCGAGGTTGCTCATCCCACTTCCTCTTTCCCGAATTTTCAGCTGGCCTTCGAGTGGCAATTTCATCTTGCTGACTCATAGCAATCTCTCCCGCTCTCTTGACCAACTCACTGAAGGGCATGTCTCCGTGACTTGCAAGGATATTTCGTATCTCCGGACGCAACCCCTTCTTGAACTTCTTAGCCTTCTTACGTTCTGTGTCCACCATGTCTAGGGCAAAACAGGACAACTTGCTGAATTGTCTTTCGTACTCCTCGATAGTCAGATCTCGCTGCTGGAAATTGGAGAATTGGGACTCCATCTGCTCACGGAAGGAATCGGGGAAATACCTCTCCATGACTATTTCCTTGAACCCATCCCACGTAAGTGCTTCACGTTCTGCTTCCGTCCTTGATCTCCAATAGCCTTCCCACCAAAGGTCGGCATCCTCCACAAACTGAAACTCTGCACATGACACTCGTTGCTGGTCTGTGCACCTGATAAGTCGGAAGACACGTTCAAGTGCTCGAATCCATTCCTTGACCGCAGAAGGCCCGACCCGTCCATTGAAAGTTGGTGGCTTGTATCGACGAAATTGCTCCACAACCTTGGCATTGTTTTGGAAATTTAGTTCCTCATTGTTAGCTTGGTTGTTCCCTTGCTCCCCATTGTTGATCTGGTTCTCATTATCTCCTTGGTTGTCCATAGTCTACGAAAATTCAAAACTTCATTTTAATAATCGCCAATACACCATTATAAAATCCAAAAAGTACAAAAGTTTCAAAAGCACAGAAGTGCATAGCACAATAGAAAATACTTATTCTTGACTATAAAGTGAAACCATTAACTCAAGTGGTATAAAAAGAAAATTTCAAATAAACAAAATTTATTATGCTGAATTATTCAATATGGTCAACTTCTGGGTTCTCTTCGGGCTCCTCTTGCCTCATTTCCTCCTCATATTCTTTTTGGAGTTTATCTTCGTGGGCTTGTGCTCTCTTTTCATTTGGTGTACGCGTGCCGTTTGTTAGCCACATCGTCAGTAAATTATATTCAAAATGGATATAACTCCATCCGAATTCTGCTTCTTCGTCTTCCATTTCCTTGTATAACCGTTCAGCTGGTTCTCTCCACTCGCTTGGAAGCGAACGAGATAAAATGTAAATGGCATATGATACGGAAGGTCCGCGCTTTCGGTCTTTTACTTTCATCCACATGCATCGTATACGTGCTAAGTGAGTCTCCAAGTCGTCTCGTCCATTATACTTATAATGAAGGAATTTCTTAGTTTGCTCATCATAAGGGGAAGTAACCCTCTTCCTAGGTGCCTTAAATGAACTATATACCATCTATTCAACCGCAGTCCATATATTAGATTGAGCATGTTCAACAATGTACAATTCTTTCATATGAAACATAATCTATTCTAGTAATTCATGGGCAATTACACAATCATGGTCATAGCATATTTATCTTGCTTGAAACTTGAACATTACAATATGGCCGCATAACTTAATTGAATCCTTTGACATGTAATATGTAGAGCAACATCATTACAATATAAACAAAATAAGAGCATGTACCTTTCGGAGTTGGAGAGGTGAGGCGATGATGGATGACTTATTCCTATAATTTACTCATCAACCGTTGCATTTTAAATAACTCATTTCGAAAATTGGATTTTAACAAGTCTACAAGAACGTAAACCTGGCTCTGATACCACACTGTCACGCCCTAGTTTTCATGAAATGAACATCCTAAAAAGTAGTTATATTAACTAACTTGGGCGCAACTAATTTTGAAACTTAGATGCATAACGGTAAAGAAAATAACTATAATTTAAAAACACTCTAACGGTAACCAGCAACGGCTTTCAAATTCGAATAAAATACTTTAACTAAAAACTGATAACACCCATAGTTCTGAAAACTGAAGAAAAATCATGAGTAAGTCTAAGTACGTAAAAATACTAGAAATTTAGTCAAATTTAAACTTGAGTAGTTTAATTTAAGCTTAGATAATATTTAAAATCCATCTCCCATCACCACTCCTCGCTCTCCAACTCCTCAACCTGAAAGGGGGAAATATATTGGGGGTGAGCATGCCAGCATACTCAGTGGAGTCACGTTATTCAGAGTTAATGTTAGAAATAAATAATTAAGTAACCACTTATAAATTACTTTCACATTTACACATATACATTGCCATAATACTTTGCCATAAAACATTGTCATAATACTTTGCCATTGAACATTGCCATAGAACATTGGAGCACGGCGGGTTAAACCCGAAGACCCGTCGGTCTCGGACCACAAATAGGGCCCCTGGCTATTAGACTTTGCCGAGCACGGCGGGATTCACCCGAAGACCCGTCGGTCCCGGACCACAGATAGGGCCCCTGGCTATTAGTAACTTTGCCATAATAACTTCTTCATTTGCATAACATTGGAAAACAATTCACATAGTAGATAACCTAAGTATTTACTTAAAACATAAAACATCGAATAACACATGCAAAAGAGCTCTACTAACCATTGTAGAGAATAAAGCAATAAAAACCCCACCTTAAATCTTGATAGAATACGTAAGCACGTGAATTGGCTTAACGCGTGAAATGCTCGTCACCTAATATAATGAAAAGATAACATATTTTAGAATTTATTATATTATATACTAACAAGCATTAGTATAACTAATTACTATGATAATAGGTCTTAGCATATTGTTATTAAAATAAAAGAAATAAGAAATGTCTATATAAAATAAATTACTATAATAATAAGTAAATAAATAATTAAAATATAAGTTTTGCATATCCATGCAAATAGATTCACTGGCAGTAATGTCCATATTGAAAAAAAAATTGCTTCGGCCATTAGAAAGAAAATAATAATAATAATAATAGTAATTATAATAATAATCCATGCTCTAAAATTGACTCATAAGTCATCTTTACTTTGACTAATCAAAAGGAAAAGGTGAAATTAAGTACACAATACTATTTGGACAATTAATTAATTAGGCCATTTGATATCAAGAATCTAACAATTATTCTAAATTAGGAAATAAAGTGTTCGGTCAAAGATATATATATATATATATATATATATATATACTTTTAAACCTGAATTTGGATGTAATAATTATATAAATGAATAAACAATAACACCAGAGCCCCTTTCTTTGAAGACTACAAACTGGTTATAATTGAACAACAAAGGCTAGCGGTGGCATGATCTAATTGGACCGAAAACAATCTTAACATAAGTGATCCAATCAACAACCACAACATGTGCTATTGACTTGTGCATTGAGAAATAAAATATGCAAGCACTTAAAAATAATTTAGAAGAAGTCAAGTGAGAATGTTTACAGGCGGCAGAATATGAGAAGCTTGGTTTCGGGAATTGCCGAGCACCTGGGGAACGCAACTGCTTGCTAACAAATTCCGATAGCTTCGATTTAGGAGTGGAAAAAAAAAGAACTTTCTAAGGAGTGACAATTTTCTTCGTGAGTTTTGGAGTGGAAGATGAGTTTCTTTGCAGGAAGACAAACTGAAATTAGGTTTTGCTTATAGGTGATTGTGGAAAATACTTAAGGTTTAGAATGTGTATGAAAATCTCAAGTAGTGGGCATTTATGTCCCAAAAGAAACTGCTGAAATAATGAATTTAGAGAGCTGTTACGGTTTCTTTTAAAACTTGAAAAGTCAGCGGCAGTTTTTTTTAAAACCATTTCCTAACCTCCTATTTTGTAACGGGTGTTCACAATCTACCCCACTTAAAATAATTTCGTCCTCGAAATTTAGAAATCTTACCTCGTGGAAAAAATTCGGGGTATTTTGCTTGCAACTCTTCTTCTCGTTCCCACGTGGCTTCGTCCACTCCATGGCGACTCCATTTAACTTTGACTAGCACCATGTCTTTGTTGCGAAACTTGTGGATCTCCCTTTCTAGAATGAGCTCAGAGACCTCCTCATACGTCATATCTTTGTTGATTTCCAAAGTTGCATGGTTGACAACGTGACTCGGATCATGTACGTACTTCCTCAACATTGACACGTGGAAGACGTTGTGCGTCAACGCAAGTGTTGGCAGTAAGGCAAGCCGGTAAGCTAGATCACCAATTTGTTCTAAAATCTCGAAAGGGCCAATATATCTTGGCCTAAGCTTCCCCTTGACACCAAATCTGGTAACTCCCTTCATAGGAGAGATCTTCAAGAACACCTTCTCGCCTTGAGTGAACTGCAAGTCCTTCCTTCGTTTGTCGGCGTACGACTTTTGTCTATCTTGGGCAACCTTAATTCTTTCTCGGATCTTTTGCACTACCCCAACCGTCTGCTCGACAATTTCGGGTCCCAAAATTTTCTTCTCTCCGACTTCATCCCAATATGTTGGAGATCTACATTTCCTTCCGTACAGCGCTTCGTAAGGAGCCATGCCAATCGTTGCTTGATAACTGTTGTTATAGGCGAACTCCACTAGTGGTAGGTAGGACTCCCAATTGCTACCAAGATCCAACACGCACGCTCTTAACATATCCTCCAAAATTTGAATAGTTCTTTCGGATTGTCCATCGGTTTGAGGATGAAAGGCTGTACTGAACTTCAACTTGGTTCCCATAGCTTCTTGTAAACTTCTCCAAAATTTGGAAGTGAATCTAGTGTCTCGGTCAGATACAATCGAGACATGAACCCCATGTAGTCTTACAATCTCTCGAACGTACAACTGAGCAAACTTATCCATACCAAACGTCATCTTGATGGGTAGGAAGTGTGCCGATTTTGTCAATCTATCAACAATGACCCAAACTGCTTTATTTCCCTTGGTTGAAGGTGGTAGACCCACTACGAAGTCCATCGTGATGTGTTCCTGTTGGAGTTATACGTGAAAGTATGCTTTTACTTTGTATAACTCGTGTATCAAACACTCGTTTTATGAGAATAATTCTTTTATCACGTTTGTTTTAGTTATGATTGAATGTTGAATTTCTATTGCAAACCGTTCAATATATATAGAACATGTTACATTTTAGTTAATGTGGTGATACCCGATCACGGAAGACAACATTAACAGTTTACTTGTAACTAAACGTACATTTTCACGACCTAGGTGGAATTGAACAATCCGCCGTGAAAGGTCGATGTGTAAGGCTCAGATTGGTCTGTCTTGACTGAGAGATTGCACTAGCACATTTAGTATGTGTTGAAGAGGACCTATAGCGAGGATAAATTCTTCTGTTCTGAAAGGTGAAGAATTAGACCTCAGTGGTTGTTGATTTCTTAATCTCCGTCACTTAAATAGGACCGTGTGTGCTTAATGGTTACTGCTTTGATTCATGTTGGGTGAGAATCATTGCGACTTCGAACTTTGTGTCTTGGGCAGTAATATTAATCATACGACGGTTGCTAAGATTTAATACGGAGAAATGCGTGCGAGTACGGCTCGTGTGATTAGTCCCCTTGGTGGGCTCATAAGTTTTATTGTACCAAATCTTGCAAGTGAAGAATTAGTTTCTTCGGTATGAATAATAATGTTGAGTTGTCTTTACTCCAAGGTGAAATATATTAATTAATTTAGAGCTATTCAGAAGCTTAATTAATTAATGGACTTGATAATCTTAAACGCGGGAAATAATAACCGGGAGCCCATATTATCGTAATATGGATTAAGATGGATAGTGCAATATTAATTTATTAGTGGTAATAATTAATATTAATGGGCTGAATTATATTGGGGCTCAATATTGAAATTCAGAAGTCCATTAGGAGGTCCAATCTTAATTCTCCTTAAAGGCCCCTCAAGTAGCCCAATAATGATAAGGTGATTAAAATAAAAAGATAATATCTTGCTGATTTTTTCATTGTATTTTCGAAAATAGTGTATTTAGGATAGATTAGATTTTGTTGATTTTCTTGGAAAGATATTATGGAAGATAAGTATTCTTGGAATACAAGATTATCTCATATATTCAAGAAGATCCAAATCTTGGATTCTATCCTATGAAATTTTCGAAAATCACACCTATTTAGGAGTGTGAGATTTTTGTGGAATATTTTATTTTGGAGAAAAGAATATATGAGATATATTCAAGATTTCTTAGAGTCTAAGAAAAGATTTTATCCAAGGCCCAAATTCCTTATAATTTTCGGCCACTTCCATCTATAAATAGGGGATGATTATTTCATCCCCAAGTACATAATTCCATGTGTTGGAAAAATCAAGAGCATAGATATTTTTCTTTTTCCTTAGTTTATTAAATTACTTGAAAGCATCTCCCACCGGTGATCAAGTGAGGTGAAAGGGAAATACTTGAAAAGGTTTTTGGGTTGATAGAGCGAGATCGTAATTGTCCCGTATATCCAAAGGCCAATTCTACAAGAGGTACGTTAATCACATATTTACTTGTTTATTCTGCTATAGTTAATATGTGAAATTAATTCAACATGCATGATGAAAATTCGTTGTTAGAATTATTATTTGAATTAATTAGGATTAATTCATGCTAGTAATAATTGTATTTAAATTCGTATTTAAATTTCATCCCGAATATATTCCGGGCACTCCTATTTTCCCAACAACTGGTATCAAAGCCACGGTTTCGGGCTCTGATCTTTAAATTGGAATTTAAATTGTTAAACATTAAATTGAAATTGGATAGTATAATTGCTAGATCTTTTTTGCAGGTATCCAATTGTCATGGTTTTAATGTTGTTAATTTTATGCGTGTGAATTAATTGTTTTTAATTCGATTCGTTCGAATTCGTTTTTCTCGTGAAAAAATCCACGAGTAGATTAGTTGTTTTTATTTTGATTCGATCAATGTAATAGACTAGTCTAGATCTAGTATTTTTTTTTTTTGTAAAATAAATTGTAACCGGATCGTGACGAAGAACGAAGAATTAAAAACGGTGTACCCGGACGACGCATACAAGCGTGGCGCGTGTATGGACGTAAAATCATGCAGGGGGTGAAGAAAACGAGAACGAACGGCGAAAAACGGCGCACAGAGGTGCACGGCGCACGCCCGCGCGCGACGGGAAGCCGGCGCCGCGTGCACGCGCGCGCACGCCTCGGGCGAGGCCTGTGGCGCCTCGGGGCGCTTCGGGTGGCGCCTCGGCGCGCCTCCGTGCAGTGCCTCGGGTGCGCCTCGGGGCTGCGCTTCGGCGCGCCTCCTGCAGCGCTTCGGCGCTTTTTGGGCCGGGAGGCGCGCGGTTCCACTTCGTGGGCCGACGCGCGCCGTATCTCGGGCTGTGGAATTTTTCGTTTCGTGTGACTTTAAACGTCGTCTCGAACCCCAAACGATGCTGTTTTTGATGAAGTGTTGCTGTTCGAGTGGGAGCACGTCGAGACGAACGTCGGAAAGCAACAAGGACGATTTTTCGCATCAAGACGTGAAGAAATTAAACCGTGACAATTGGATTGAGTGCTCCAATGTGTTTAATTTTGTTTTGATGGATGTTTTATTTCGTGCACTTATTATTATTTGTTAATATGTGTTTGCATGAATTTAATTGTCCAAGAAAAACCTTACTTTCGAAAATTACTAAGTATGTTTATTTAATCGCAATTTTTTTCCGGATATTAAAATTGGATTAATTTGGCCTCCATAATTTATTTATTTGTGAAGTTCTTTTGGAATACATTTCCCCCTCGGATCGGCCAAAAGAACGGATTTCACATGAATAAATTCCGAAAGGATGATTGTGGATTATTACTAGTGGCGGTATTGACCCTCACCACGAGTGGCTTGCTCAAAGCGAAATAATAATCCTGTATTTAATTATGGTTATTACTTAGGCATAGGAAATTGATATTAACTTACTCCCCTCGGAGTCCTTGTCAATTTCTATGTGGTCAAAGTGGGAGCCAACTATTAATTTTGAATTAAGGATTTGTAACTTTTAAGTTTGTGATCCGCTTGAATGTATTTAAATGTATAGACCACCTCTCGTGGCGCATTTAAATTGTTTCGAGATGTTGGCTGATGCATGATTATATTGTTTTAAGGTTTCAATATAATTGATGTGATCGAATTATGTGATAATTTCGTATTTTTCTAGATATTTATATGAATGTATGTTTTATTCTCATTTCATCATGTCGCAACCTTTTAATCCACTGTTTAATATACTTAAAGTTAATAAACTTTTTGGAGAGTTTTATATCGATTGGAAATGTTTTTTTAAATTTGTCCTTACTGCACGAAAACACAATTGGGTTATTTACGTTAATATACCCGGCAAGCCTAATGATAAGTCAAGCAATGGGAAAAGGCAGTTTATGATTGGAAGCGTGACAATGAACACATGAAGTGCATCATCTTGACATCTCTGTCTGAGGATTTGAGGCGCGTTCATGAAAACGTTGTATCCGCTGTTGAAATCATGGAACACCTTGAAGAGATGTTTTCACATCAGAATCCCATGACTAATCAGTTCACCAAACATGACTCGGTCAAGTTTGAAATGGTGGAAGGAACGCCCGTAAGGGAGTTCTCGAGATAATGGCATACCTTAACAAGTTGGAAGTACTTGGTGCGGATTTTGATTGATTTCATAGACCATTCTCTACCGAGAAACTTTGAGTAGTTTCATCTGAACTGTCAGATGAATGAACGGACAAGTCGTTTGCCCGAGCTCTTGCAAGCTTTAGTTTCGGTGGAGGTGATAATGGAGCACCGGTCTAGTGTTGTGGTGGCTAATGGTTCGTCTACCTCTTTTGGTCCCAAGGGAGGGAAAAAGAGGAAGAGGACCAAAGGCCGGATCCAAGCAAATCCAATTGTTGCGAAAGGCAAATGCAAAGGCTAGCATCAAAGGGGAAGTGTTTTAGTTTCGGTGAGAGAGGACAATGGAGGTCTGCCTGTTCCAAGCCTAAGAGGCTAGGAAAGTTAGGTAATTCACACACTCTAGTCGTCGAAACTTGTGAAGTAGCGTATGCTGTCTATTCGTGGATAGTGGATACGAGAGCTACTGATCACATTTGTTTCATGGGTTTAAGCTAACCCGACGACTTAACGGAAGTGAGATCCCCATCACATCGGGCAATGCTACGAGAGTGGCAGCTGAAGCAGTGGGAGAAGTGCGCCTATCTTGTGAAGATAGAGTTATGGTCTTAAGAGACGTTCCTCATGTTCCTAGTTTAGAAAGAACTCAACCTTCAGTTTCTAAACTGTTTGAATAGATACTCAGTTTCTTTTAATAAGGATGTTATTATTTCTTGAAACGATGAGTTTATCTGTTCCGGAACTTCAATGGATGATCTTTATACCATTTTTTTTGGGCACACCACTCACAAAATTGAATCTAATAACACGTCGATTATTTCGAGTAATAAAAGAAAGCGTTCTTCGGAGATGAACGAAACACTTCTATGGCATCTTAGACTAGGTCATATTAATCTAATGCGGATAGAGAGATTGGTGAAAGACGGATCCTTGGAATCATTCCAAGTCGAACCGTTTCCAACTTGTGAATCCTGTTTAAAGGGTAAAATGACCAAGAGGGCATTTGGAGCCAAGGGGAATAGAACCACGGAAGTGTTAGAACTCGTTCATACCGATATGTGTGGTTCAATGACGATCATAGCAAGAAGGGGTATGAGTAAATTATCTTTTTCAATGATTACTCGAGATATGGATACATCTACCTTATGATGCATAGGGAAAGAAGTATCAAGTTTCTACGATTTGATCGTAGAGGCGAATACCTTAGCGATGAATTCTTGAACTAGCTATCAGACGAAGGGATTGTATCCCTGTTGACCGCACCAGGAACCCCTCAATAGAACGGTGTGGCGGAACGAAGGAGCCAGACTCTTTTAGAAATAGTCAGATCCATGATGAGTTATTCGGGTTTACCCAAGTCGTTTTGGGGTAACGCCTTGGAAACAACGACTTACATTCTAAACTTGGTGCCATCCAAATCGGTTCCTAAAACCCCAATGGAATTGTGGACCGGGCGCAAGCCCAGTCTAAGACACTTGCTGATTTGGGGTTGTCCGGCATACGTGCTAGACAAGGAAGCCGGTAAATTGGATCCACGTTCGGAATTAAGGTTGCTTATAGGATATCCCATGGGAATGAAAGGGTGGATGTTCTATAGTCTCAAGAATTAAAAGACCGTGATTAGTTCGCACTTTAAACTCTTGGAGGAAGACTATAAGAACAAAAGAAAGCCCAGAAGTGAGATTACCTTAGACAAGTTAAGAGGGCAAACTCCTATACCAAGTATACAAGATGATATACCACATGTCACACCTTCACAACCGGAACCCCGTCGTAGTGGGAGGATTGCTAGGCAACCCGAGAGATTCATGGGGATAGGAGAATCTTTGGATTTGGTTCCCGGCGATGAATCGGACCCATGGACGTACGACGAGGCAATCCAAGACAAAGACGCGGAGTCGTGGCAAACGGCAATGGAAGCCGAGATGGGTTCGAAGGATTATAATCAAGTGTGGGAGTTGGTTGATCCACCTAGTGGGGTAGAGCCCATTGGATGCAAGTGGGTGTACAAGAGGAAAAGAGGACCGGACGGAAGGGTAGAGACCTTCAAAGCAAGGCTTGTGGCCTGTAGTTATGCTTAAGTCCATCTGTATTCTCTTGTCGATCGCTGCGCACTTAGATTACGAGATCTAGCAAATGGATGTCAATACAGCTTTCCTTAACGGAAGTCTTGATGGGATCTATATGCAACAGCCCAAAGATTTCGTTGAAAAAGGCCAAGAGCACCTCGTATGCAAGCTTAAGAGATCCATTTATGGACTTAAGCGAGCATCGTGTACTTGGAACCAGTGTTTTGATCAAGTTATTAAGTCTTATGGGTTTGTGATCAAAACAAGTTCGAAAGTTGTGTGTAAGGTGTGACGGAACTGCGGTGGTATTCTTAGTATTATACGTAGACGATATTCTGCTCATTGGAAACAATGTAAAGGTATTGTCAGACGTAAGGGTATGGCTGTCAAATCAGTTTGATATGAAGGACTTAGGGAAAGCCGGTCACATCCTTGGGATCAAGTTCACTCGAGATCGCAAGAGGAGGATGTTGGGCTTATCGCAAGTTTCATACAAAGTCACTGTTTTGAAGCATTTCAGCGTGCAAGATTCCAAGAAAGGTTTTGTACCTTTTAGGCACGGAATCCATCTATCTAAAGAAATATGCCTTAAGACGCAAGTGGAGATAGATGACATGAAATATGTTCCGTACGTTTCGGACGTAGGAAGTCTTATGTATGCAATGTTGTGTACGAGACCGGATATCTGCTTTGCCGTGGGCATGATGGCAAGATATCAAAGTAACCCCGGGAAAGCACATTAGATTGCAATTAAATGCGTTCTTTAGTTTCTGAAAAGAACTTGGTATGGAATGCTGATTTAACAATCAGACAATCTAATTCCCATGGGATACACGGACTCAAATTTCCAATCAGACATAGATTTCAAAATAACTACCTCGGGTAGTGTGTTTTGCATGGGAGAAGGAGCCATGACATGGAGAAGCGATTTGCAGAAATGCATCACCGATTCGACCATGAAAACCGAATAAGTAACTGCTTGTGAAGCAGCGAAAGAAGCGGTTTGGCTCAAGTACTTCTTAGTGGACTTGGACGTTGTTCCGAATTTGCCCCCGACAAGATAAACTGTCTTTTGTGACAATGTCGGAGCAGTTGCAAATTCAAGGGAACCGAGAGCCCACAAGGCCAGCAAACACATTGAAAGAAAACACCATCTTATACGAGAAATCGTTAAGAGAGGAGATAAAGAGGTGGCAAAGATAAATGTCGGGTGACAACCTAGTACATCCATTCACAAAGGGTCTGCCTCAGAGTACATTCGAGAGACATGTGGATGGAATGGGAGTCAAGACTATTGCCAATCTGCTTTAAGTATAAGTGGGAGGAATTATTAGGTTAGTGTAGGTTGACATGAGATGTCACGGAGAGCTACTACACTAAGACATGCGTGATGTATACTAAAAGCAGACTTTAAGTATAAGTGGGAGATTGTTGGAGTTATACGTGAAAGTATGCTTTTACTTTGTATAACTCGTGTATCAAACACTCGTTTTATGAGAATAATTCTTTTATCACATTTGCTTTAGTTATGATTGAATGTTGAATTTCTATTGCAAACCGTTCAATATATATAGAACATGTTATATTGTAGTTAATGTGGTGATACCCGATCACGAAGACAACATTAACAGTTTACTTGTAACTAAACGTACATTTTCACGACCTAGGTGGAATTGAACAATCCGCCGTGAAAGGTCGATGTGTAAGGCTCAGATTGGTCTGTTTTGACTGAGAGATTGCACTAGCACATTTAGTATGTGTTGAAGAGGACCTACAGCGAGGATAAATTCTTCTGTTCTGAAAGGTGAAGAATTAGACCTCAGTGGTTGTTGATTTCTTAATCTCCGTCACTTAAATAGGACCGTGTGTGCTTAATGGTTACTGCTTTGATTCATGTTGGGTGAGAATCATTGCGACTTCGAACTTTGTGTCTTGGGCAGTAATATTAATCATACGACGGTTGCTAAGATTTAATACGGAGAAACGCGTGCGAGTACGGCTCGTGTGATTAGTCCCCTTGGTGGGCTCAGAAGTTTTATTGTACCAAATCTTGCAAGTGAAGAATTAGTTTCTTCGGTACGAATAATAATGTTGAGCTGTCTTTACTCCAAGGTGAAATATATTAATTAATTTAGAGTTATTCAGAAGCTTAATTAATTAATGGACTTGATAATCTTAAACGCGGGAAATAATAACCGGGAGCCCATATTATCGTAATATGGATTAAGATGGATAGTGCAATATTAATTTATTAGTGGTAATAATTAATATTAATGGGCTGAATTATATTGGGGATCAATATTGAAATTCAGAAGTCCATTAGGAGGTCCAATCTTAATTCTCCTTAAAGGCCCCTCAAGTAGCCCATTAAGTAGCCCAATAATGATAAGGTGATTAAAATAAAAAGATAATATCTTGCTGATTTTTTCATTGTATTTTCGAAAATAGTGTATTTAGGAGAGATTAGATTTTGTTGATTTTCTTGGAAAGATATTATGGAAGATAAGTATTCTTGGAATACAAGATTATCTCATATATTCAAGAAGATCCAAATCTTGGATTCCATCCTATGAAATTTTCGAAAATTACACCTATTTAGGAGTGTGAGATTTTTGTGGAATATTTTATTTTGGAGAAAAGAATATATGAGATATATTCAAGATTTCTTAGAGTCTAAGAAAAGATTTTATCCAAGGCCCATATTCCTTATAATTTTCGGCCACTTCCATCTATAAATAGGGGATGATTATTTCATCCCCAAGTACATAATTCCATGTGTTGGAAAAATCAAGAGCATAGATATTTTTCTTTTTCCTTAGTTTATTAAATTACTTGAAAGCATCTCCCACCGGTGATCAAGTGAGGTGAAAGGGAAATACTTGAGAAGGTTTTTGGGTTGATAGAGCGAGATCGTAATTGTCCCGTATATCCAAAGACCAATTCTACAAGAGGTACGTTAATCACATATTTACTTGTTTATTCCGCTATAGTTAATATGTGAAATTAATTCAACATGCATGATGAAAATTCGTTGTTGGAATTATTATTTGAATTAATTAGGATTAATTAATGCTAGTAATAATTGTATTTAAATTCGTATTTAAATTTCATCCCGAATAGATTCCGGGCACCCCTATTTTCCCAACAGTTCCCACTTCCACTCCGGAATGTCAAGTGGCTTTAGTAGTCCCGAAGGTCGTTGATGCTCGGCTTTCACTTGTTGGCACGTCAAACATCGTTCCACAAAAGCTCCGATGCTTCCCTTCATATTCCTCCACCAAAATAGTGTCTTCAAATCCCGATACATTTTTGTTCCTCCCGGATGGGCTGTGTGCGGCGTACAATGAGCTTCTTCCAAAATCTCTTTTCTCAACTCTTCGTCTTTTGGTACGCATAGTCGACCCTCGAAAACAAGTGTACCGTCAGGCGTCAACATGAATCCTTTTGCACTCCCATCTTGTACACACTTTCTCATCTTATTTAAGAATCCATCTTTGTCTTGTGCTTCTTTGATTCGGTCTCGTAACAAAGGCCGAATTATCATCGTTGCTACAAGTGCCTCAACACTCTTTAGCGACTTTAAAATCTCTATATTCAGCTTGGCGAAGTCCTTCACTAACTCATCTTGTTGCGTCAATAGACATGATAGCCCCCCTCAAACTTTGCGGCTTAGTGCGTCCGCCACTACGTTTGCCTTACCGGGATGATATTGAATCTTGAAATCGTAGTCTTTTACTAGTTCAAGCCACCTTCGTTGCCTCATATTCAGCTCCTTTTGAGTGAAGAAATACTTCAAACTCTTATGATCGGTGTAAATCTCACACCTTGCACCATATAAATAATGCCTCCAAATCTTCAAAGCATGAACCACAGCAGCAAGTTCCAAGTCATGAGTGGGGTAATTCAACTCATGGATCTTTAATTGTCTCGACGCATATGCAACTACTTTACCGTGTTGCATCAAAACACAACCCAAACCTTGCTTCGATGCATCGGTGTAGATAACGAATTCATTAGAACCATCCGGAATCGTTAGTACTGGTGCAGTGACTAATCTTCTCTTCAACTCCCGGAAACTCTCCTCACATTCCTTGGTCCACTCAAACTTTTCTCCCTTTCTCGTTAATCGAGTCATAGGTGATGAATTTTTTTAGAACCCTTCGATGAATCTCCGGTAGTACCCTGCCAAGCCCAAAAAACTACGAACCTCGTTCACATTCGTAGGTGTCTTCCACTCGCTAACTGCTTCCACCTTTGCCGGATCGACTTCTATCCCGTGGGCGGTGATTACATGCCCAAGAAACAAAACTCGGTCCAACCAAAATTCGCATTTCTTGAACTTCGCGTACAATTTCTCCTTGCGAAGCACATCCAATGCCAAACTTAGGTGTTCCTTATGTTGTTCTTGATTCTTTTAGTAGATCAATATATCATCGATGAAGACGATGATGAATTGATCCAAGTACGGATGGAACACCCGATTCATCAAGTCCATGAATACGGCAGGAGCATTGCTTAGTCCAAATGGCATTACTACAAACTCGTAATGTCCATATCGAGTTCTAAATGTCGTCTTCGGAATGTCGCTATCCTTGATCTTTAGCTGGTGATATCCGGACCTCAAATCAATCTTGGAGAAGACACTGGCACCTTTCAACTGGTCGAACAAATCCTCTATCCTTGGCAAAGGGTATTTATTCTTGATAGTGAGTCGGTTCAACTCCCTATAGTCGATGCACATCCTCATAGTTCTGTCTTTCTTCTTCACAAACAAAACAGGTGCTCCCCATGGTGAAACACTTGGCCGGATAAACTTCTTGTCCAATAGTTCTTGTAATTGCACCTTAAGTTCTTCAAATTCCTTCGGTGCCATCCGGTAAGGTGCCTTGGACACAGGTGCTGATCTGGGTACCAAATCTATGGTAAACTCCACTTGCCTATCTAGGGGAGTACCCGACAAATCCTCAGGAAAAACATCTTGATAATCACGAACCACATGTACGTTTTCAATATTCGGTTCATGAGTTGGGGTACCCATTACGTTGACCAAATACCCTTGACAATCGCCCCTCCGAAGCATTTTTATGGCTTTCATAGCGGTTATGATGAGGTTGTGAGTTCCGGGTCGAGACCCGAAGTATACTAATTCCTCTCCACTTGGTAATTTCAGCACAACCTCCCTCTTACGACAGTCAATACTAGCTTGGTATCTAGACAACCAATCCATCCCAAAGATCACGTCAAAGTGATCCATCTCTATAACATATAAGTCAGCCTCTAAACTTCTACCACATATGTCTAAGTTCACATCCTTAACTACCTTATCAGCAACTATTGCTTCACCCGAGGGAATACTAACATCAAGTGCTCATTGGGTTCGAACCCGCGCCCATTAGGGACCGAGCGGGGCGCGAACCACTAGCTCATATTAGGTGAGCCATGTAGTATATAAGCCCTTGTGAGACTTGTAGAAATAAATGGGCAAATATGCGCCCAAGGGGAATCGAACCCACGACCTCCGGGTAGGCCGGAAGTGGTGTGAACCACTAGGACACATGCTATTGTTGTTCGTTTATTTGCATTTAATTGTATATGTAATCAAATTGACTCGTTTTTAAAAAAAATCATCAAATTCAATTCTTTTTTTTTCTAATTCGTTTATATATATATATATATATATATATATATATATATATATATATATATATACTAATATTTTTTATTAATTTTATAAATTTAATATATTAAACTATTCTAAATTATTAATTTATTCGTTTTTATTTATTTAATTGTATATAATTCCAAATTGACTCCCGTTTTTTTTAATTCATCAAATTCAATCATTTTTGTTTCTAATTCGTTTATATATATGTATTTACTAACTTTTTTATTAATCTTATAAATTTGATATTTTAGGCTATTATAAATTATTAATTCATTCGTTTTTATACATTTAATTGTGTATAATTCGAAATTGACTCCCGTTTTTTTAAAATTCATCAAATTAATTTTTTTTTTGGTTCTAATTCGTTTATATATATTTACTAATAAAATAAAATATTATTTAAAATTCTTCAAAAAAACATAAATGAATTGTTCAAAATAGTAAATAAATTGTGAAAAAACATAAATAAATTGTTCAAAAAAACATAAAAAAATTGTTCAAATTCACTCTCTCCCTCTCTCCTCTCTCTCTCTCTCTCTCTCTCTCTCTCCTCTCTCTCTCTCTCTCTCCTCTCTCTCCTCTCTCTCTCCTCTCCCTCTTCATGATCTTCTTCTGAATGATGGTTCACTATTCCAGTGATCCACGAAACCATCCCATATCGATCGCCTGTCTGGTGCCCGACCCAACTTCATCCGATCCCACGCTTCCAGTACCGCTTCTTAAGACCGTAAATAATATTTTTGTACCGTTCTTGCGCTTTCACACAGAACAATTGGTACATAACACTATCGTGGGCAGGGTCCCAAACGTGTTGGTGATTAAATTTAATCGTGGAGATTAATGGCTATTTTAATTCGGTTTAGGATCACCAAACAAGAACGTGTGATTGATTATCACCGTAAATGATAAATCGAAGGTTGGGGTTGTGAAATCGTAAATACGTGTGTTGGATTCGTATTTATTTCGTGTGTGTGCACGTTTTAGTGTGTATGTGTGTGTTTTGGGAGTATTTGTGTATCTGAACTTGTATTTCTTATCTGGAGAACAACTATTTATAGAGACCACCAAGTAGGTGGTGTACAAGACTCTTGGATTTCCTAGCTTGCATGCAAGACAAGTGTCCTTTGACCTTGCTTGATCTTATCTAGGCTGAAACTTAGTTATAAAGTCTTCTTTGACCTTATCTCGGACTCATTGTTGTTCGTCTTGGTTGGCTTGGTGGGTCTAAATTGTTCTTTTGGTAAATGTTGTTCACCTCTTGAGGTTGCGGTTCGGAAGTTGTTCGCCCTCATGCTCTGTACAGTCAGGCTTTCGGGATCTTGGTCCTTTGTTCGTCACCATACACCTCTTAGGTTGGTAGATGCATCACCTCCTGACAACATTGCTCGTCATTAGTGACCTGATGTAGGGTCCATATTTGGCTTCGGGCCCCAAGACCTGTTCGCCTATATGTTGTTCGTCAAGGGAGTTGTTCGTCGTTTAATACACCCCCTGGATCAATTTATGCACTCCCCTTTGATTTTCTTTGTTAATCATTTCTAATTTGGATATGATGCTTTGTAATCTTCATTTGGGCTTTAATTACTGTTCGTCAAATAGTGATTGATGTTCGCCCATCAACAATTACCCCCTATCCTGACTAGATGTTGCTCCGGACGAGCAACTGTAGTCAGGATATCGTCTTGGTAGAGATTTGGACGAACATCCTCCCTTTGGCGAGCAAATTTGTGGCCACCATTTCGTCTTCCCACGATCTGGAAGTTATCCAACGATGACGTGGGCAGCATGATTATGCGCCGCCCACAAGCGACCAGGCCCCAAGGTCACGCGCCCCTATAATTGCAGCTAGGCCCCCCAACTTTTGAAGTTCTTCGCCCGGAACCCCGTTTTTTCATATTTTGGCCCCGACATTTTCTGAATAATACGGGTTTTACCCCGTTTTCTTCATAGGTATAAAAGTGAGTGGAAAATGAAATTTTCCCACTCTTCTTTGCTATAGAGAATTCCGGCGAATCCACCATCTCCGGCGATTTTTTAGCTTTTTCGGCATTGTTTCTTTCGATTTCCAGCCCTCGTTCACTCCCCAGGTAGTTATTTAATTGTTTTGATTGTTTAATTCACTTTTCTCTTCGAAAACTTGCATCACCACCACCACCGTGTGAGAATTTGCACCGCCTTCATCTATCAAAAACCGCCATCGAAAACCTTAAATATACCTCTAAAACCCAATTTCTTCATTTTTAAACCCATGTCCTCCCATTCGAGCAATCAAAATTCCGAGGAGAGTTTGGTCCCCCTCTTTCCGATCGTTCCATTTGAAGGGTAGCCACCGTTTGAGGTTTCCTCGGAAACACACCCTGACGTAGATTCCGTGGTTCGATCGGTGGAAGATACTGGTGCTCACCCATCTGGCGAAGAAATTGGGGAGGCCGCGAGCAATACTTCAGACGAGGAGTCCTCAACTTCAGAATCCGAGGAAGATCCGGAGTTTGATGAGCTCTCCCGTGAATTCTTGGAGGGGATAGGATTTCCAGGCCCTAAAATGCTCGAAAATAAGATCCCCCGGGTGTTGCTCGCCTATTCGAATGGTGAGCATATTCCGCTGAACACGCGAACAACTTTCCCCGCCCTCAACGTCAAGTATTGGACTTGGTAAAGACCGACTATCAGGTGAGTAGGATCTGGAGTGTTGTTCGCAAGGATGAACTCAACCTTATCCGGGAGGCGTACCAAATCCCGTATGATATACATATGTGGGCTCCGAAGAGAAAAGAAAGGGTTGATCGGCCTCCACCAGGATGTATGGCGATTAACATCGATACCTTAATCCCTGGGCTAAAGTTGCCATTGCCCCCGGTTGTTGGTCGTTTTCTGGAGGCGGCCAACCTGGCCATCACCCAGATAACACCAATAGGGTGGATGAACCTGCTCGGCATCATGGGTTTGTTTGCCCTGGAGGGGTACGTTGACCGCATTACTGCTGAAGAGGTCAACTACCTGATGACGATCACAAAATGTCCAAGGGGCGAGGAGGGCTATTTTATTTGAAGGCCCAGACTGGACTCAAACTTGTTGAAGAAGTGCCGAACAAAATCAGAAACTGGAAAGAGCACTTCTTCTTCATTGGGGGCGATTGGCGAGCATCTTCTGATCCACACGGTGGTGCTGGGCGCATATACTCTCCCACCACTTATGGGAAGATCAAACGTAAGCTTGTACTTGTTCGTCTTTGGATTAAGTTCTAATTTTACTTTTCTTGTTTGCTCGCAGGTCCCCGGTTGCTCAAGTGGAATTAAGAAGAAGAAGAGATTGGCTCTGAATTCCTCTTCACCTCGTGTTTGGTCGCCCTCCGAGACAGAGCCAAGAGGACCATTGAGTACGTGAACAGAGAAAAGTGTAAAAAAGTTGCTTGCCGGTTCACGTACCCTCACCACCTAGAGGCTCAAGCTGAGGTGCCCCCAGGTATGAAAAATTCCTAACTTTCCAGCACAACCTTGTTCGTCGATTGATCTCTAAACTTGCTCGTCTAACATACTTCCTCTTTTTTTTAGCCGAGCAAGTTACCGTCGCCGTTCCTCCCTGTTTTGGACTCCTTGAGCAAAGAGTTCACGAGATGCTGCCTCCCAAGGGACGAAAAGTGAAAGGAGATCCGCCCTCCAAAGTGTTGGCGATGACGAACAAGTCTGAGGGGGCCAAAGTTGCTCGCCAGACCGCGCCCCCCTCCAACCTTCCACCATCTCCTCCTCCCGCCTTATCACCTCGAGGAGCCAAACGCTTGAAGAGAGGCGATGGGTCTTCAGTGGCGCAACCGGTCCCTACCGGCAATAAGGGAAAAGAAAAGGTTGGGAAGAGTCATGCTCGCCCCCACTCTGAAGAAGAAGCTGCTCGCCATACTTTTATCGAGTCGGTTGAAAAGGCGAGCAAGACGGGAAAAGACGTTTCCCCCTTCCGAGGTGCGGAAGACATTATCCACCTTGGCTGGGATGAGAAAAAATTTCATGAGTAAGTTCTTCCTGTCTTTGCCGAACAAGTTTCGTCATTTTGCGAAATATTTCTAACTGTTTCTGAAATACTTGTTCGCATATACCGGGCCGACGACTACCCTGGGCGAGCAAACCCCGTTCACCAGTACGCATGCTCTAGAACTTCGGTGAACATCAGGGACATTCCGGGCGAACATGTCCGCACGGCCACCGAGCTGATCGCCCGGGCATGGACTAGACCCATGGATAAAACTATGTCCATGCAGGGAGTGGCGGACAACTTTCATCTCTCTATGATGCAGCATGCCAATGCACTCGTCACGGCCCAAAAGGGGATGGCTCAGCTTGCCGATCTGGAAGAAGCTGTTCGCTGTTACGCTAGTACTGCTCGACAGTTGACCGAAGAAAAAGATGGTTTGGTCAACCAGTACGAGACCAAACTTGCTCACCTCAACAACCAGCTCAAACACGCCGACGACATCGAGAAGAAACATGTCGAAGACTATCAACAGTTGTCGGCCGAGCTTAAGAGCAAGGATGTTGAGCTCGAGGAGTAAAAGAAGAGAGTGGCTGCTGCCGAGCAGAAATTGGCTGAGGCCGAGGCCGAAGTTGCTCGGCTCAACGAGGCGACGGGGGGAATGCTTACTCGGGAGCAGATGGAGTTCGAGTTACAAAATTGATCTGGACCCATCACAAATCTTGGGTACATCTGTGCCTACGCCGACTGCATCCGTCTTGCACATGCATATGAGAATTCAGATTTGGTCGACGAGATGGGAAGGGATTTGTCAGAGTTCGTCGAGCATTATCCTCCCCCGAACAATATCGAACTCCAGCTGGGGGGCATGATTGACTATGGGGTTAAGATTGACAAACTTGACCCATTGTTACTCGTCCTCCATCCCCCGCAGATGAAGGCGAGCAAGCTGCCCACGATGAGCAGATTGCCAATGACGAGCAGACTGCTCAGGAGCGAGAACAAAAAGCGGCCGAGGACCTGGCCAGAGATATGATTGTTGATCCTCTCATCGACCAAACTCCAGATCCTCCTCAGGGCGAGCAACATTAGGATTAGGACTTAGAATTTCTCAATATATCCTCTTGTAATAGTTGCTCGTCCTTTTTGTAGTACATTTTCTTTTTACACTGTACTATTTTTAGGCTTAAAGCCTTTTATTAATGAATGTCTTTTTGTTCGCACATTTTCTGTTTATATATTAATTGCCTTTACATTTTTGTTCAATGCTTTTGCAATTATAACATATAATGTTGGGCTTTGTTCAATTTGAACTTTGCCTTTTAATGGAATATGGGTTTAGCCTTAGGTTCTGTTCATCTTAAAAAACAAACAACCTTTAAGTGGCCTTGGTCCTTACAAATGAACTTGTACCTTGAGCTTTGGACTTTTCTTTCGACGAACAACTATATTTACATCGTGAAAAATTACAAGTGTTGTAAGATTGTTCATCATTAACATATACAATCTGAATAACAACTTTGAACACCAACTAAAACATGCTCGCTTATAATATTTTTGCCGAGCAACTTTATCTAAAATCAAAAGATGAACTAGCACTAGACTATACAATGTGCCGAACAACCTTTCGTTATATACTTAACAAATTTTTCAAAAAATTAGGCAAGTTTTTTATTCATTTGGTTCACTTGCCCCCCCAAGACATTTGTTCGCCCAACAATTGAACTTGTTCGACTTATTGATAGTACTTCTTTAGATGTACAGCATTCCAGGAGTATTGGACTGGCTTGCCTTCCATATCTTCGATATCGTATACACCATTAAGGAATTTGTCCATTATACGATACGGGCCCTCCCAAGTTGGTCCCACTACACCTGGAGGTTGGGCGAGCAACTTTCTTAGAACCAAATCTCCAACTCTGAATTCCCTGATTTTAACATGGGAATTATAGTAGCGCTCTGCTCGTTGCTTATATGTAGCATTTTTTAGCTCGGGGTTTACTTTTTTTTCCTCGAGCAAATCCATTTCAGTAGCTAGAGCAGAGTTGTTCGCTTGTTCATCAAAGTTGGTCGTCCTGATTGTGTTGGTCTTTAATTCAATTGGTATAACAGCTTCTGTTCCGAAAGCCATTGTAAAAGGTGTTTCTCCGGTGCTTGACCTGGGAGTTCTTCAGACCAACTACTTTTGCTCTCCGCCAATCGTACCTTTAAGTATGCTTGATAATCTTATTAACGGCTTCGACTTGTCCATTTGATTGGGGATGATAGGGAGTAGAATAGTGTTTTTTGATCCCCCACTTCGTACAGAAGTCTCTCAACTCTTTCCCATCAAACTGCGGACCATTGTCTGTCACAATGGTTTGTGGAACCCCAAAACAACAGACAATGTTCTTCCATATGAAGTTGATCATCTTTAGTTGCGTAATTTTCACCATGACCTCTGCTTCTGCCCATTTTGTATAATAATCGACTGCCACGACGGCAAATCGAACATTTCCAACTCCTGCTAGGAAGGGACCAATAATGTCCATCCCCCACCTTGCAAATGGCCATGGGCTGTAAACCGATACAAGCTCCTGAGCCGGGGTATGAATGTTCGGGGCAAAAGTCTGACATTGATGACAAGTTTTTGCTTTCTTGATTGCGTCCTGACGTAAAGTCAGCCAATAATAACCTTGTCTGATAGTTTTGTACGCCAAAGCTTGCCCCCCAGTGTGATTTCCACATACTCCAGCATGTATTTCTTCGAGTATTGCTCGTCCTTTCCCCATAGTCAAACATTTGAGAAGTGGAAATGATATTCCGCTTTTGTAAAGCTGCTCGTCTACCAGAGTATATCTGGCGGCTTGCTTTGTTAGCTTGGCAGCTTCAAAAGAGTTGTTTGGTTTTTCTCCACTTTTCAAATATTTGACTATGTTTGTTCTCCAATCTTCTTCTTCACTTGATTGTTAGTCTAGTTGGTTGACATTATAACTTACCTTTGACGGGTCGTTCATCTTCGTGATTATAATGTCTACCAACTCTGCAGGCCCTTCGCTTGTTACTAGCTGGGCCAATGCATCTGCCTGGGTATTGCTTGTCCTTGGAATTTGTTCAATGAAGACTTGATCCAGTAGGGACATTAGGTGAGCAACAATCTGCTGATACTCGATCATGTGATCGTCTTTCGCTTCATATTCACCTCAGACTTGATTCACGATCAATTGTGAGTCGTCAAATATTTGCAAATGTCTGACACCTACTGCAAGGGATAAGTGGAGACCAGCAATAAGAGCTTCGCATTCAGCTTCGTTGTTGGTAGCCATGAAACCAAATCTGATTGTCGAGGTGAACACTTGTCTGTTAGGGCTAATTAGGACAACTCCTGCCCCCGAGGCCATGTTGGTTGAAGATCCATCGATATAGAGATGTCAGCGATGATCTAGTCCTCTCGTTGGATCTGGTGGGAAAGTTAGTTCGACAATAAAGTCAGCTAAAACTTGCCCTTTGATCGCTGTTCGAGGAGCATAGATCACCCCAAACTGGCTAATCTCTAGTGATCATCTTAATAGACGACCATCTGTGTCTGGGCGATGGAGAATTTGTCTGAGTGAGAAAGTTGTTAGCACCTCAACTTGATGGTCGAAGAAGTATGGTCATAACTTTCTCACACTCATAACAAGTGCATATGCCAGCTTTTCAGTTGGGGAATATTGGATCTCCGCCTCGTGTAAAGCTTGGCTGACGTAGTAGATTGGTTGATGAAATTTGCCGTCCTTCCGTACCAGAACAGAGCTGATTGCCACTTCTGACGCTGCCAAATACAAATAGAGCTTTTCACCTGGGATGGGCTTTGATAGAATTTTAACATCTCCCAGGTAGTCTTTAAGTTGGTCGAACGTCTTTTGGCAGTTGCTAGTCCACGTAAACTTTCCTTTCTTGATGGCCTCGAAGAATAGACGACAATTGTCTCCTGATCGGGATATGAACCGGTTCAACGCTGTTAGGCATCCTGTGAGCCTTTGCACCTCTTTTACTGAACGTGGTGGTTGCATATCCACGATGGCTTTGACTTTTGTTGGATTGGCCTCAATTCCTCGTTGACTAACAAGATGTCCCAGGAACTTCCCCGAATGAACTCCAAAGCTGCTTTTCTTTGGATTCAACTTCATGTCGTAGTGTCGAAGGGTTTCAAACACCTGGGTTAAATGTTGGAGATGACCTTCCTTTCGGGGACTTTTGACCATGATATCGTCTACGTAGACTTCTACGGTATCTCCAATTTGTTCATCGAACATCTTGTTCACCAACCTCTGATATGTTGCTCCTGCATTGATGAGGCCGAATGACATTCTTTTCCAACACAACAGGTTTTTGTTTGTATAAAATGTTGTGTTTTTTTTTTATCGTCTGGATGCATTGGGATTTGATGGTATCCGACAAAGGCATCCATGAATGTTAACATCTCGTGACCCGCAGTGCTGTCCACCAATTGATCAATATGTGGGAGAGGAAAGTTGTCCTTCGGGCATGCTGCATTCAGATCTGTAAAATATATGCATAGCCTCCAGGTTCCGTTAGGCTTTCGCACAAGGACTGGGTTTGCTACCCATTGTGGACAAAGTGCCTGACGGATTAGATCGTTGTCTAACAACTTCTCCACCTCTTCATTCAAAGCTTGATACTTATCTGGGCCGTACTTTCTTCGTTTTTTTATGGACTGGCCTCTTTGCTTAATTGATATTAAGCTTGTGGCAAGCATTCTTTGGATCTATTCCCACCATGTCTGCATGAGACCAAGCAAAAACATCTAGATTCTTACTGAGGAACTCTTTCATTCGGGATCTGTAAGGCTCGGGGAGCTCAAATCCTATATACAATTCAAGATCTTCGTTCCCAGGATTAACTTTGAATGACTCTAGTTCCTCGTCTGGAGTTGCTCGTCGTTTTTATTCTTTCCAATGAGGATCAAGTATTGGTCCCTCAGGGTTGAAATCATTTTCGATGTTCATGGGCTCTGCTCCAGGCGGGGCTCTAGATCATCTGCTGGTCCTGACCCATTGTTGTTAGTCAGCATTCGGCCCTCCAAGTCATATGTCGTATGTTGCTCCTCACCACCCCTCTGTTGTTCGTCAAATTGGAGTCCCCTATGGGTGGTGACGAGTTGTTCGTCCAACCCTTGCTCGTCAGGAGGCTGCTCGTCAGTATCCATATGGTCCTCTTCCATGTCCATCATGTTCTCCAGCACTGATGGTTCATCAACTGGGTAGCTGGTGGTGGCTTCCATCATGGATACCTGTGCCTATTTTGCTTGCAATTATAGGAGATATTCACGAGCTTTTCTTTGGTCTCCCTTTATTGAATCTGCTCCACTTGCTGTTGGAAACTTTATGCAATAGTGGTAAGTTGAACATGTAAATTTAAATTCATTTAAAAAAGGTCGACCAAGAAACCCGTTGTAAGTCGATTCTTGATCTACCAACAAGAAATCTACCATTCTTGTAATATTTTTCTCAGGTTCCTCGACCGTTACAAGCTGAACGGACAACCTAATCTCCCCTAACGGGACTGTTACAGCATTTCCGAAGCCTAAGATTCTATGATTTAAATCTCGTATGTAGTCCGAATAATCTCCAAGTTGGTCGAGCGTCTTTTTGAAAAGGATGTTGGTGTAGGCTCCGGTGTCCACCAATAATCTATGTACTCTAGTCCCCATGATCTTTGCACAAATTACGAGTGAATCATTGTGTGGAGTCAAAATCCCGTCCAAGTCCTTTTCTGTGAAGACTAGTTCAGATGTTTGTAGGACGGATGAATTGATCCCCATTTCTTGTACTTGGTTGATCGCTCATAATTCGGCTTTTCTTTTCCGGTTGGAAATTGGTGGTCGTCCATCAGAACATCCTCCCGCAGGTCCTGAGGGTTCCATCATGTATAGATCCTCTAATGGACGAGCAGCAATGGCAGGAACTGGTCGCCCGGGTTTATTATTTCGTGGAGGTTGATAGTCAATTTCATCCCCCAGGCTGCTCTCCGGGCCCCTCTTTCCAGGTTGCCTTTTGACGAAGTCGGGGAGCTTTCCCTCCTCGTAGAATCGCCAGAGTTGCTTGAGCAAATCTCTACACTCACTAGTAAAATGCCCCACACTTTGATGGTAAGCACAATATTTATTAAGGTTGAGTTTGCCAGTTTCTTGGCGAATCCTTCGAGGAGGGGAAAACAACTCTTTCTCCTTTACACTGTCGTACACAGTATCGATGGATACTATTAGCACATGATTTAGCTTTTCCTTCAGCTCCGTCCCTTCGGTAAATGTCTTCATATTTTTAGGGACCCGATAGCCTGTTCCGCCAGATTTCTTATTGTTCTCCTTGGGATCAGCCTTGTTGTCTCCCAAGTTTGCTTGCAGGGCTTCGTGCATGGAAACGAATATGTCGGCTTGGTTTCTAAATTCAACATAGCTTTTCGGGCACTTCAGACGTACCTCCTTCCATAATTCAGATCCTTTCTTTAACCCGGCCATGACAGCTACGATTTTCGTGTCTTCGCTAACTGGCTCCCCTTTTAACAGCACTTTGTCGAATCTTTCCATAAACATCCGGTCTGACTCATCGTCATTTTGCTTTAAGTCTGACAACCGGTGTTTTTGGGATAGATACGACCCAGCAGTTGAGAAGTGGGAGAGGAACTCTCGACTCAATTGAGCAAACGAGTGGATTGATGCTAGTAGCATTGCAGAAAACCACTTGTGTACTGTGTCCCCTAAAGTCAAGGGGAAATTCCGGCATTGGGGTGGCATCACTGGCTCCCACATAAATCATGTAATTTGAATACTTCGTTAAATGAACTCGGGGATCAGCAATGCCTTCGTATTGTATGCTTGCCGGAAATTGTATCTTCTTCTGGATCGGGGCCTTCAATATGATGGATGACAAATGGGAGGATGGCATGCTGGTCGTCCCCATCCCTCTTTGTTGGTCAAGTTGCCCCTGCATGCTCTCCACAACCTTTCTTAGGCTTGATAATTCCTCAAGAGATGCCCCCTGACTTGGAGGCTGTTCGGCGAGCAAAGGCACTGGTCTTTCTGCTCGTCGCAATCCCTCACTTGGAGTGGACATTTCTTAAAGTTATTTCCTAGGGTTGCTCGCCGCATTTGGCCCTAGGCGCCTAAAGGCTGACTGAGATAGTCTTTCGTGTACGGATGGACGAGCCTGCTCAAAAGTTGCTCGCCCATCTCCTACTCCCTGGCGAGCAACTTCTTTCTGAAGTTGAGGTTGGCCAAGTCTGTCCTGTGCACTGGAACGAGTTGTCCCATGGCTGAAAATTGTTGTTCGCCCATGTACAGACTCAGTCTGACCTTCTGTTTGGTCGGCTACCTTGGCTTTGCCCTTGTCCCCTCGATTCTGGGCACTATTAACTTCATGTTGCTCACCACGAGCAGACCTTGCTCTCACTACTTCCAGGTTGCGGGATTTAGACCTTGCTTGTGAAGGCTTATGTTGTTGTTGTTGCTTTTGAATTGCCTGGAGAGCAGCTATGGTTTTGGCCAATTCCTGGGAGTCTTTAGCCAATGCCTCTAAGTCTGGAGGTATTACACGGGCTGCAACTGAAGATTGAACTTTGTTCGCATGTCGTGGGTCACGGTCCTGACGATCAGTGGATGAGACCCGAGTTGGGGAGACTCCCATTGAGGGATGTGAAATTCTCGTTTTCTTGGATTGAGGCATCCTGATTTGATTTATCTTCTCAATCTTTGAGTCTTCAAATTTAATATTGAAGAACACCAAGAACACTTTTGTTTGAATCTTCAAGAATTTCTTGAGGATTTCTTCAAATCTTCAAGTTTTTTAAACTTGAAGTTCTTGGTTAATCACACTTAACAGGAGGTTCGACACCATCCTCCTCTAGCGCCAATTTGTTGGTGATCAAATTTAATCGTGGGGATTAATGGCCATTTTAATTCGGTTTAGGATCACCAAACAAGAGCGTGTGATTGATTATCACTGTAAATGATAAATCGAAGGTTCGGGTTGTGAAATCGTAAATACGTGTGTTGGATTCGTATTTATTTCGTGTGTGTGCATGTTTTAGTGTGTTTGTGTGTGTTTTGGGAGTATTTGTGTATTTGAACTTATATTTCTTAGCTGGAGAACAACTATTTATAGAGACCACCAAGTAGGTGGTGTACAAGACTCTTGGACTTCCTAGCTTGCATGCAAGACAAGTGTCATTTGACCTTGCTTGACCTTATCTAGGCTGGAACTTAGTTATAAAGTCTTCTTTGGCCTTATCTCGGACTCATTATTGTTCGTCTTGGTTGGCTTGGTGGGTCTAAATTGTTCTTTTGGTAAATGTTGTTCGTCTCTTGAGGTTGCGGTTCGGAAGTTGTTCGCCCTCATGCTCTGTACAGTCAGGCTTTCGGGATCTTGGTCCTTTGGTCGTCACCATACACCTCTTAGGTTGGTAGATGCATCACCTCCTGACAACGTTGCTCGCCATTAGTGACCTGATGTAGGGTCCATATTTGGCTTCGGGCCCCAGGACCTGTTCGCCTATATGTTGTTCGTCAAGGGAGTTGTTCGTCGTTTAATACACCCCCTGGATCAATTTATGCACTCCCCTTTGATTTTCCTTGTTAATCATTTCTAATTTGGATATGATGTTTTGTAATCTTCATTTGGGCTTTAATTACTGTTTGTCAAATAGTGATTGATGTTCGCCCATCAACAAAACGCACCGCCTCTGCATATAAATTAAAAATTGAATATTAACAAATAAATTAAAAATTCAAAATTAAAATCATAATAAATAAATATTTTATACCTTGAACTCATCAAAGTACTCCATCCTCTTTTGCTCGGACACTTGGCTCCACGAGTGGGCTCCATACTCAAACGTGGTCATCTTAATGACCTGTGAGACGATTGAGCTAGTCTCATGGGCTGGAAGCATCCTGTTAAAAAATCAAGTTAATAATATTAATATATATATATATATATATAATTAAAAATATGCATAATTCATTAAAAAATACTTACTTATTGTCGACTATGATGACACTGAGACGATTATCTTGAACTGGGTTCATCTGTAATAATTATAAATTCAACTAATTAAACATCAACGTAACTATAATATAACTATCCTACAAACATATGTAATATTGTCTGAAAATTATAATATATAAATATAATCATTTCCCACAAACATTTGTTTGCTTAAATTAAATGATGAATGATGTATGTGACAATATTACTATCAAATCAACAAATTTTAGTGAAACAACTAATCCTTTCATCAATATAACCAAAATATAGAACTAATATCTAATATTTTTCAATAAAACAACACATACATTTTAAATTGGTTCTTGTAATAACAAATTTCATTTTATATTTTTTATTACATCCCAAACCTAATTGTGTAGTGCACTTCTTGATATGATTTTTGTCTAGCGCATAAATTAATATTTTTATATTTAAATAAATAAACACAAAATAAATTATTCTGTTTTTAAAAGAAAAATTAATTCATTGTATATTTAATTAAATAAAAGGTAAATGACATGCACATGCACAAAAATTAAAATAATTTATTTTTATACTAAATTAAATGACATGTACATTAAATTGTTCAAAGTTAAAATATGAGATCAGAAAAGCATCCTATTGTCATATTTGTAGCTAAATTTCCGTTGAAATTGATAAATAATTGTAATTTTTAGTTTTCATTTCCTATGTGATCATATTTGCAAGTGCACTTAATAGATTCTGTCACAACACCTACTATAATATACAGATAATTTACTTATTCACATACACATAATTTCACATACGCATAAAATCTACACACATACACATATTTTACTTATTCACTCACTATATATAATTCATAAAATATAATTATAAAAAAATTTAAATGGTTAAAATAATTGGAAAACTCACAGTTAATTTTGAGCTGGGCAGGGTGGCGGCGGCGCGGGCGGAGTAGGAGGAAGAGTTTTTACGAGTATGTAAAATGGCGTACAGAGGAGAAGGTATTTATAATTTTTTTTAAACGATTAGCGACCACCTATTTCTCGAAATTTTGGTCTTCTTGACCGAATCGGACAGTTCAGTTTGACAAATTTACAATTCCTAGGCGGTCGCTAAACCTCCCGCATTAATGACCCTCAACCGTTACCAACCCGGGTCAAACGTTACAAGTTTGCGACCGCCTCAAGACGGTCGCTAAGTTTAAATTTGAAATTCGCGACCGCCAAAGCGGTCGCTAATCAGGTGGTAAAAAGTATTGATCTTTGTTGACCGTCTTTTGAGTTTTAGCGACCGTTTTGGTGGTCGTAGGCGGTCGCTAATCTTACGAATTAGCGACCGACAAAGAGGCGGTCACTAATATTTTTTATTTGAGACCGGCATTCTCTTACGGTCGCTAATACAATATTTAGAGACCGGTTTTAAGGCGGTCGCTAATTTCGGTCGCTAAAACGCGAGTTTTTTGTAGTGTTATACCCATTCTCATTGTCTCATGCCATGAGACGATCTCATACAAGATCTGCTCAATATTATTTTACTTTTAGTATAGTTTGAGTATGTTTAGAGTGAAATTGATTTATACATAAATTATTGAAGGGTATTAGTTGTTTAAAGAGTATTAATTGTTTTCACTAAAGTGTATTAGTCATTTTCACTTAAGAGTCTCAATTTTTTTTTCCTATAAACAACTAATATTTTTCAGTGAAAACAACTTAACCTTCAGTTAAAACAATTAATACTATTTAGTGAAAACTACTAATACTCTATGGTTCATGTATGAACCATTTTCACTCTATACTTTGTCGTATGGTTTTATATATTTATTTATGTATTGAATATTATATTACTAAAATTATATATTTAAGTTTTTTTTTTACATTTAATTTGTGCATATCCTTTTACTTTTTAAGATATCTAATAAGAACAAGAAGAAAAATACATCATCGTTCTCACATTTCAATTTTGAGTAATAGTCATGGATAATTTAAACGTTAATTTATATAGTAATTGATTTAATTTAATGACAGTTTGTGATTCTTATTCCATTCTATTTTTAGTAGAAAATGCAACATATTAGGCCTGGATGAACTTTAAAAACTTTTAGGGGACAAAATGATCTTTATTAACTATATTCACTATTAAAATAATTTCACTAAAACATGCATGCTAAAGTTAGAAGTAGTTTTTGTTGAACCAATTACACAAAACAGGATCCAAGTTGGTGGGTTGACTGGATTCAACTAAATTTCGAGTGGTTTGAACAAAATTTGAAACAAAGTGAGCGGTGGAAATTTAACATACTAGATCAGTGACAACGAATTATGCTGGGTTTTTATAAAAGTTAATGATATATGCTTTATATATATTTAAATAAATTTGTTTACTTTAAAATAATTTTTCGACATTATATAATAAATATATTTAAATAATATATATTTATAAAATTATGGAATAAATTTTTATTAATTTATGACTTTTAAACTCAATCTAAATTTAAGTAAGATTTTCAATATTCTTATAAAAATTCACGTAATTTTTTGTTTTATTTTGGTATACACTTTTAAATTATGACTTAATTTTCTCAACTACACATTAGGTACTTCTTTTTGCCTCCCCAAAATGATTTCCTCAATGTAGGGACATTTTCAATCCAAACACTAATACACTCTCGTGCATCTATCTTTTTTTTTTTTTTTCTTCTTCTTCTTCTAAAAATGCAAGGCATATATCAGGTTGGAACAACTAAATTATAATTTTTTAAATTTACTTTTATCAATTTAGTAATAATATGTAGAATTAAATATACTTAAGTTACTTAGTTGAATTACAAACACATTAATTTTTTTTAAATATAGGATATTCTAAATATAGTTAAATAAAATATAAATTGATATAATCACAATAAAATTTATAATATACTTTTATAAACTCAAGTTATATACAATAGTATTCAACTTTAACCATATCCATAACATGATTTAATTGGTAAATATCATGAATATTGTCTATGAGATTTAGGGTTCAAGTCTTTTTTAGTTCAATTTTTTATATTAGACTCCCTATTTTATAATAAGACCAAATAAATGACACTTATGATTCATAAAATTGGCATGCATGATTTCCACGAAATTAACATTAGAATGACATATAAGCGAAATGAACCTTACGGCGATACATAAGCGAAATGAAAAATAAACATCATAACGATACATAAACGAAATGAACTTCACAAAAATACATGAGCGAAATGAACCTACATAAGCATGAAAAACTTTATATTAGTATAATGGATAATTTATTGAATAAGGTGTGTTTCGCCATAATATTATGAAACATTATAACATGATATAATAAGTCTATCTCACAGAATATAAAATTGTGTAGTAAATGATAAAATAGTCTCATACTCATTTGCTTTTCAGTTTAATTAATTAAGGGTGTTTGGTATAAATAGAAGAATGAGAAACACTATGAGTATAATTGAAAAGAAGAATGAAACTCATTTCTTACCGGAAATCATTCTCATCCCCCCTCCATTACCAAGCACATTTTTTTCGGGGATGAGAATCATGATGTATTTATCGATTATACTAATTTGATTTTTATTTTTTTCTAACTGTCTCATGACATATATGATTTTTTTTTTTTTTTTTAAAAGTAGTTTTTAGATTTTGGAAAATCTGAAAAGATGATCAAACAGTGCGGGACGGTGCCGACCACTAAATGGCGGCCGTCGAGAATTTTGGTTTCGTTTTAATAAAATTTTATAGTATCAAAAAAACATTGAGTACATCACTTTTTTATAAATAGTGGAGAGCCTCGTTTTAAGGATCAACAAATGTTTTTTTCTTTTTATTTGCTTCTTTCGATATATAATCTTTAAAATCATATAGTGGGGTGGGTGTTTTGAATCAGGTATGTGTTTTTAGCCGTGCAAGTATCTTCATTTTCGATATAAGTTTGTTTTATATGAACGCCACTGTCCAATTTGAAACACTATCTAATTTTTATATATTTAAATAAACATTTTATATTTTTTTCCCAAGTATTTAATACTTTATAAAAAAAAATTGTACTTTAAACTGATCAAAATTAATATTCCTAAACAATAAAATAATATCACTGATCAAAATTGGTACTTTAAAAAAATTAACAAATTGGTCTTTACTAATATTCCTAAACAATAAAATAATACCACTGGTCAAAATAATCACTACAAAAAAATATAATATTGCCTACGGAATTATCAATATAGCTACGGAATTACCAACAAAAAGAAATTGTAGGAGAGATTGCCTACGAATTTCCTACAAAAATCTCTAATTGCATAGGCATCTTCCTTCCCCACCCACAAAATAATTTGCCTACAGAAATTCCGTAGGCAAGTTGTGTTGTAGGTAAATTTTTGTAGGCAAATGACTCGTAGGTAATTATACCTAGGGATTTTATTCCGTAGGCAAATTAATTCCGTAGGCAAGTTGTTTTAAGTTGAGAAATGTAAATGCTTTCATAATTAGAAAATTCCGTAGGCAAATTGTAGGCAATTCTTACTACAAACTTTTTTGTAGGAAATTTTTTGTAGGAAATTTAATTCCGTAGGCAAATCATTATTTTCTTGTAGTGAATATTGATCAAATACGTGAAATTTTAAACTTCTTAAAATTATTTCATGATAACTATTATTATGAACTATTTTTATATAAAATTCTATCTTTTGTTATTTATTTAATGAGTAGGTTTTATATAAAAATAATTAATAATAAGTTTATCATGAATCTGTTTTAAAATATCAATTATTTGATCATGAGTATTAATAATCTCATCAGGAGTATAAAAAATTGCGGTCAGTGTTATTTCATTGTAGTTATTGTAGATTTTTTTCACGGTCCTAACTTTTGATACTCCTAATAGGATTATAAATGCTTCTAATCAAATATTCGATACTTTAGAACAATTTCATTATAAGCTTATCATTAAGTATTTTTTATATAAAATTTTGTCTTATTTAATTTTATTTGAGATTTGCAGTGATTAAATGGATGGTGGTCGCGCTGGGTTCAAATTTACGGTAATTTTATAAAATATATCAATTTTTTTTTTTTTTTAAATCGAAACTATTGATGTGGATTTAATTTAATTGAACATGAAATTTAAGTAACAAACAATTATATATGTGTTCATGCAGTCTAAGCGGTTAAATTAAATTGAATACGAAAGTTGAAGAATTGAGTAGGGAGTAACACTTATTACACACTAGTATTTTATTTGGACGTATCACAAGAATTTGCACATACCGAAAAAAAAAATTTAATTTATGTACACACTCACAAATATATACACATATTTACCCATATATTACTATTTTATTAAAAAACCCACATTTTTTAAAAAAAATGTGCAACCCTTTAGGGTGCAAATTCATATAGTAGAACGGAGGTAGTATATATTAATTTCCTATTGAGAAATACTAGTATATAGTATTATTTAACATACAAATTAATAATTTTCAACATGAATTAATATTTTTCTTTATATGAACTACTTTTTAAAGTCCATTTTAACCGTATTTCTAGAGAAATTTTTATCCATTCTTTTTCACTGTCCAAAGTAATTAAATTTTATTTTAATATAATTGTAATTTTGTAATAATGTCATCTTATTGATATTTGTTATTTTTTTTAATTCTTGTGAAATATTCTTAAATGTAATGTACCGGAGTATAATGCACTACAAAAAGAACGGGGATTAGCGATCGATTTTTTGTCGCAAAACGTGATTAACAATCAATTTCTAACCGATAAAATTCGGTCGTTAAAAAACGGATAACTAATATTAACGACCGCCTTTTAAATTCGGTCGCTAATATGACCGGGTCTGACCCGGTCGGGTCAAGTTTTAGCGACCGATATATGTAGACGGTCGTTAATTTATTTTTTAATTAAAAATAAACTTTTAATTTATTTTTTATTAGTGACCGGGCTATAGGCGGTCGCTAATCTGCGAACCTGCGTAAAAAAAAAAGTGGTTTGGTGGTTTTGAACCCACGTCAATTGAGATCCGGGCAGGGTGCGAACTACTGAGAGCCCAAGGGGAATCAAACTCACGACCTCCGAGTAACCCGAAGGAGGTGTGAACCACTAGGACACTTGTTATTGTTGTTCGTTTATTTGCATTTAATTGTATATAACCTCAAATTGACTCCAATTTTTTTTTTTAATTCATCAATTAATTTCTCTTTGTTTCTAATTCGTTTATATATATATTTACTAACTTTTTTATTAATTTTATAAATTCAATATTTTAGAATATTATAAATTATTAATTCATTCGTTTTTATGTTCTTAATTGTATATAAATTCAAATTACCTCCCATTTTTTTTAATTCATCAAATTAATTCCTTTTTGTTTCTAATTCGTTTATATATATATATATATATACTAATTTTTTTTTTAATTTTGTAAAATTAATATTTTAGACTATTATAAATTATTAATTCGTTCGTTTTTATGCATTTAATTGTATATAAATTCAAATTAACTCCCCTTTTTTTTAAAAAAAAATTCACCAAATTAATTCGTTTTTGTTTCTAATTAATTATATATATATTTACTAACTTTTTATTTTATTTTTCTTCGGTAATATATTAGACTAATATAAATTATTAATTCGTCCATTTTTTTTACATTTAATTGTATATTACTTCAAATTGACTCCCCCCCCCCCCCTTTTTTTTTAAATCTACCAAGTTAATTCGTTTTTATTTCCAATGTGAGTCTCATTTTCTTTTTTAAATTTATCAAATTAATTCTTGTTACGAACTACAAACAAAATTAAATAATTTTAATCATCATACTCTTCAACTTCGTCTTCATCTTCTTCCCCTTCTTCCTCTTCTTCATCATCTTCATCATCTTCCTCATCTTCATCATCTCCCTCTTCTTCATCATCTTCCTCTTCCTCTTCCTCTTCTTCCTCCTCTTCCTCTTCCTCCTCTTCCTCTTCCTCTTCTATCTGATCTTGTTCGTCTCCATCGTCGCTCTCAACCATAATTATTTCTGGATTTGCAGCTACCAAGTCCACAACGAGATTGACAACTTCTTCAAGGACCACTATTTGAGCTTCTTGGACCTCAGTTTGAAATGCGTTTTCAGGTTGTGCAGTGTCTTCCTTGGATGAATTAGAAAGTTCCACCACAAATTGAGTCTTGACTTTGCAAACTGTCCTTAAGTGTGGTCTACCTGAATACGGGTATTTGCAATAATATACCTGAGACGTTTGAGTTGCAAAGACGTAGGGTTCGTATGCGGCAGCGTACTTCCTGTTGACATGAAAATCAACAATCTTGTAGTTTGGGTCAACTATTTTTCCTGCAGACCCTGGTTAAACCACTCACACAAGAATAAAACTATTTTCCTCGATGGCCACCCCGAATATTCTATTTCAACGACTTTCAGCAACACTCCGTAGTAATCAATGTGTGCTTCATGCACAACCAATGCGGTAGATTGTACGGAGTCAACAGCACAGACCACAACGAATACTTTTTTCCGTGCATTCCGAATGGAGCAAAATCGTTTGTGCACAAATCCAGCCTCACATTTCTCTTCTGTCTCTCAAAATCTGGAACCTCTCTGTCAAAATGTCTTCATGCCTCTGAGTCTGCCGGATGCCGCATCTCTCCAGATTCTGGATCAGAACACTCATCAGCGTGCCATATCATATCTTTAGCAGTGGCACTAGACTGATACAATCTCTTCAAACGAGGAGTGAAAGAAGGGTAATACATCGACTCAAATGCCTTCAGCTTTTGTTTCTTTTTGTCCTTCTTACGACTAGATGGTTTGTACCGGGGGTGGCCGCACATCCTGCATTGATCAATACTCTCATCCTAGTCCCAAAATAACATGCAACCGTTTGTACAATAATCAATATTCTTAAACGATAGACCCATCTCCTTCAATAATCTTTTGCTTTGATAGAAATTTGCAGGCGTTGTGTTCTCTTTAGGTAGGGTTTTTTTGTACAACATTTGCGCATTGAATGACAACTGCGTCTCGGTATCACAGTTAGAAAAAAACTTTTGATCAACGGTTCTTAGCATCTCAAAAAACTTATTTGACCGATGATTTGGTTCCTCCTCCTCCTCCATAGCTGTGTGACCACCCAACACAGATTCATTAACCATAATGTGGTACCTATAGGCTTCATCCACCTCCTTCAAAGGTGGTCCGAACTGAGTGAATGAAACATGAGCCTCCTCCATGTGTGGTTCCTCCTGAGTATACGGAACATGACTTGAACCACCAATCTCAAATCGTTCACCAATGCTCCACTGAGTATAAAAGTTTTCAAGTGTGTCGATATCAATATTCCAACGCTCTTCACCATGACTGGTCCAATTGTAGTAGCGGGGAACAAAACCAACCCTAAAAAGATGAGCTTTAACCTCATCAATGCTCAAGTATCTCATATTCATGCATTTTCTTCCATTACACGGGCATCTAAGCTGATTGAAATGATCAAGACGGTGTGGATGACAATATGCAAACTCAATAAATTCTTCAATTTTACGGTAAAATTGATTGTTCATGCCCCCTCCCATCATACGAGGCATTGAGTACATCCAACCACGATTTGAAAATTCCACCTGTTTCAAATTAATAGTAAATTACAAGTTAATTATAAAAAAAGGGCAGAATTTCGACTGTAAACAAACATATATATCCATCAAACATAATAAACTAACCAAATACAACATATTAATTAATTCAAAAAATTTGGGCAGAGTTTTGACTATGAATAGACACATCCATATTTATTTTTCACATAAATCCAACATAACAATCATATATACTAAATCACTACTATACATTTAAGCATGCATGCATGCATACTAAAAACTTAATTGCCAAAAACTAAAATATATACAACAAAATAATTAAAAAGTAAAAGTGTGAAAACGTACGGTGAAGTTGAAGCAACGAGCACAATGTGATATAGAACCAGTCGATTGCTACCACCACTTCAAAAAGACCTTCGTCGTAGATTAAACGGACAAAAACGAGTTTAAAAGTGTTTTTTTTTGTAGAAAATTATGAAGAAACACGAGCAGAATTTGTTCAATAATAGACGTTTAGCGACCGCCTTAAAGGTATTAGCGACCGTCACAGGCGGTTGCTGAACAACGGACCAAAATCGGGTCATTATTGCCCAACTGCCCATTTCGGGATTCTTGATTTGCGACCACCAGTGGTGGTCGCTAACATTGGTTCCATATTAGCGGCCGATATCGGTCGCTAATCTCCATAATGCGTCGTCGTCGAACCACAGCGGTCAAGGCGGTCGCTAAAATCGGTCTCAGATTAGAGACCGATATCCCTAGCGGTCGCTAATAACAAAGCTTTTGGCCATTTCGCTCCGTCAGTCGTAAATCGGTCGCTAATCACACTATTTAGCGACCGATGTCTAGGTGGTTGCTAAAGACGGTTGCAAAAACGCAATTTTTTTGTAGTGATGTGTCCCTTTTATTATTAAAACTTGTTCTCATCAGCATATATACAAATTGAAATATAATATTATATCTTTATTTATTTAACGTACAATTACATACACCTACGCATATTATTCTTCAGAGCATATTCGAATTGATTTTGCCTTTTATTTTCTCTCTTTCAGAAAAATAGAATATCATTAAAATAATATAAAAATATGAAATGGAGGATGGTAATCAAAATTAACACCACAAAATATTATTGGAATTTATTGTATCCATGTAGTGTATGTATATATCTTGTTTTCAATTACAATTCTATTAGAAAAATCACTTCTACTAAAAAAATAAAAAAATTCCGCACGGTTTTCAATGAGGTTGCAAGCAGCCAAGCACCCCCATATTGCTCTCAGCGAAATTTGAACTCGTAGTTTGAGCCAAAAAATTTAGGAAATTGTCTCATGATATAAAACATCACAAGTTAATAATTTGTTAAAAATATTAATGTGATCATGTTCAATTTATACTTCATTCTACCGTCTGATTGCATGAGACCGTTTCACACAAAGACCTACTCAAAATTCTAATATTATGAAATATTTTTATCTCATATAAAATTTCGAACATATGAAAAATGTAATTTTAATTAATTAATTTATATAAAAAATTATAGCATGCAGAATTATGATGATACTAGCTAAATGAAGTAAAAGTGTATAACTCAAAGTTACTAATAATATTCCGTTTTACAGTTTTTTTTTTTAAAATATAAACTAATACTTCTCATTATATAGTTTTTTGCCAAGTTTATTTTCCTTTTGTACTGGGAGTGGGGACTATATATGAAGAAATTGGGGCGTGTGGATTTTGACATGTTTCACTAGACGACACAACATTATAGTTCCAATTTGGTATGGCCAAGGACCCAAAGTACAACTCCATCATCATGTCATGTGTGAAGGGCATGGCGTTACGTAGCACCTTCTCTTCTATGGTGGACAAATCTCTTCACCGACTATAGCGTCGACCAAATTCTATTTTCCTATTCACTCATTTTATGCAATTTGAAATTGAGTGGTGAACTGGTGATATAGCAGTAGAAATACAATACCACCATAAATCCATTGATTCTAAGGATACCCAATAAATACACAAACTATTACTCCCTCCATCTCGATATTCATTTTCCGTTGCTTTTGGGCATATCATTTAAAAGGGGTAATTAAATATAGATATAGTACAAATGATGTGATAAAGAAAGAAGATAATAAAGTGTAATATATTTAAATGAGTGAATATGAATAAAATAAATGAATACAATATTATTAGTTGATGTCCAAAAAAAAAAATATATAAGAAGTTAATAGTGAGACGAACGAAAATAACAAAATAGAAAGTTTATAGCATAACGGAGACAATAATTCTGAGTCAATTTATGAACACAAAGAACAACAATAAAACATAATAACTCAATAATTTTCATTCAATAAACATCTATTTTACAATATTAATTCCTATTTATATACTCCCTCCGTCCCAGTTTTGATTTCTCATTTGTCAAAAAGGTTCGTCCCAATTTTGTTTTCTCATCCCTAAAATGGAAACTATTTTATTAATTTAAATAATACTTTATTCACCATTCACCATTCTCAATACTACTTTATTAATTTAAATACTACTTTATTCACCATTCATCATTCTCAATCTCAATACTACTTTATTCTTTTAAATACTAGAATTTAAACTCTCGCATTAAACTCCGCGCACAGTCAAACGGGAAAACAAAATTGGAACGGAGGGAGTACTAAACTACTTAAAGAACCAGAAACATGAAAACTAAATATAAACAATTAAAATCCATTCTAATCAAATAAAAAAGATAATTAAATATAATCTTCCAAAATAATACTTTTTGCGTCTACGAAAAATATGTTCACTTGTTTACATGTGGTTTAATGCATTATGTAGGAGGGTAAATAGAGTGATTATTTATGAAAAATATGTCACACATATCCTCTATAAACAATCACTTAATTTATAAACGGACCTTACAATACTCAATAATATTATTCAACATGCATTAAACCAAGTGCAAATCGCGATCACGTCTCCTCAAGTGGCAACCTGTATTAATTAATCATTCAAAGATTGAGTAGACTGGTGTATATTGATTGATTTACACGAACTTTAAATCCATGAATACAATAAAAAATCCATGAATACAAAAAAGCGTTTATAATTGTTTTCAAGTGCAATGTGTATACACGTGCGTTTTCGATGCGTAATGGGTCGAGTTATATATCCATGTCAGTTTTTTTTTTGTTTTTTTCTTTTTCTTTCGATCACATGAAGATAGACCATTTTAGACTCGATCAGGTGTATGTAGATAGATTTGAACATGTGACATTTGCTATATTGTTCAATTCCTCTATTATGTCGAACACCCCTAAAGGATTATTGCTCTTGTTATTCTAACTTGGTGAAAAATAAACAAGATGATTAATTTTGAATGAATTTTGGGTTATCCGAGTACCATTAAAAGGATAATGTCTCTCTCATGGTCTTAGAATATACGTAGTCTTGTCACTTGTGCAATAGCTAGTAACACGGTTTCACGTGACATGTCAACATTAAATTAAAATGAAAATGGGTACAATTAAGTGGGTAAATATGTTGATGAAAATACCCTTTGTTTAAATTTGTTTTATGATATCATATACAAGCGGAAATGATCACATGTCCACCGGTGAACACAATATTACATACCCACCGCATATGTGCTAATGACACATAAACAAGTATAAACAATCAACTAAAATAATAGTGTGCCCCTGCTTATGTGTTATTAGCACATTTGCGGTGAATATATAATATTGTGTCCACCGGTGGGTATATGATCAATTCTGCATATACAAAAGACCGTTTTCAGAGATTAATGTATAATTTGTGAAATTACAAAGGAAGGAATGTAATGACATAAGATATCTAAAGTGTGTATTGGGTATCATTTAAAAAAATATATACGGACCAAAAAGTAAACTTAATAAATAATTAATTAAATAGAACAATGCATCACACCTTTTAGGGTTAATTATACAAAATCACCTCGTACTTAAAAAATATTGGGCAAAATTCTATAGTTTGAAAATTACACGAAATCTTCTGTAATTTATTAAATAATGCAAATAGTTCCTTCTTACCAAAAGTGAGTCTATTGTTTTCTCTATTTCTTATTATGTCCTCCATAAAATAGTATTAGTATTTTAACAAATTGAAAAACAAAATACAGCAAATAGAAAAAATAGAGGAAACCGTGAATTAATTTTTCTAAAAACGGAATGATCCGCTTTATTTAGTAAATTATAGGGGTCTTCGTGCAATTTTCAAATCACGAGAAAACATTGCGTTTTCAAACTAGAGGAAGTTTCAGGCAGTAACCCCCCCTATTATGCTAAGCAGTTCCATATCAATATATAAGATCATATCCGAATATGTTCATTCTATTTTGAAAGAACAACAAGATATATTTTAAATCAATTTCACTGTAAAACATATCGAAATATGTGTCACTTTTATTATGCTAAGCAGTTCCATATCAATAAGATCATATCGGAATATGTTCATTCTACCTCGTAGGAACAACAAAATATACTTTAAATCAGTTTTACTGTAAAATTTATTTGTAATTATATGTGTATTTTAAATAGTATTCATTATTTCACTAAAATATACTAGTTTAACGGTATTCCAATATAAAGAAAACTGGTAAAATTGGTTACAAGATACTTACATTTTTAGGATATATGATAGATAATTCATCTGGTAGAAGGTGTTATGTCAACGATATTTACGGTGAAACTTGCTTGAAGGATATTAGTAAATTATACTAAATGTACCAGTGAATTGCACTAAAGATATCAATTTCGAAACGGATTAGTTGTTTTCACTAATAATATTAGTTGAAGTGGTATTAATTATTTCACTAAAAGTATTAGATTTTTTTAACATAAAATATTAATAAATTATTGTTTACAGTAATAATTATCGTTGAGTACCTTTGACATACTAATTAGGTCTGTTCATGGAGTTCAAAGATTACCGAACCCGTACCGAAAAAGAACTGTATCGAAAAAATTATGGACTTTTTTATTTTAACCGTACCGAAACTGAACCGAATACTTTTTTGGTACGGATCTGGATATTACCAAATTAATCATACCGAAAAATCGAATGTGATCGTACCGAACCAAACCGTACCGAACCGAATTAAATATGTATTATATTTTAATTATTTTTTATTTATCAAACATTATTATAATGTTAAGTACAACTAAACGATATCATAATTTCTCCTCCTTTTCAGAATACAAACACTATATTATTTGTCTTATTAAGTTCGTAAAACGTTAACTTAGGTTTAGGTGTATGTCAAAATGATTTAAATTTAATTTCTTATTCTTTTAATTTCATTGTTCATGTATATTTATTTCTTACAAAAACTTGGATATGGTGTATCTTGTGTCATGAATTACGATCAACATAATTTTAATATTGCACTTTCCATTCACAAAATATTTCAAAGAAATATATATATATTTTTTATATATTGTATTTTAAATACTCTATTGATGATGATTTATGAGAATATTTTAACCATCCATTATAATATAATGTGTTATATCCAAGCTTGTAATGATATAAGTTTTATTGTAGTTGAAATTGAGTAGTATTCGTGAGTGTGCATGCATCGAAATATTTTTTTAATGATTAAAAAAAAGGAAAGAATGATAAAAAAAGGGTAAAAAATCCGTTTATCCGCTCCGTATCGTATCGAACCGATCCGGTCCGTTTGTAACCGAAAATCTGCTCCGATCCGTACCGAAAAATAAAATATCCGTACCGTATCGTACCGAAATTTCGGTACGGACACGGATACTCGAATTTTAAATTAACCGAACTTTAATACGGACACAAATATTTTCAAATACTCCCTCCGTCCTTTAAAAATATGCACCATTCTCTGCACGCCGTTTAATGCAATATGTCGGAGGATATTTAAGGGTCTTGTGAGGTTCGTTTATGAATAAAATGATTGTTTATAGTAACGTTTCTATGCATACTTACCATAAACAATCATTTTATTAAAAAAACGGACTTCATAAGACTCCTAAATACCCTCCGACATATTGCATTAATCCACGTGCTATAAATGGTGCATACTTTTGAAGGACAGAAGGAGTATCTGTTTTGGTCCGTACCGTGAACAACCCTAATACTGATAGTCTTTAAATCGACCACCTGGAGTGAAAATTTTAGTTTATTTTCGGTCAAGGGTCGAATTCAAGTATATCTGAATTATACTCGCACAAAGTTTTGTAATTATTAATTTCTATCCAGTGATAAAACCACGTTTTTAATATGTTTCATTTTATTTTATATCCTTTCATATTTTCAAGCATCGCATGTGATATGCAAGCGTGTTCTCACCTCATAATGTACCGTCTGGCAGTTACATCATTGTACAACTTTTTGTGAGTCAAAATACGGAACATGTCTCATTTTCTAATTTAATGTTTTCCCGGGTTTAGTAGGTCTTGTTTAATTAATAAAAGTAATTTAATGTGTATAAATTAGTCTCGTTAGATGTTAATACAAGTCTATGGAGAACATAATATATGTAAAAAACAATACTCCTATATTTTATATTTTATTGTCATTTATAGAAGTAGCAATTAAATATGTGGGGAGGTGTTTACTTAGGGATGGAAGTGGATGGAGCACATCCGAATGAAAAAATAAAGTGGATGAGACAAATCATGTGAATAATAAATTTGTGGTTACTATGTATTGGATGTGGTAGGGGTGAATGTAGTTTTATGTCAAATCAATACTTTTTAGTGATGATTATGTATTATTTTATTATTGTTAGTTAGTGGAGTAATGATTAAATGTAAGAAAAGTATGAGAAATAATGAATTGGTGTAAGAAAGTAGGAGAGATGATAGATTGATGTAAGAAAAAGTTGTGATGTGAATATTTTAGAGGTGTATGTGTATAATAGGGGTGAATGTGTATTTGGATGGATGATGAGATGTGCAAATCCAAAAAGTGGCTGAGATGGAGGAAAATTCATCCCCCATCCAGATGGACCCAACCGTAAGTAAACACAGCCTGGATGAACTTTTTTCGATAAGGTAGCAATTGAGTATGGAATAGAGGGAGTAATATGTATTATGTTTGTCACAACACTAAGTTAAAAATAGTACTAAAAAAAAAGGGAAATTTGATAAATAAATTTGCCACAATGCTCGGATGTAGGTATTTATAATATGGTGTTGATTTTAAATTAGGACTATAAACTTGAAAAAAAAAAAAAAAAAGGCACTACAATCTTGCAAATTTAAATAAATTAGCCTCATTATCATAGATGACTAATTGATTATGTATTACTAGACCACAATTTCAAACAGAAAATTTAAAATTATTATTGTAGGAATGCGTAGCGTAGAAGAGTGGAGATGGTGTGCAGTATTATACAGAAGATAGGGCTAACACCCCCTGCTTCTGCTCTGATGGTGTCATAAACAAAAAGAAACCTCCAAAAATCTGCCACCTCCGTACTACATCATTTATAAATCCCATGATAAATGGATTGCCACTTTTGTAAATATAAATTAATAATTATCACATTATCCCCGAGCTAAATAATTATGAATTAATAAAAGTGATGCAAATAAGTGATAACATTTTTATTGAAAAATAATAATTGTTTCACAATGATTTTATGAAAACGGTGTCACATAAATTATTTCCAATTAAATGAAATTATTTATTCCGTATTTGGAGCTTTAATTTATATTCCAAAATATAGATGAATAACACATGAAGGGTGAAAAACAATGAATGAATAGTATACACTACATCGATGTGTGTTACTAAAAGAATCAAATAGTTTGCCAGCTTAATTACTACCGGTGGACATGATACAGTTTAACCTATTAATTCCAATTCAAATTCCCAACTGATTCGGTATAAATTAAGAGCGAAGTGGTTCTACTTCTTCATTTTTATTCGGTTTGTGCGATTTAATGGTGTTTCAAATGATTTATTTAAAATTTATACATATATCACCTTATATATATAGTCGTGTCTTATATATATATTTTTTTATCTTACTGATAATTTTTATTGAGTTTGCAATTAGCAAATAAAAATTCACGATGTGATCGGAAATTCAAAATCGAATGTATTTTTCAATAATGTTAAACACAGAAACAAATTTTAATTCTTTTATATTAATTTTTAAAATAATATTATAATATTTTTTTTTTACTCAGTATTGAGCTAGTTGAAAACACACATGCCACACATGCCACACAATCTTTTGAGTTTGGAGAGAAGGAAAGAGGAGTGGCGGGAGGGAGAAAAAAAGTTGAATCCTAATTAAAAACAACAAATTTTATGCGAGAATATCTCACAAATTCAATTTATATGATATGAATTATTTTTCAATATGTACTTTCTCTTGTTCGCATTGACCGACTTTCTTAGGGAAGAACTTTTATGTCAATACAATTGTATTTTTTTATTATTCTAGAAAAAATTAAATGATCATTTTACTTACTTTCTATAATAATTTACATTAACTATATATGAATATATAAATAAATCTGCAATAATGTTACATTATACATACATATACTGTTATTTAATTTTTTTCTTAATTTTTGTAAAACATACTTAAGCATTTATTAGAAGTGACGGAAGGTTTTATCATTTTAAGGTAAACGTATAACTTTTAAATATAATACTCACTCCAACCAAGTTTAGTGAGAAAATAATTTTACAAAAAATTTAAGAAAATATTAGTTATTTATGTATAAATTAAATATAATTGGAATATTATGAGGTTCGTTAATAAATAAGTGATTGTTTATGAGTGAAAATAGTAGAGACTTTTTTTTTAGACTTTGTCCATTTATATTGGACGGAAAAAAAAAATGAAAATACCGCCTACTAAACTCGAATGGAGGAGGGAGAAGTAGTACGTAGTATTTATTATATATAAAATGTACTTCACTCTGTTCACTTCAAATGTCTTTTTAAGAGAAGACATTTTAGAAAAAGACATTTTACACTAACCAAGATAATTGATCAAATTCTTATTTTTTATATTTTTTGTGATAAGGTACATTAACTATAAATTAATATGTAAAAATACAAAGAAAAATAAAAATATATAAATGCAGATTGATATTTTTCTATAAGAACGTGATACTCGTAACACATAGGGCTGAAAATATTCAATTATAGACGTTATTCTTATTCTCAATTGTTAGACAACCCTAGAAGTTATTGTGAATTGGGTATAAAATATTGATATTTGTTTTGATAGTTTGGAGTCGATATTGTGTATTACTTTGATATTTTATAAGGGTTGGAGTACCCCTTATACTCAAGTTATTTAATGAAACTTTCTTGTCTGATAAAAAAAAAAAACTGGAAATCAAACAAAACTATTTAATACTCTATTCAAATTCATTCGATAAAAGCTCGTTTGAACTTGGTTTAATATATATTGATATCAAACAAGTTTGATCAAACTTTTATGTTTGATAAGCTATAAAGCTTGACTCGAACTCGATAAGTAAAAAAAAATTGTAAAAATATCAAACTATTTGAGTTCGACTCGTGTTCGGCTCGATTAAAACTCGTTAGAGCTCAACTCGATTAATTATCAAACAAACTCAAACATAAATTTCAAAACTCGATAACATTTCAAACAAACTTGAACATTTGAGTGTTCGACCGTTCCATTCGACTCATTTACAACCCTAGTAGCACATAATGAGATTTGAGAAAATCATATCATACAATTTTTTTTGCTTAAAAAGAAAAAAAAAAAAGCATTTAAACGTGCATGAGCCAAATAAGTGGACGCCATAATTGACAAAAAGAAAGGACATGGCCGCTACAACTACTTAGAGAAACTAAAGTAGCTAGCAAGTATGGTCGACCTCTGATGACTTTTCTAACTCATCCTCTCAAAGTCAAATTTCTCATATTAATTATTTAGGTGTCCTCCTTTAATTTGTAAATATCAAGACAATTAATACACACACGTATAAAATTAATAATAATAATTTGTGAAAAATACTGATATGGATTTGAGAATTAATGTATTCCCATGTAATTAAACCCCACAAATGATTGCAAGGTGTGGCAACTGCATGTATGTACATGCACCTGTCCCTCTCTCCCCCTCACCCTCACATTAAACACAAAATACAATGTAGAGCAAAATTTACACGTGAAATTAATTATAATTGAGTAGGTCTTGTAGGAGACCGTCTCATATCATGAGACAATGAAAATAAGTTTAATTAGGACATTGGCTCATTAACACTTCGGTAGGGATATGTGTTAATTTGTGCGGTCTCATACCACGAGACGGTCTCATACAAGTTTTTGTCATTATAATTTGTACTCCATATGATAATATTTTCTACATATTATTTTATCTATTTATTTTAAAAATGACGTAGCATAGGGATCAGGGATTGGTATTGGATCCCCTATCTATAAAATGAAATATAATTAATGCTAATCAAAGAATACATCCATCAAGAGATGGATCTGCAATATCAAATTATATATTGCTTGTTAAAGGATGTAAAGAGGTCATGAATATAGTCATAAAATTACAAAAGTCATAGTAAACAAAAATTAATAATGTAAAAAAATATGTGTATTAATAATACACACACGCACAAAACCCTCAAAATTGAGATTTAAATGTTTTTCCGCCTAAATCATATTTTCTATCGTTGAATAATGGTCTTTTATATATATATATATATATATATATATATATATAAAAGTGCATAGTGTATTCTACGAAACATGTGACCTTAATTTTATTTTTTACACATAATTACAAATTGCAATTAAGATTTTTCTAATGTTAGAAGAGCACTTGTACTACAATACAAGAAACATATGTCGGTCGTTTTTTTCTCGTGCGGCTTCAAATAAAGTTATTATCTCTGAGTGGTTTGAAGACGTGGTAACCATGGTTTGTTTAATCGATCTCCATGAGATTGCGGTACCACCATAGAGAAAAACGTAACCAGTCTGGGATATGGCGTTGTGGGGATCAGATAAATAGCCAGCATCCGCATAACCTACTAAGGTTTTGTCTTGGTTCTTTCGGTAAAACAGTCCAAGATCTTGAGACCCTTGGAGGTACCGTAGAACATGCTTAACACCATTCCAATGTCTCCTTGTAGGAGAAGCGCTATGTCTCGCAAGCAAATTGACAGCAAATGCAATCGTTGATGACCTTTTTATAATCAATGCTGATTAGTAACTGTTTTCTCTAAGTAAGATCATCAAACAAAAACTAAGATCATGAATCATAATCAAGAATGAAATTTGCAAAAGTTTAGTGTATTTTTTGAATTATGGAACCTCTCCCTTATTTCATGCAAATGAGTGAGTATTTATAGGCATACAAAGGGGACATGTGTCACCATCCTAGCCATTCTACCATTGGATATTTGCCAAGTGTTAGGACACTTGGACTACATCTAAGCTATTGACTATTGGAGTTCCCAATGTTGTACTTGACCATTGAGATTACTCAGCTGCTTTCCGTGGTGACCAGTTGCTCGCTCCTTGTTTACGGCCCTTGTGCGGATGCTTGCCTGGGCGATCATCCTCTTGTTTGGTTGTTCTCTTTGGACTTTTGCTCAGTTGTTCGCCTGGGCTCTTTGCGCAGCTGCTCGCCCGGATTACTTGTTAGCCTGGGTGTCTTAGATAGCTGCTCGCCCTGACTATTTGTTAATCTTAGGCTTCCTACTCAGCTGCTCGCCCTACAGAGTTGTTAGCCCCACGTTTAATATTCTGTCGCTAAGTTTAATGACGATAATCTCTCGTTTAATTTTTATTCAGTTGTTCGCCCATTAACAATGCCCCCTAGCTTGGCCTCATGTTGGGATGTGGGCTGACCAACTGAGACCAAGCTACATTTTTATCCTCCGTGCTAGGCGAGCAAGGGGACACGATTGTCTAAAAGGGCGTGCATCCGAGTATTAGGCTTTCAAGTGGCAAGCAATCGAGCATAAAAAAAACCTTCAAACGCGATCAACCGCACGCGCCCCTTCGAGTCGCGACGATTGGATTCCCGAGGCGCGAGAGTCGAGGCATCACGCCAGGCATGCGCGGTTTCTTATTTACACATAGGGGCCTACTTCTTTTGGGAAATTGCATTTTCGCCCCTCCTCATTCTTATAAATAGGTGGCCTCTTTCATTTCTTCTCTCTTTCAAATTTCCGCCATCGATAAGTATTTCAAGCTTTCTCCTTGCAATTTCTATGCCCAAATTTCTTCTTGTGTTCGATAGATTCTTGTTTCCGAAGGTAATATACTCCTTGTTTTTCCTATTCTTAGTTTCTTTTTTCGATTTTTCTTTCTATTTTCTATAATCGTCGTCGTGACTTTGGCCACGAACCGCCGCCGTATTCGCTTGGCTGATATAACGCCCCCGCCGTGCTCTCGCACCGCCGTATTGTTGTCCTTTCTTTTCCCAGAGTTGAAAACTAAAATTTTTCTCCATTTTTGTACTTTGAATGGATTTTTCCCCGTCAAGTTCTTCCCAATCCGGACCCGGGCGAAACCCAGAAAAAAGACCCGTAAATCCAATTACGTCTCCTCGTAGATCTGTTCGCCAGGCTATAGCGAGCAACCCGCGTACGTTGTTGGTGGACGAAAGTATGGACTCGAACGCGAGCTCCATGGTTCACTCTGTTGAGGATTACGCTGCTGACCGTTCAGACGAACAAGAGGAAATCCATCTGGTTGCTCGCGAGCAAGATACGTCCTCCGACCTTGGAAAGGATTCTGCGGAATTGGCCGCGGAGATAGATGGGTTTGTTGACCAAGAGGGCGAGCAGTCTGGCGCAATTGGCGGGCAGCAGGGCCCTGGCCTCACTTGGGAGTTTTTGAGGGAAATCAATTTCCCAATGCCTCAAGTTACGCCAGAGTCCCGAATTCCTGAGGGAGTTGCTCGTGATAATAAATGGGCAGATTATGCTGCTCGTTACTCAAGTACCTTTACCGCTCCATCAAGGGTGATAATGAAAGCACGCGAGAGTGAGTTTGTGGCGAGCAAAGTTGCTAGCGTCGTTACCGAGGACGACCTGGCGAGCATCCGTGCAACATACAAAATTCCTTATGACATATTTATGTATGCGCCGAAGGAAGAAGAGACTGTTGATCGCCCACCTCCTGGTTGCACGGCGATCAACCTAGATGTACTCAACACGGGCTTTCCACTTCCTGTGCACCCGCTGATTGGTCGCTTCCTGGCTGACGTGAATTTGGCGATCACCCAAATCACTCCAAATGGCTGGAGCAATCTTTTAGCCTTCATGACCCTTTTTGGTCCTGAGGGTTATAAGAACAAAATAAGTATGGTGGAGCTCCACTACGCCCTGTCTATCTCGGCCCAGAGCGAGGATGGTGTTGGGTGGTACAATGTCAAGGCGAGGATCGGAGTGAAGCTAATCGAAGGGGTCCCAAACAAAGTTAGGGGTTGGCACGGCCAGTTCTTTTTCATTGAGGGAGATTGGCGAGCAACTGAGGGCTTCGCGGGCGGCCGAGCGCGCATCATGTCGTCTGAAGGCTTTGGAAACATCAAACATAGGCCTGGCTTTGTCTTACTGTACTTCAAGTAGGACTAATTTTAATTTCTCCTCTTTGTTGTTTTGTAGGTCCAAGAATTTTGAAGTGGGGACACCCCGATCTTAGCGACGAGTATCTCTTCACCCTTGCCGTCATCTCGCTTCGCGACGTTGCTAATCGCGACCTAGCCCATCTATCCAAGGCTCATTGCCGCAAACTCGCGGGTTTAGTTACAAGTCCTCATCATCTTGAGGCGCAAGCTGCTGTTCTTGAAGGTAGGTTTTTCCAACTTTTGCTTGCCTTTACTTTGTTGTTCGCGTATCTTTACTGCTCGTCTGTCTTCGTTCTTTGCCAAAGCAACAAGTCACCGTTGTTGTCCCCTCTGTTCCTGAATCTTACTACCTGCTCGCTGAAAGAGTCAAACAAATGGATAATGCTTCACGGAAGAAGATGGACCCTCCCTTCGCTATCCTTCGTCTCCGAGCAGGGGAGGACCCCACTGTTCGCTCCCGTGCTGGAGCTGCTCGCGGAAAGCAAGGAGCTAAGGTTCCCTCTTCTCCCAGAGATGTAAGGAGGGAGAAGGAAAAAGAGAAGGGGAAAGAGCGAGAGCAGGACAGGAAGATGGTTCCGCGAGAAGACGGTGGTCGCGGTGGCCGTGATGATGACCGCGCCTCAAAATGCTCCAAAACAAGTGGAGAGGCGAGCAGCAAGGTGCCGAGGTCCCCTGCTTCCAAGTTCACATCCTTGGAGGTTGTGGATGAGCAGCAAATGGTCGCCAGCTTGGTGGCGACCAAGAGGGGGGACTACTCTAAAGATACTTCCTATCTGGGCTGGGACCCAGTTAAGATTAAAAAGTGTGTCTTTTAACTTTATTTTCCTGTTCGCTTCTCTTACACTTCTGTTCGCCTGCTGACTTTTCTTACTCTCCCCCGTTTAGGTACAACCCGGCGCTTTATCCGGGCCGAGGGACAACACTTCACCATTTCTCAGTTGTGAAGAATGCCCCCTCCTCGCTCCATGACATTCCCGATGCTCATGTGCATCGTGCTGCTGAGATGGTTCCAAGGGCCTGGACTAAGTCGGCTAACACCCTCGTCGCTGGCCAAATTGCGAGTGACAATGCTCGCCTGATTGCATACAATGCTAGCCATCAGCTGGTCCAATCCCAAATGTTGCTCGACCAGGTCATGGAGCTCGAGCGAACAAATCGCGACTTGGGACGTCGTGTCTAGAAGATGGATGACGAGAAAGCCGCCGCCATCGAAGAGTGCAAGGCTGGGCATGCTAAGGAATTGGCCCTGATGGAGAAAAAGGTGGAAGTTACCTTGGCAAGCGAGAAGAGCGCCCTTGATCGTTCGGAAAAGATGCTGCTCGAGGTAAAGACTGCCGATCTTCGGGCGGAGAGAGCTGAAAAGGAGCGAGCAGACTTGGCTGCTCGCTTGCTGGTCACCGAGGAGCAGATCAAAAGACTAGAGGAGGAGCGCAAGGACATGATCGATTATGAGGTCCATGAGCAGGAGGTATTGGACAAGACTAACTTTGGGTACATTTGTGCCTTTGCTGAGTGTCTGAGGTCCGTCCATTTTGCCCACGACCACAAATAAGATATTCGAGACGCGGTGAAGGCGGACTTCATTGAGTACGTCAAGAATTATCCTCCTGCTCCAGGTTCAACTCTCTTCGTTGCCGACTTAGCTGTCTTGGGCTTCCCCTTGGAGGTCTTTGGCGAGGATGTTGACATTGCGCCTCCCATTTATGGCGGTCAGCCAGAACCAACACTGGCTGCGACCAATGATGAGGTCTTTGGCGGTTTGACCTCTCTCCCCTTGACGCCAATAGATGGGGCCGGCACTTCAAATGTCCAGGGCGAGCAGCTAGGTGTCCAGGCGATCAGCACTGCAGATGCTCCTCCCCTCGCTTGAAGACTTAGTTTTTATTTACAATAGGATACACATCCTCTTTCTATACTTGTCACTCCTATTGTAATCATCTTTTGACTTAATGAAATGAAAGCTTTTGCTAATTTACAAATTTGTGCCTTTATTCCTATCTTACTTAGTTGCTCGCTTACTGCTTTTGCATATGACTCTTCATTAGTTTCTAAGTGTTCCTTTTTTCTTAAGGTAAACACTTAGTGAAATTTTTAAGTTGGTCATATGGTTCTTGTAGAACTTGACCTTTAATAATTTAGGCTCTTGGTCTCTTGTGGACTTAGCCTCATAGTGGTGTGTGGGTCCTTGGTCCATTATGGACTTGACCTTGTTCTTTCCTTTCTTATGCTTAGTTGTTCGTCTTTTGACAGACTTGTGCTTTGCAAGTTCTAGGCGAGCAACTGAGTGATTTAGGACTTGGACTAATGACATAGATTCACACCAATATTAACATACACAACTGCTCGCTCAATTATAGTGGTGCATAATTGCTCGCTCAAATATAAATTTGTGCAGAATTTTTTTTTTATAGAAATCTACAAGGGGCTTACAAGAGATTTATATTGTAGGACTTCTAAAACTTACGGGACTTTATTGATAGTACTTCTTGAGTAAAGTTGCATTCCAGGAGTATTGGTACGACTTGCCTTCCATTTCTTCAAGGTCATATGTGCCGTTGTGCCACTTATTCATCACCTTGTATGGGCCCTCCCAAGTCGGGGCGAATACTCCTGGTGGTGGTGCCAAAACTTTCCGAAGTACCAAATCTCCGATTTCAAAATCTCTTACTTTTACTTGAGAATTATAGTACTTTGCTGCTCTTTTCTTATAGATTGCATTTTTCATTTCTACTGTGATTCTCTTTTCTTCAAGCAAGTCCAACTCTGTTGCTAGTGCAGAGTTGTTCGCCTCTTCGTCGAACGCAGTTGTTTGCTCTGTTGGGATTTTCAGCTCAACTGGTATTACAGCTTCTGTCCCAAATGCCATTGTGAATGGTGTTTCACCCGTGCTTGTTCTGTGAGACACTCGATATGCCCACAACAATTCTGGTAATTCTTCGGACCATTTCCCCTGTTTGTCAGCTAAGCGGATTTTCAAAATGTGTTTGATTATTTTGTTTACTGCTTCCACTTGGCCGTTCGACTGGGGGTGGTACGGTGTTGAAAAGTGTTTCTTCATTCCCCATTTTTCACAAAAATCTCTTATCTTTTTCCCCTCAAACTGTTTTCCATTATCCGTCACAATCGCCTGAGGCACCCCGAAGCGGCAAACAATGTTTCTCCATATGAAGTTAATCATTTTCTCATGTGTGATTCGCACAAGCGCTTCTGCCTCAGCCCAATGCGTGTAATAGTCTACTGCTACCACTGCGAATCGAATATTTTCTTTTCCCGGCGGAAAAGGCCCGATGAGGTCAATTCCCCATTTCGCAAACGGCCACGGACTATTGACTGAAGTCAGTTCGTGTGGGGGCTTGTGTTGGGAAAATAGGGATGCCCGGAATCTATTCGGGATGAAATTTAAATACGAATTTAAATTCAATTATTACTAGCATGAATTAATCCTAATTAATTCAAATAATAATTCCAACAACCAATTTAACATCATGCATGTTGAATTAATTCACATATAATCTATGGCGGAATAAACAAGAAAATATGTGACTTACGTACCTCTCGTAGAACTTGACCTTTGAATAAAACGATAAACACGTACGCGCTTTATCAACCCAAAAACCTTCTCAAGTATTTCCCTTTCACCTTATTCGATCACCGGTGGGAGATGCTTTCGAATAATTTAAATAACTAAGGAAAAATAAAAATATATATGTTCTTGATTTTTCCAACACATGGAATTATGTACTTGGGGATGAAATAATCATCCCCTATTTATAATATAGGGTGGCCGAAATTTTGGTGGTTTATGGGCTTGGAGAAAATCTTTTCTTAGACTCTAAGAAATCTTGAATATATCTCATATATTCTTTTCTCCAAAATAAAATATTTCACAAAAATCTCACTCTCCTAATTATGCTTGTGTTTTTCGAAAATTATAGGGGATCTACCAAGATTTGGATCTTCTTGAATATATGAGATATACTTGCATTCCAAGAATACATATCTTCCATAATATCTTTTCAAGAAAATCAACAAAATCTTTTCTCCCCTAAATAGGCCATATTTTCGAAAAATACAACAAAAAATCAGCATAATATTATCTTTTTATTTTAACCACCTTATCATTATTGGGCTACTTAATGGGCTACTTGAGGGGCCTTTAAGGAGAATTAAGATTGGACCTCCTAATGGACTTCTGAATTTCAATATTGATCCCCAATATAATTCAATCCATTAATATTAATTATTACCACTAATAAATTAATATTGCACTATCCATCTTAATCCATATTACGATAATATGGGCTCCCGGTTATTATTTCCCGCGTTTAAGATTATCAAGTCCATTAATTAATTAAGCCTCCGAATAGCTCTAAATTAATTAATATATTTCACCTTGGAGTGAAGACAGCTCAACATTATTATTCGTACCGAAGAAACTAATTCTTCACTTGCAAGATTTGGTACAATAAAACTTCTGAGCCCACCAAGGGGACTAATCATACGAGCCGTACTCGCATGCGTTTCTCCGTATTAAATCTTAGCAACCGTCGTATGATTAATATTACTGCCCAAAGCACAAGGTTCGAAGTCACAATGATTCTCACCCAACATGAATCAAAGCAGTAACCATTAAGCACACACGGTCCTATTTAAGTGACGGAGATTAAGAAATCAACAACCACTGAGGTCTAATTCTTCACATTTCAGAACAGAAGAATTTATCCTCGTTGTAGGTCCTCTTCAACACATACTAAATGTGCTAGTGCAATCTCTTAGTCAAGACAGACCAATCTGAAACTTACACATCGAACTTTCACGGTGGATTGTTCAATTCCACCTAGGTCGTGAAAATGTACGTTTAGTTACAAGGAAACTGTTAATGTTGTCTTCCGTGATCGGGTATCACCACATTAACTACAATGCAACATGTACCATATATTGAACGGTTTGCAATAGATATTCAACATTCAATCATAACTAAAGCAAATGCGATAAAAGAATTATTCTCATAAAACAAGTGTTTGATACACGAGTTATACAAAGTAAAAGCATACTTTCACGTATAACTCCAACAATCTCCCACTTATACTTAAAGTCTGCTTTTTAGTATACATCACGCATGTCTTAGTGTAGTAGCTCTACGTGACATCTCATGTCAACCTACACTAACCTAATAATTCCTCCCACTTATACTTAAAGCAGATTGGCAATAGTCTTGACTCTCATTCCATCCACATGTCTCTCGAATGTACTCTGGGGCAGACCCTTTGTGAATGGATCAGCTAGGTTGTCTCCCGACGCTATCTTTGCCACCTCTATATCTCCTCTCTTAACGATTTCTCGTATAAGATGGTATTTTCTTTCTATGTGTTTGCTGGCCTTGTGGGCTCTCGGTTCCTTTGAATTTACAACTGCTCCGGCATTGTCACAAAAGACAGTTATCTTGTCGGGCAAATTCGGAACAACGTCCAAGTCCACTAAGAAGTTCTTGAGCCAAACTGCCTCTTTCGCTGCTTCACAAGCAGCTACATACTCGGCTTCCATGGTTGAATCGGCGATGCATTTCTGCTTAACGCTTCTCCATGAAATGACTCCTCCTCCCATGCAAAACACACTACCCGAGGTTGACTTTCTTGAGTCTATGTCTGATTGGAAATCCGAGTCCGTGTATCCCACGGGCACAAGACTATCTGACTGGTAAATCAGCATCCGCTCACGAGTTCTTTTCAGATACCTCAAGATGCACTTTACGGCAGTCCAATGGTCTTTCCCGGGATTACTTTGATATCTTGCCACCATGCCCACGGTAAAGCAGATATCCGGTCTCGTACACAGCATTGCATACATAAGGCTTTCTACGGCCGAAGCGTACGGAACACCTTTCATGTCATCTATCTCCGCTTGCGTCTTAGGGCTCATTTCTTTCGATAGATGGATTCCGTGCCTAAAAAGTACAAAACCTTTTTTGGAATCTTGCATGCTGAAATGCTTCAAAACAATGTCAATATATGAAGCTTGCGATAAGCCTAACATCCTCTTCTTGCGATCGCGAGTGATCTTGATCCCAAGGATGTGACCGGCTTCCCCTAAGTCCTTCATATCAAATTGTTTTGACAGCCATACCTTTACATTGTTTCCAATGAGCAGAATATCGTCTATGTATAATACTAAGAATACCACTACAGTTCCGTCACTTGATCAAACCCATAAGACTTAATCACTTGATCGAACTCGTTTTGATCAAACCCATAAGACTTAATCACTTGATCAAAACACTGGTTACAAGTACGCGATGCTTGCTTAAGTCCATAAATGGATCTCTTAAGCTTGCATACGAGATTCTCTTGGCCTTTTTCAATGAAACCTTTGGGCTGTTGCATATAGATATCTATCCCGTCAAGACTTTCGTTAAGGAAAGCTGTCTTGACATCCATTTGCCAGATCTCGTAATCTAGGTGCACAACGATCGACAAGAGAATACGGATGGACTTAAGCATAGCTACAGGTGAAAAGGTCTCCTCATAATCGATCCCTTCTTTCTGAGTATACCCTTTGGCCACAAGCCTTGCTTTGAAGGTCTCTACCCTTCCGTCCGGTCCTCTTTTCCTCTTGTACACCCACTTGCATCCAATGGGCTCTACCCCACTGGGTGGTTCGACCAACTCCCACACTTGATTATAATCCATCGAACCCATCTCGGTTTCCATTGTTGTTTGCCATGACTCCGCGTCTTTATTTTGGATTGCCTCGTCGTATGTCCATGGGTCTGATTCATAACCGGGAATTAAATCCGAAGATTCTCCTATTCCCATAAATCTCTCGGGTTGCCTAGAAATCCTCCCACTGCGACGGGGTTCCGGTTGTGAAGGTGTGACGTGTGGTATATCATCTTGTATACTTGGTATAGGAGTTCGTCTAAGGTAATATCACTTCTGGGCTTTCTTTTGTTCATATAGTCTTCCTCCAAGAATTTAAAGTGTGTACAAAACACGGTCTTTTAATCCTTGGGACTATAGAACATACATCCTTTCGTTCCCGCAGGGTATCCTATAAACAACCTTAATTCCGAACGTGGATCCAACTTACCGGCTTCCTTGTCTATCACGCATGCCGGACAACCCCAAATCCGTAAATATCTTAGACTGGGCTTGCGCCCGGTCCACAATTCCATTGGGGTTTTAGGAACCGATTTGGATGGCACCAAGTTTAGAATGTAAGCCGCCGTTTCCAAGGCATTACCCCAAAACGACTTGGGTAAATCCGAATAACTCATCATGGATCTGACCATCTCTAAAAGAGTCCAGTTTCTTCGTTCCGCCACACCGTTCTGTTGAGGGGTTCCCGGTGCGGTTAACTGGGATACGATCCCTTCGTCCGATAAGTAATTCAAGAATTCATCGCTGAGGTATTCGCCTCCACGATCTGATCGTAGAAACTTGATACTCTTTTCCCTATGTTTCTCGGCTTCGGCCTTAAACTCCTTGAACTTATCAAAAGTTTCAGACTTATGCCTCATAAGGTAAATGTACCCATAACTTGAGTAATTGTCAATGAAGGTGACGAAATACTCATACCACATTCTCGTTTTGATCGTCACTGGACCACACACATCGGTATGAACGAGTTCCAACACTTCCGTGACTCTATTCCCCTTGGCTCCAAATGCCCTCTTGGTCATTTTACCCTCTAAACAAGATTCACAATTTGGAAACGGCTCGACTTGGAATGATTCCAAGGATCTGTCTTTCACCAATCTATCTATTCGCTTTAGATTAATATGACCTAGTGATTAGGCGTGAAATTGTCATGATTCGTAGCTAGAAACACCCTAGTTTTGGTCGAATTTATTGAATTTTTAGAGCCAAATGAGTACTATTTCTATACATTGATGAATTTGACTCTTTTACACTTATAGGTGAATAGAGGGCAAAAAACGGAGTTTGTAGGACTTTGAATCGACTCAAACGGATGCCCGGATGAGAAGATATCGAAGAAATACGATTGGTATTAGTACGTGAGAAGAAAAGTGTTAGTTGCAAAGGAAGGAAGACCCATTCGAGCATTGTCACTCGAGCGGCCCGCTCGAGTGAAGGGATCGAGCGCATAAAAACATACAGAATGTTTGGGCCGCTCGAGGGAGGTAGCTCGAGCGCCCCGCTCGAGCACCAGAACTGCACGACCAAGAGAGCTCGAGCGCCCCGCTCGAGCACAATATCCGCTCGACCACATTAGCTCGAGCGACCCGCTCGAGCGGGTCTGCTCGAGCGCTTCCAAGGCAATTTCACCAACTTACGTTTTGCGGCCCACGAGTTCACGAATCGGCCCGTTGCCTATATATACATCTTCCAAACACGTTTTGAAAGATCCCGAACTTTAGAAATCACTTTTAGACTTAGTTTTTAGAGAGAGGAAGAGGAGAAGAACGAGCAAGCTTTACTTTTACGTTGTTGAGGTTTTTCGTACGAATTCTTAGTTTAATTTTGTTTCTCAGTTTCTTTTCCTTAGCTTGATTACTCTAAACGTTCTAAACTTTGTTTTTATCAATTCAAATTCAGTTCTTAGTATTTATTTCTTTAAACCCTAGTTCATGTTTCATCTTTTCTTGGTTCAATTTACCATGTTTATGTTCGTTGTTTCTTCTATTGCTTTTATGTTTGTTAACATCATATCTAGCTAAAACCCTTGCATGCTTAGGTTAGGATGAACTCGTAGAAGTAGGATGTGGGTACGTAATTAGGGTAATTCGTGACGTTAGTTTTAATTCTCTTAATTAATGAATTCTTATAATTAATCTTAACTTTACCTTTGAATTTCGTACGAAAGTGTTAGAGAGAGGACGACCGCATCACTCAATAACGATTAGTAGTCTTAACGAGAGGGTTTAGAAAGGGTTAATTCATCTACCGGTTTAGCGAAGGAGGACGACCGCATCACCTTAGTTAAATTAGAGTCTCATTAATTAAGCGCTATCTATTAACTTGTTAGTGGATTAGTGAAGTCGATTGCTAGGATAAAGTATTAGGGTTAGAAATCTTGAGCTTTCATTCTACGATCTTTTACTTAGGTTAATTCTTATTTGTCACGATTACTTTGATTATGTACCTGCTCCGTTAGTATACGTAGGGATTCCTATCCTGAGCATCACCATCTCATACTTGCATACACACCTTAGATACTTAGTTTAATTTTCCTTTTGCATTCGTAGAGTAATTTAGTTTAGACTTAATTCTTTTAATTTTCAATCCCCAAACATACACTCATATTAACTACGACGCGTAGATCTTCAGGGATCTATTCGCATACACACTTTCCCTTGGGTTCGATAATACTTGGTCCCTATACTTGCCACTACTACAGTGAACCCGTACTCTTGCGGGGAAGCTACTAGTAAAAGCTAGTATATTCGCTTCAAGTCAATGGCGCCGTTGCCGGGGATGGCGTTATATGCTCTTTGAATAGGACTTGTAGATAGCTTAGTAGTTAGTAGTGAGTGCTTTCTTTTCTGTTTTTATTTTTATTCCTATTTATTCGGCAGTTGCGTTTTGATCCTTCTGCTAGTGTGTTAGGTTTATGAAACGCGCTCACAAGGCAATACGAGCGAAGAGATGTTACCTGCAGATCCTGAGACTACTGCCGCGGGAAATAAAGACAAGATTTCTGATGAACTTGGGGAGTTAGACAAAATAGCTGCAGAGTATACTGCTCTTGTGGAACGGGCAGAGGGTGCCAATGGAAACAGCAGCAATCAGCAGATACCCATAGGGGGAACTGAGAGCCCACACCCGAACCCACAAGACACAATCAACTCTGCACAAACACAACCCCAAAGCCAGAACCAAAACCCTACTTACCCACAAAACCCAAATAACCCTTTCACCAACCCAGTATACCAACATTACCCATACCCACCTTGTCCTTACCCACCATACCCGTATCCTCCACCACCAGTCTATAATCAACCACCTGTTTACCCACCACCACCCCAACAAGTACCAGTACCTGCTGCTAATCCTCAACACGTTCCTCAGAACGTAGATCACAATATGGCTATTCGAGGGAGGTTTGCAGCGCAGCCACAGCGGTATTATGATGGAGTGGCATTGCCTCTTGTTGAGGCAAATAACTTCTCGATTTCCTCGGGAATTCTTAAGCTGCTGACCGAAAATCAGTTCAAGGGGGTGATCGGGAAGGAGAATCCTCATACACATCTGAGGAGCTTTCTCATGATAGCCTCCACATTCAATTACAATGGCATGTCTGAAGATGCCAAGAGGCTTAGGTTGTTCCCATTCTCATTGACGGGAATAGCTAAAGAGTGGTATGACAACACGCTCCCGCGGGGAGGTATTACCACTTGGGCCGAGCTCGAGCGTCTGTTCCTCGAGCGATTCTACCTTCCATCTAGGACGATCAAGGCTAGAATTGAGATCTCGTCCTTTCGCCAGAAGTCTGGAGAAGATTTACGCCAAGCGTGGGAGAGATACTCAAACATGCTGATTGAGTGCCCGCAGCACGGGTACAACGAGGGAGACATTATGGCATTCTTCTATAGTGGTGCCAACAAGGCGGGGCAAGACCATTTAGACGTCTGTGCGGGCGGAGTATTCCTGAATCAAGGCATAGAGAGGTGTAGGGAGATCGTGGACAACATTGTCACGAATGCCGGTGCTTGGGGTGTGGATGCAGATTTTCAGAGAGTGCATCAGGTTGAAGAAGGAGAAGGAACGAGAAGGCTATTGATGGCCATGATGGAGAAGATCAACAACCTCGAGTTGGGGAAGAGTTTGGTTGGAGAGCATGCAGTAGAGAATGAGAGAGTTGACCAACCCAGTGGACAGCAAGAGGTAGCCAATTACATGGGAGGTCCGTATTACAATCAGAATGACTACCAAGGTGGAAATCAGTATGGAAGGTCTTCTTATGGCCAGCCATTTGTACCTCCAGGCCCTCAGCCGCCTCAAAATCAATGGAGGAACACACAAGGAGTTCAAGGAGGCCAGCAGCCTCCTCAAAACACATGGAGGAAAAATAAGAATTTTTCTTATGCTAACCCAAAAGCTGGTGTTACTGTTCCTGCAGGTGTTGATCCGGGTTCGAAGCCTCCGGATGGAGAAGGCGGTGCCTCAACCGAAGAGATGTTGAGAACGATCCTTCAGAAGGTTGAGGAAGGTAGCAAGAGATTGTCATCCTTGGAGTACGATGTGAAGGAGTTGCATAAGAAGGGTGATCAACGTGATCAAGAGCTCCAGAAGATGAATGTTGAGTGGACTAGAACTCAACAAGAGAACAATCGAAGGTTCACTTCTTTAGAGTTCCAGATGAGCCAGATTGCAAAGTCAGTGAATAGAATGCCGGAGGGGAACCCAAAAGAGCATTGCAAGGCGATCCAGCTTAGAAGTGGAACCAACTATGAAGGGCCTCAGATGCCTGCTGACTCTGAGACGCCCCAAGTTGAGAAAGGGATTGAAAGTGAAGGGATTGAGAAGCATGAAGATATGGATGAGTCCCAGAAGGGCAAGGAAAGTAAGGAGATTGAGAGAGTTCCTAAGTGGAAAAAGGCAAAGGAAGCAAGGGAAAAAGTGAAAGAAATAGAAAGAGATGAATGGGGGGGGGTACCCAAATCTGTGATACCCGTCCCGTATCCACAACGCTTCATGAAAAAGAAGCTTGATGAAAAGTTTACTAAATTTCTTGATGTTTTTAAACAACTTCACATTAACATTCCTTTTTATGATGCTTTGGAACAGATGCCGCATTATGAAAAGTTTCTGAAGGACTTGATCGCGAAAAGACGGCGAGTGGATGAGCCGAAGTTGGTGCAGCTGAACCACGAGGTTAGTGCATTAGTGCACAAGGCGCTTCCACCAAAGTTGAAGGATCCCGGGAGCTTTACAATCCTATGTGACATTGGGAACGGGATCAAGAAGGGAGCGTTGTGCGACCTCGGGGCGAGCATCAATCTCATGCCCCTATCGCTTTTCAAGAAGTTGGAAGGTGGTGAACTTCAACCCACAATGAAGACACTTCAACTAGCCGACCGGTCTATTACTCGACCTCAAGGTGTGGTTGAAGACGTCCTAGTGAGAGTTGGAGATCACATTTTTCCAGCTGACTTTGTAGTGCTTGAGATGGAGGAAGATGAGCACGTGCCCCTAATCTTGGGAAGGCCGTTCTTAGCTACGGCGGGGATGGTGCTAGACGTGGCAAATGGAAAGATTACGTTGAAGGTTGATGATCAAGAAGTGAAGATTTCCCTATATGAAGCCATGAAGCACCCGAAGGAGGACGAGAGCTTGTATTGCATGGATGCAATTGATCCTCGTGTTGAAGACACACCTTCTATCCCTAAACCTTCTCATATTCATGAATTTTATAATCCTTCACTTAATTATTTAACCCATGAGCATTATGATCTTGATTATTTTGATAGGGATGAAGTGAAGAAGTTGAAGGATGAAGAGGTGAAGAAAGTGGACGTGGTCCAGTTAGAGGGAAAAGGAGGAGTTAAGAAGAAAAAGTCCAAACTCAAGAAATTATTTAGTAAGACTCCTCCAGATAAAGGTGATAAGGAGTTGAGACCCATAACACTTGGGAATGAGAAGAGAGCAAAAGGGCTCATGGTGGTGGGGCATCAAGGAAAGGAGTTCAAACACCACTCTTATGAGAGTGGGGGAGGTAAATTTGAGTATGATGTCCCATAAGCTCCTTTGAGCTCGGTCCGACATGAGGACCTTAAAAATAGTGCTGAATGGGAGGCAACCCATTATTTTTTATTTATTTGCTTTGAGTTTTTTTTTTTAGTTATTAGGAAGTTATGTTGAGTCGTATGTTTAACCTCGTATTTGAGTAAGTTGCTTGTAGGCTTGTCTCAAAGGAGTGCCAAAGGAGTGGAGATTGAAGGAACCAACTTGAGACAAGGGAGTGTGCAAAGCTATTGAGAGAAATTGAACTGTTTGGTTGAGGTAACCCACAACCCCAAACTTAGACCTCTAGCAAGGTCGAAGTTTGGGGGGGTGGAGTTTTTTATGTTTCTTGTTACATTGCACATGCATGCACGCCCTTATCTTTTGAGTTGAGTTTGATTGATTATTGGTTTGTTGAGATACTCCTTGGGGTGATTTTGATTTGACTCGCTAGTTCATATTTCATGCCTATCAATCATCTTATGCTTGTTGATTGCTATCTTTGAGTATGATTTGATGAGGAGAGTTGAGTTGTAAGGGTGAGTTAGAAATTCTTTTGTGTGAGTGTTTGAGTTTGAGCTGATTTGAGAAAGAACTTGTATGCTTGTGAATTTTTCTTTTGAGTGCTTGTGTGATGATTATGAGAATGCACTAGGACTAGCATGGATGTGAAAGCCGTGAGATTTGAGCCTTATGAGATTTTGATGCATGAATTAATCTCTTCGTTTGTGAGTGGATCGTCACCTTAGAGGATGCTAGAACGTGCATGTGCTCTTGCTTCTTGATTGTGTCTAGTTTGATATGCCGAAGGTGATCTTAGGCCATCTTTGATTTTTTGAGTCACTTAGCCAAAATTTTCCTTACCAATGACATGTATCCCTTGCTAGCCCCTTTGAGCCTAAATCTTATTTTATTTGCTAGCACATTTAAACACTATTCCAAGTTCCTAAGCCTTTTTGTCCCAATTTGAGTGCAGAATAGGAAAAGTGTGAAGGTTGAAGGGATTGAGTTGATTTGAGAAAAGGAATTATGATGGTTGAGTGGTGATAAAATAAGGGTGTGAATGAGATATGAGTTGTGGGAAAGAAAAAAATTAAAAATGAGCAAAAGAAAAATTGAGCTCATGTGTTTGTGCGAAAAAGAAAAAAAAAAGTGAAGTGATTGAAAAAAAAAAGTGAAAAGAGTTAGAAAAAAAATTGAAGTGTTGAGAAAAGTGGAATTGAAAGAGTGTTGATTGAATATGTTTGAAGTAGTCTGTTCCTAATCTCGAAGTACCGAAATTTGATTTTCTATTCTCCATCCACTTTAGTCACTTTACCCATATCGTTATCCCACCTGTCCAAAGAGCCTACATTACAACCTTGAGAAAATTCCTTTTTGATTCGGCATTGATTTCTAGAGTATGGTCGGAGTTGAGAGTACTTACAAGCCTATGGCTGCCAATTTGTGTGATTGATTGTTTGAGTGAGTCCCTTGATCATTGTTATACACTTGTGAGGAGCGAAAAACATCGTTGAGTGCACATCCATACTTGATCTTGGTGTTTCTTGTAATTGTTGCATGAGTATGATAAAAGAAAGTGAGTGAGTATACGGGTGATTGACATTTGAAGCTTGAGTTCATTAGCTTGCATGATTGATTTTTTTACTCATTCCTAACAATTTCACTTGACTTATTATTTCATTGCTTGGGGACAAGCAATATGGTAAGTTTGGGGGAGTTGATTAGGCGTGAAATTGTCATGATTCGTAGCTAGAAACGCTCTAGTTTTGGTCGAATTTATTGAGTTTTTAGAACCAAATGAGTACTATTTCTATACATTGATGAATTTGACTCTTTGACACTCATAGGTGAATAGAGGGCGAAAAATGGAGTTCGTAGGACTTTGAATCGACTCAAACGGATGCCCGGATGAGAAGATATCGAAGAAATACGATTGGTATTAGTACGTGAGAAGAAAAGTGTTAGTTGCAAAGGAAGGAAGACCCATTCGAGCATTGTCACTCGAGCGCCCCGCTCGAGTGAAGGGATCGAGCGCATAAAAACATACAGAACGTTTGGGCCGCTCGAGGGAGGTAGCTCGAGCGCCCCGCTCGAGGGAGGTAGCTCGAGCGCCCCGCTCGAGGGAGGTAGCTCGAGCGCCCCGCTCGAGCACCAGAACTGCACGACCAAGAGAGCTCGAGCGCCCCGCTCGAGCACAACATCCGCTCGACCACATTAGCTCGAGCGCTTCCAAGGCAATTTCACCAACTTACGTTTTTCGGCCCACGAGTTCACGAATCGGCCCGTTGCCTATATATACCTCTTCCAAACACGTTTTGAAAGATCCCGAACTTTAAAAATCACTTTTAGACTTAGTTTTTAGAGAGAGAAAGAGGAGAAGAACGAGCAAGCTTTACTTTTACGTTGTTGAGGTTTTTCGTACGAATTCTTAGTTTAATTTCGTTTCTCAGTTTCTTTTCCTTAGCTTGATTACTCTAAACGTTCTAAACTTTGTTTTTATCAATTCAAATTCAGTTCTTAGTATTTATTTCTTTAAACCCTAGTTCATGTTTCATCTTTTCTTGGTTCAATTTACCATGTTTATGTTCGTTGTTTCTTCTATTGCTTTTATGTTTGTTAACGTCATGTCTAGCTAAAACCCTTGCATGCTTAGGTTAGGATGAACTCGTAGAAGTAGGATGTGGGTACGTAATTAGGGTAATTCGTGACGTTAGTTTTAATTCTCTTAATTAATGAATTCTTATAATTAATCTTAACTTTACCTTTGAATTTCATACGAAAGTGTTAGAGAGAGGACGACCGCATCACTCAATAACGATTAGTAGTCTTAACGAGAGGGTTTAGAAAGGGTTAATTCATCTACCGGTTTAGCGAAGGAGGACGACCGCATCACCTTAGTTAAATTAGAGTCTCATTAATTAAGCGCTATCTATTAACTTGTTAGTGGATTAGTGAAGTCGATTGCTAGGATAAAGTATTAGGGTTAGAAATCTTGAGCTTTCATTCTACGATCTTTTACTTAGGTTAATTCTTGTTTGTCACGATTACTTTGATTATGTACCTGCTCCGTTAGTATACGTAGGGATTCCTATCCTGAGCATCACCATCTCATACTTGCATACACACCTTAGATACTTAGTTTAATTTTCCTTTTGCATTCGTAGAGTAATTTAGTTTAGACTTAATTCTTTTAATTTTTAATCCCCAAACATACACTCATATTAACTACGACGCGTAGATCTTCAGGGATCTATTCGCATACACACTTTCCCTTGGGTTCGATAATACTTGGTCCCTATACTTGCCACTACTACAGTGAACCTGTACTCTTGCGGGGAAGCTACTAGTAAAAGCTAGTATATTCGCTTCAAGTCACCTAGTCTAAGATGCCATAGAAGTGTTTCGTTCATCTCCGAAGAACGCTTTCTTTTATTACTCGAAATGATCGACATGTTATTAGATTCATTATTTGAGTGGTGTGCACACTTAATCGTATAGAGATTGTTTACCAACGTTCCATGACAGATAGTAACATTCTTAAAAGAAACAGTAACAACTTTATTAAAAGTAACTGAATATCCATCCAAAAATAACTTAGAAACCGAAATTAAATTCTTCCTAAAGTTCGGAACGTATAAAACATCTCTTAAAATTAAAACTCTATCTTCAAAAGATAGGTGCACGACTCCCACTGCTTCGGCTGCCACTCTCGTAGCATCGCCCAAAGTGACGAGGATCTCATTCTTGCTAAGTATCCGGGTTAGCTGGAACCCCTGAAGAGTGAAACAAATATGATCAGTTGCCCCGGTATCCACTACCCAAACGTGGGCAGCATACGCCGCAACATAAGTTTCAACGACTAAAGCATGAGACTTACCTTTCTTTACCGCCTTCTTAGGCTTAGAACAGGTCGCCCTCCAATGTCCCTTCTCACCACAGTTGAAGCACTTACCCTTAGCAGCTTTCTTTCCACCTCCTTCTCCCTTCGCCTTAGGTTTCACAACGGTTGGATTTGCTTGGGTCTGGCCTTTCGTCCTCTTTCTCTTCTTCCCTCCCTTGGGACCCGAAGAGGCAGACGAACCGTTTGCCACCATAGCAACAGTTTGATGATCCATTAAAGTCTCCGCCGATACCAAAGCTTGCAAGAGCTCGGGCAAACTATTTGCCCGATCATTCATTTGATAGTTCAACTGAAACTGCTCAAAGCTCTTCGGCAGAGAATGGAGAACGAAATCGACCTTAGTAGGGAGATCAAATTCCGCACCAAGTACTTCCAACTTGTTGAGATAACCCATCATCTCGATAATGTGATCCCTTACGGGCGTACCTTCCACCATCTTCAACGAAAGCATCTTTCGCATGGTGATTTGCCTAGCTGTATGGTTCTGATGTTTAAACATCGCTTCAAGATTGAGCATTATCTCAGAGGCGGTCTCCATGTGTTGGTGTTGGTGTTGCAACACATCTGACATTGAAGCCAGAATAGTACACCTAGTCATCTCATCGGAGTCTAACCAACTCTTATGCTCTTTCTTGACCGACTTGCTCGCATCTTCGGCAGGCTCTTGGGGCTTAGGAGTAGTAAGTATCCATTTGTGGTGTTGAGTGGTTAGGACAATAACAAGATTATGTTTCCAATCAACATAGTTCTCACCAACAAGTTTGTTATCTTTAAGTATACTAAACAGTGGATTAAAAGGTTGCCACATGATGAACTGAGAATAAAACATACATTCATATCAATATCTAGAAAAATACGAAATTATCACATAATTCGATCACATCAATTATATTGAAACCTTAAAACAATATAATTATGCATCAGCCAACATCTCGAAACAATTTAAATGCGCCACGGGGGGTGGTCTATACATTTAAATACATTCAAGCGGATCACAAACTTAAAAGTTACAATTCCTTAATTCAAAATTAATAGTTGGCTCCCACTTTGACCACATAGAAATTGACAGGGACTCCGAGGGGAGTAAGTTAATATCAATTTCCTATGCCTAAGTAATAACCATAATTAAATACATGATTATTATTTCGCTTTGAGCAAGCCACTCGTGGTGAGGGTCAATACCGCCACTAGTAATAATCCACAATCATCCTTTCGGAATTTATTCATGTGAAATCCGTTCTTTTGGCCGATCCGAGGGGGAAATGTATTCCAAAAGAACTTCACAAATAAATAAATTATGGAGGCCAAATTAATCCAATTTTAATATCCGGAATAAAATTGTGATTAAATAAACATACTTAGTCAGGTCCCCAATTTGTTTGGTTGATGGATTTACACCAACCTCTATCACTTGTGCTATCGCTCTCAATTCCGCTTTCTTTTTTCTTTTTGACATGGGTGGTCTCCCATTGGAACAACCACCTACTGGTCCAGTTGGTTCTAGCATTAGGATCTCTGGGACTGGTCTTGCTGGGGCTGCGGGGACCTTTCTTCCTTTCTTACCCGTCCTGCTCGATTGTTCATCGCTGTCATCGTCATCCAAACTGGACGACACTGATGTTCTCGGTCTCTTACCCGGTTCTCTCTTCAAAAATTCAGACAATTTTCCATCTTCATAGAACCTCCACAACTGCTTTAACAAATCTCGGCATTCACTTGTGAAGTGGTCGATGTTCTGATGATATGCGCAGTATTTGTTCGGGTTCAATTTTCCTCTTTCTTGCCTTATTCTTCACGGTTCTGACAACATCTCTTTGTCTTTAACGTTGTTATACATAGCGTCCACAGACATGGTAAGGACTTGATTCAACTTCTCTTTTAACTCAGCTCCTTCGTTAAACGACTTCATGTTCTTTGGTGTCTTGTAATCATTTCCTCCAGACTTCTTGCCCAACTTCTTCGGGCCAGCCTTATCTCCCATTTCTTTGTGTAGGGCTTCCTGCATCGATACGTGGATTCCTGTCTTGTGTCTGAATTCTGCGTACGTTTTTGGACAAGTTAAATGCATCTCCTTCCATAGATCAGTTCCTTTCTTCAATCCAGCCATTACTGCTACTATCTTCGTATCCTCACTCACCATCTCGCCCTACAGTAGAACTTTATCAAATCTTTCCATGAATTATTTATCTGACTCCTCGTCTCCTTGCCTGATATCTGCCAACCGATGCCTGTGGGTTAAGTAAGACCCTGCAGTTGAGAAGTGAGACAGAAACTCTTTGCTCAGTTGGGCAAAGGAGTTGATAGAGCAGGGAGCTAGTGCCGAAAACCATCTGTGTGGGCCATCTCCAAGGGTGAGTGGAAAATTCTGGCATTGTGTGGCATCAGTTGCCCCCATTGAGTTCATGAAACTGGAATATTTTGTCACATGAATTCGGGGGTCTAAGGTCCCCTCATATAAGTTGGTGACTGGATATTGTATCTTCTTCTGGATGGGTGCATTAAAAATTGATGGAGATAGTGGCGAGGATGGGAGAGTAGTCGATCCGACACCTTTCTGAGATTCCAGTTGCTTTTGCAATTCCTTGATTGTTTTTTTCATCTCTTGTAATTCACTTGGAGGAGTTCTCCCGTTGGAAGGCTGTTCGTCGCGATCGAGTTCAACGAATTCCCCACGACGCGGTCCCTTGCCAACGGGGCGTTTCTCCTGGGTTGTTCTCCTAGCAGCGTTGCTAGCTCCATTCGGGCCTAATCTGCCAAAGGCTGACTTCCTGATTCGGTCATGCACTGATGGGCGAGCAGATGGGCGTGGTTGTTCCTCGTTCCTCCTGGATGATTCTTTTCTAGTCATGTTCCTCGCTCCTAATCTTTCCAAAGCACCTGTTCGGGAAGTGCCCTTGCTTGACTCATGTGCTCGACTTGGTGATGATTCTCCTCTGCTCCCTAAACGTTCACTTATGGGAGCTTTCCCTTTATTTCTATGAACTTCGGCGCTGTCAGCTTCATCACGGCGCATATCTTCCCGCATTTTGCTTCGCTGCTCGCCTGTTTGGTTTTTCTGCTCGGCTGGTCGCCCCCGGGGCATGCGATGGCCCAACCTGCTCTTGTTGTTTTTGCAGCGATTGGAGTACGACTATTGTTTTTTCTAGCTCTTCGGGATTTCGGGCGAGGGCTTCCACTTCCGGGGGAATTGTGTCAATAGTAACTTGGACGTTCCTCCTAGAGGTCGTTCTAACCATCCTTGCATGTCCTTCGGTGGATGAAACCCTAGTCCTTGACCTATGACTTAGAGATGCACTTGATGTTCGATCTTCTTGCAATCTTATCATCTTGATTGCCAAAATATGAGTGATAAGCAAAGGAATGAGGTGACCTTGCTTTTACAAACACCTTTCTTAAAAGTTACTAGCCTTGTATGTATGAATATGTTGGTTTGAAAACCCTAGTTCATACACACATGCATTCAAACCCTTAAAGCGATGTATGTATGGATAACTTTGCTCCAAACAGTGTGTACACTTGATTTCCGGCGGCTTCTTCCCGGATTCTGGCCAAATTTTGCAGATTCCGGCGAATATCTTCAAACTTCCTTCGAATTTTTCACAAAATGAAGGTTCGACCCCTTCCTCTAGCACCAATTGTTGATGACCTTTTTGTAATCAATGATGATTAGTGGCTGTTTTCTCTAAGTAAGATCATCAAACAAAAACTAAGATCATGAATCATAATCAAGAATGAAATTTGCAAGAGTTTAGTGTATTTTTTGAATTATGGAACCTCTCCCTTATTTCATGCAAATGAGTGAGTATTTATAGGCATACAAAGGGGACATGTGTCACCATCCTAGCCATTCTACCATTGGATATTTGCCAAGTGTTAGGACACTTGGACTACATCTAAGCTATTGACTGTTGGAGTTCCCAATGTTGTACTTGACCATTGAGATTACTCAGCTGTTTTCCGTGTTGACCAGTTGCTCGCTCCTTATTTGCGGCCCTTGTGCGGACGCTTGCCTGGGCGATCATCCTCTTGTTTGGTTGTTCTCTTTGGACTTTTGCTCAGTTGTTCGCCTGGGCTCTTTGCGCAGCTACTCGCCCGGATCACTTGTTAGCCTGGGTGTCTTAGATAGCTGCTCGCCCTGACTATTTGTTAATCTTGGGCTTCCTACTCATCTGCTCGCCCTACAGAGTTTTTAGCCCCACGTTTAATATTCCGTCGCTAAGTTTAATAACGATAATCTCCCGTTTAATTTTTATTCAGTTGTTCGCCCATTAACAGCAATGTCTGGCTGAGTGCAATTTGCGAGATAGAGCAATGCTCCAACAGCACTAAGATAAGGAACTTCTGGCCCCAGAATTTCTTCTGAATCTTCTTTTGGTCTAAATGGGTCCTTATCCACTTCGAGGGATCGAAAAACCATAGGGGTGCTAAGTGGATGAGATTTATCCATGTAAAATCTCTGCAATACCTTCTTCACGTTGGTCGACTGATGTATAAGAATTCCTTCTTGGAGATGCTCGATCCTCAGGCCGAGGCAATACTTGGTTTTACCCAAGGCTTTCATTTCGAATTCGGCTTTCAAGATTGAACTGGCTTCTTCAATCTCTTTGCATGTTCCGATTATGTTCAGGTCATCAACATAGATGGATATGATGCAAAAACCATTTTACGATTTCTTCGTGAATACATGTTGGTCCCGGTACAAGACTGAGGAATACGTGTATGGGGGGGGAATACACGTATACCGATTTTTTTTTTTATACTTAAACTGACTGAGTCCCCTTCACTCAGAGTGGTAAAGAACTAGGAGCTGATAATACACCCACTGACTACACTTGGTGCGGGTCAGTTGGCTAACTATCAGTTCAAGTTCAGTGCGGAAATGTTTGAGCCCTGATAGTTTAAAGTCCTGTTTAGTTTGCTTTCTGAAAACTTGTTTTACTCAAAACTTAGAAGTGTTTAGTAAGGCAGTGTTCTTTAGAAGATCAGGTTGATTGATTCAGACCTGATAAGCTTGAATGCAATGAATGAATAAGTAATATGGCAGGTATGCACAATATCAAAGCAGTAAGAACACAAGGAGTTTAACGTGGTTCAGAGTCTCAAGCTCCTACGTCCACGGCCTGACTTAACAGGAAATCCACTCAAGGGATTCTTGTTTTTAACGTGCCAAGGTGCACCAAGACCAGTTACCTCACTGATCTATACAAACTCTTCTTACTATCACACTAACCGACTTACTCCCAACAAGCCTAACTTAGGGTTTTGGTTTCAGTTTGGATTCCAACTAAGTTGAGATTATCCTTACAAGGCAAAGCTGTGCTAAGGATTGGATAATCTCTCTAAGCTTAAGATAATTCTAATTAGCTCTTGGAATACAGAATAGCTCTCAGTTGCTAAGAAACACTTGGGAAATTTAGAAGGTTTCGAGTGTTTCTCTTAAAGGCTGAATGCTTTGATTGCTTGAGAGTTTTGAGTAATTTCTGGCTTGGAAATTTCCCGTAACCTTGAATGGGTTCAAGGCCTTCTGTATTTATAGGTGGTTTGAAAAACTATCCGTTGGAGAGATAGCCTTCTAGCCATCTATGTAGAGTGGCTTCAAACGGACATATCTCTATGCAGCAGCCGCCTTTGCATGGATTTGGTATTTGCATTTAATGCACATTAAATGCTTGCCCGTTGAATATGCAGTCTGAATTCAGTCTCTGTGTCAGGTTCCGTACGTGCGTGTCCTCCTCGGATTGGTCCACGTCATCAGGTTGGTGAGAATGTCAGAACTTATTCCAGAGCTTCAGGCTTGTCTTATTAAGTTCATTTTGTCTTGAGCTCACCGGTCTTGTCCTGACGCTGAAATTCCTTTTGCATTGCTTGGCTCTACTCCAAGTCTTCCCATTTACTCAGTGACAACCTGTTCCCTTCAGGACTGAGTTAGTAATGACCTCAGGGTCATACTCTTCATCACTGACACTTACTCAGCCAGCTTAGAAGACTGCCATAAGTTCAGGATGGTGCTCTTCGTCTTCAGGCTCTGAGTCTTGATTGTCTCCAGTGAGTTCTCCTCTTACTGAGTACCTGTGAAGTGTAAAATGACTAAGTACTAATCCTAACCAAGACTAGCCTGACAAGACAGATTAAGGCAATCATCTTTTCAGGGGCTTTTGGGATCTAAATCAAAACTGACAATGTCCCAACAATACACATGGGAAAGCTTTATCGAATGTGTATCCCTTCTTCTGAAGAAATTCACTGAGTCGGTTGTACCACATGAGGCCCGATTGCTTCAGGCCATACAACGACTTCTGCAGTTTTATGCTATACATACTGCGGTTTTCACCATCCCTCATCTGAGGAATGTCAAATCCATCGAGAATTTTCATATAAATATCGGCATCAAGTGATCCGTATAAGTACGCGGTTACTACGTCCATTAATCTCATTTGGAGATTCATTTTAACTGCCAAAGATATTAAGTAGAGGAACGTTATTGAGTCCATGACGGGAGAATAGGTTTGATCGAAATCAATCCCGGGTCTCTGTGAAAACCCTTGTGCTACAAGCCTCACTTTATACCTCTCCACAGTATTGTTCTCATTTCATTTTCGTACAAATACCCATTTATATCCTACTAGGATAGCGCGCGCGGGTGTACGAACGATAGAGCCAAATACTTGTCTTTTGTTAAGCGATGCGAGCTCTGCATCAATTGCCTCTTTCCATTTAACCCAATCGGAGCGCTTCCGACACTCTGCGATTGTTTTGGGTTCTGGATCTAGATCATTTATAATGGAAAGAGCAATTGACGCTGCAAATGTGTCGTCGAAGACAGTAATATTTCTATTATATGTTTCTCCCGTATCTGTGAAATTCACAGAGACTTCGACGTTTACGTCAACCAAACCTTCCTCATTTCCCATTGTATTTGGGTCTGGTCGTTCCACGGTTCAAGTGCCTTGAATATTTTATGCACTTGCTTTATCACTAGGACTCTCGTCTCCAAGAGACTTGGTGTTATCTAGACGAATCTCTTCTAGAGATTTTACATTCGACTGACCAGATTTGCTAGCATTTTGTTTAGGTGTATTACTATCTCTTGAGGGTCCTTTATGCTTTTGGCGTGTGGGGGCATGAGTACTCATTTTGCTTAGGACCTCAACCCTTTGGGGATCATTTACTGCAGGTATATGTGATTTAGTTACACCTCCATGGTCAGTGAACGCGTCTGACAGATTATTTGCTAAATTTTGCAAGTTAACGATCTTCTGAACTTCTAGTTCAGATTGATTAGTGCGTGGATCTAAATACTAAAGATTACTTACATTCCACATAAGCTCCCGGCATTCATTCAATTTTGAATTCGGATCTCCCCCTAATGCCGGGAAGTAATCTTCATCGAACGTGCAATCAGCGAACCGGGCCGTTAATTGATCCCTGGACAAAGGCTCGAGGTATTTCACGATGGATGGAGAGTCAAATCCGATGTAAATACCGAGTTTCCTTTGTGGGCCCATAGAGGTCCGCTTTGGTAATGTTATCGGAACATATACTGCACATCCAAAAATACACAGATGGGAAATGCTAGGTTTTTTCCCACGCACTAACTGTATGGGGGAATGATCATTATATGCAGTTGGACGGATTTGTATTAAGTGCGATGCATGTAGGACTGCATGCCCCCAGCATGAAGTGGGTAGTTTGGAGTTCATAAGCAATGGTCTCATAATAAGTTTGATGCGTTTTATTAGCGCCTCAGCAAGACCATTTTGGGTATAGACGTAGGGGACCGAGTGCTCCACTGTAATTCTCAGGGTCATACAGTAATCTGTAAAGGCCTTTGAGCTGAATTCAACAGCATTATCCATGCGAATCGTCTTAATTGGATAATTCGGGAATTTAGCTCTAAGCTTGATAATTTTCGCAATGAGCTTCGCAAAAGCTTGATTGCGGGTGGACATCAAACAGGTATATGTCCATCTAGTGGAGGCATTAATAAGGACCATGAAATACCGAAAAGGTCCTGATGCTGGGTGAATCGGTCCGCAAATGTCTCCTTGAATTCGCTCAAGGAAAACCGGAGACTCTAGTCCAACCTTAGTGCGCGACGGGCGTACTATCAACTTACCCTTAGAACATGCATCACAAATAAATTCATCAACAAGAGGGATTCTATTATTCGAAATATTATGACCAGTTGAATTAGATAGAATCCTACGTATCATAGTTTGTCCTGGATGACCTAACCGCTGATGCCACAATTTAAAAGAATTTGGGTCATGAAATTTCATACTCATAGCTAGATGGGAACTAGACGGCCGGATGTAGGAATAGTACAATCCGGAGGAGAAGGAAGGAAGTTTTTCTATAACTTGTTTACGGCTACCTCGAGTAATAGTCATCAAAAGGTATTCGTTTTTGTTATCAGTTTTAGTTTCAATATGATAGTCATTAGTTCTAATATCTCTAAAACTGAGCAGGGTACACTTAGATTATGGAAACAATAAGATATTATTCATTATGAGTTCGGTACCCACGGGGAGGACAATGAGAGCTCTTCTGGACCCCACTATCAACCTACTATCATCGCTATTGTAGTTATACTCCCCTTACGTTTTAACATGTTATGAAAATACTTCCAATCTCTTAAGATTGCATGAGTGGTGGCGCTATCTACCAAACATAAATCACAATCTCAATCCATCATGCCAGAGGAAATAGCCCAAACCTAATAGCTGATATGTTTACTAGCCATGTATAACAATATCCAAGTAAATTTAATGGACTGCGTTAAGGTAAACACATCGAAGCTAAAACATAATATTATCCATAAAATAAAATATCTGAAAGAAATGATCCAAAAATATAAATTATTTTATCCAAATATAAAGTACTAAAACAATCAAATACACAAATCACTCATCATCTCCAAAGTCCTTGAGCTTGATGCCCAGAGGATCGACGTTGTCTTGGTCAAAGTCTGCTTCAGGCAGGGTGGCATGGTGAGATTCGACTCTAGGGGCCTACCCCTTGTCGTCCTTCTGCTGCTTTTGATAAGCCTCAACCAAGTGCTTTGGGAGTGCGACACGTGCGAGATCAATGGCCTCTGCATCCACATCTGTAGCAGGACTGCTCAACCTTGCCAGATTTTGAAGAGCGAAATTCGAGGTTCTATGACCACCGGATGTACTACGACCTCGGCCTTTAACCCAAATCATCTTACTCTCTCTCCCCCTTCCACATTTGCAACCAATCATGTAGTCGTCCCTATACTGCTGCTGGAGTATAAGGTTGCTAGCGTGGAATGTTGACAGATTGTTCTGCATCAACTAGGTTACAATACGGTGCAAAGCAGAGTTGTACTCCGTTATAGACTTAAGGTCTTGAAAATGGAGTCTCAACCAATCGTATTGTACCGGAGGGAGGAGTATATCATTTTGTTGTTGGAAACGGTCCTACAGGGAGTTCCACAACATTCCGGGGTCCCTGAATGAGGGTCTGAATAATGAATTCCTCACTCAGGTGATTCATGAGAAAAATCAACGCTTTCGCCTTCAGGGCGTTAGTGGATTTCGAATCTTCGAGAATTGTTTCGCTCAACTCATTTAAGGATAGATGGAGATTTCGATATCTAGCGCCTATGTCAGGTATTTATTACTAACGAGAGCAAGCTCATCGAATTATTTCATGGTAATATCAAACATTTTTCACTATGATTTTAAAGTGACATGGTAAGAGTTGTGACCAATTTATTGACAACGGAGAAATAAGGATTTATTTGATTATTCTAAAGCACATAGAAGCAAGAATTGGGCGTTATTTACCTAAAGCATAAATTACGGTCCGACAAGTACCGGGCGCCGCCTACCCGGGCATGATATGCGAACTATAAGCAATAAATTATGTGCGAGAAAAATAATGCACATAAGATAATTAAATCATAGATACATGCAAAATAATTTATTATGAACGATAATCACATGAAAATAATTTCAAGGAAAATTTACAACTTAATAAACATGCATATTCATGAGGCTGAATATTTCATGTTGGTCCCACTAGTTAGATTAATTGCGGAAGCTTAAGTTAAATGTCTTTCAAATTCTTTTTACAAGAGAACAATAACCAATAAGACAATAAGTAAATGAAAGCAATAAAGAACACAAGATATATAGTGGTTCGGATTTGAATATCCTACGTCCACTCTCCCTTATATCCAAGGGGTCTCACTAACAACCAACTCACTTACTTACTCACTGGAATTGGGAAGTACCAGTTCCTTCTTACAACCTCTTTAGATTTAACTTCAATCTAAAGATCCACAGCCAACAACCTTATCTAATAGATGAACAGGTTGAGGTTTCAATAACTCCTTAAGAGTAGATGTATATTATGAACAATAAGAGTGCTAAGAGTGAATATCAAAAGCTTGGATGGACTTATGCGCATATGGTCTCTCTAGAGCTTTTTCTTGAACTGCACTTTTGTATTTATAGAGGGGTTTAGGAAATAGCCGTTGGAGGGCTAATTCCAATCAGATCCTCTATTTAAGGAAGCTTCCATCAATCAATTCCCTAATTGATTGATTGGGTTGGTGGGATCCTTGGATTGATTATCTTCATATACTTTCCAATCCTGATCTTGTTGACTTGATTTGAATCACCAACGGTCAAATGCTTCCTCTGCCTAACTCTGATTCTCTCTAGAGAAGGCAAGATCAGACACCAGGCAACCTCGGTGTCTTCTGGTCCTAATCTGGTGAACAACCAGAATACTCAGTAGAAACAGGAGATCAAACTGAGCATCTTTTGTTCCACCAGACTCGTCTGGTCCGGACTCGTCTGGTCTGGGGAAGGTCCTCTGCCTCTGGTCAGATCTCATCTGGTGAAGTCCTCTGGTGGGGTCTTCTGGTGACCCTTCTGGTGAAGTCTTCTGGTCTGGCAGTTCCCCCTAGACTAAGTCCTAATCTAGATCATCATCTGACTAACAGGTCCAGATGGTCCTATTACATCTTCTGGTTTGTTTTAACTCATCAAAACTAACAACTTTTATCCTAACAATTTCCCCCTTTTTGATGGAGTTAAAACACTACCAGAACTGATCAAAAAATAATAAACTTAAGCAAGAAAACAGTAAAGGATAAGACCTTAGAATAGATCTTATCAGGCAAACAATTAAGACAACAAGAGGTTGTCTTTTGAACAGAGAAGATATGATATTTTCATTGATAATAAGGACAAAGATGGTTACAGATTACAATGCAATTCTGGTCCTATTCTAAGCATATCTTCTGTTATCCTTGGGCACCAGGAACCAGTCGAAGAATCTGTCTTGAATGGCCTTCAACTCTGCAGAAGATGTTGGAGTGAAGTTTGCCAACACCTTGGTCTTGTACAATTTCTTCAATTCAGCCCAATCAACCTGGTCCCCTACCATTGGAGTGTTCAGATAATGAAACTCAGGGGCAGTGACCTCCAGGTTGAACTCTATGGTAGAATCCATCAGCTGCTTGTACAAACTTGCATCATATGCCTGCATCCAAGAATGTAATGTCCTGTTGATGAGAGCATCATCCTCTGGTGGAGGCCTTTGGATATAATGTTGAATGAACCACAAGGTCTTAGCTTCTCTCCACTTCTCAATCAGAGGGACAGGCACAGTAGAGTCAAAAGACCATTCTGTCCTGAGTGGCAAAATCTCCATCACTTCAACAAGAGCTGTTCTTCTCTGGCCGGATCCACTAGCACCAGAAGATATGCCAGCTTCTCTGGTCTTCTTACTTTGCCTCCTAACATATCTGAGCCTCTGCTCTTCATCTATGTTTTTCCTGATCCTGGCTTGCCTCTCTTCAGGCGTCTCTTCCTTGAATCTCTTCTCTGCTTCTTCAACCACAGATTCAAGGAAGCCCTTCTTCACTTTTCTGATCTTTTTCTTTGCAGGTCCAGAGATATGGATGGGATCCTGCTCTGCTTCTGACTCCTCTTCTGCAGCAAGCTGCTTAGCCATGGAAAGAGATTTGAGCTCTTCATTCTTCTTCTTCTTCTGCAGCTCAGCCTGGGCCAATGTATTCTCCAGCAGGTCCAGACGAGCTCCATGGCTAAAGAGAGTTTCATTTGTGGTCTTTGCCAGATCAGTTCTGGCCTTCTCTTCCCCCTTTTTAACTTCATCAAGGAGGGGCTCCACTACCTGCCTTATAAGATCAGGCAAGGCAGTGTTGGAGGAAGAGTGAAGATCACGCAACTGCTTGGCTTCCTCCAGGTAAGCTTTAGACTCTGCAACAAGCCTTTCCTGCTTCTCCAACATCTCCTGGAGGGAGTCTTTCAGCTTGGCAGTCTGGATCATCTGGCTTGCCATCTCAACTTTAAGCACAGAGACAGGCCTCATCTGCTCCAGCACGTGCTCCTGGAGCTGCTTCTGGCTGTGCATCACATCCAGTTTGACAAAGAGGCCATTAGCCTTGAAGGAAGCTTTAACTTCTGCCAGTGTAGACTTGATCTGCTTCAGGAAGATCCTTCTCTCCTGCCTGATCTGATGCTCTATCATAGCAGGGGCCATGTGTTGAATAGCTTTTGAAAAGCGCCCTATCTGCATGATCTGCTCGTTGAAGAATGCTTTCATCTTCTGGAGCACGGCAGGAGACATCTCAAAGTCCTCCTCATCTGAATATAGCTCTGGAGGAAAGACAAAATGAGGTCCAAACTTGTAAGTAGGGCCCTCTGGAGTGAGCATTACCCCTCTCTGGATGAGCAGGGTGCGAATCAAGACTTTAGCAGCACCAGGGGTCTCCAGCTCTGCTGGGTTCTGAATATTCAACTTCTTCTTCAGCTCAATCTCCCAAGCAGTAAAATTGAAGGGACCCATTTCCTCAAGCAAAAGCATCAGGTCCTCCACATCTTCAAGTCTGGCTTTGCTCCAGACCTTGGCATCAGTAAGCTCTGCCAGCAGTGGTAAGTGATCAAATCATGAAGGAAAAGAATTCTCAGGAGGATGAGCTCAATGAGCTTAGAGCCAAATACCAGACTCTTATCAAGGGAAAACAAGTTGAGCAAACTATTGAGTTACCTGTGCCCAGAGAAGATTCCTTGAAACCAGATGTTCTATCTATTATTTCAGGATCTTCTCAACGCATAAATGATAAGAGTGGTTTAGGATATCCTGGAATTATTAAAAGATCTCATAAATATTGCTTTACCAAAGACAAGTCTATAAGATCTGGTGAACTTGTGGAACTCCGGAATGAAGAGGATCCTTCTGATCGCATGGTGGTTCACAGACCTGGATGGAAATGGGACCTCCCTGCTGATAATTCAAAATATAATCCAAAAGAGGCAAATGTTCTGGAAGGAAAAATTCTAGAGCATACAAGTCAGAAAAGAGAACCTATGAAGATTGATGGTTCTGTTCAGATGCCTAACCTGATTAGAGAACCTCAGAGGAATCCTAAAAGAGTGGAACCTAAGCAGATTAGGGGACCTCAAAAAGGAGACTCTGAGAGGAAACCTAATCAGAATAGGAGATACCAGAGGAGGTATACTGAACCAGAGAATCTCAATCAGAATCAGGGATCTCAAAGATGGAATGCTTCAAGAAGATTCCAGAACAGGAAACCTCAGAAGGAATTTTATCATCAGAATAGATCCAACTTTCAGAACCAGAGTAGGTCTTCCAGACCCATCTATAGAAAACCAATTGATCTGGGTAGTTATGACACCAGAGATGGTTCTTCTAGGATGTATCCTTATAACCAGACCTTTAAGACCATGTCTTTGAGGCAGGCCATTCCAAAGGCCAGATTTGAGAAAAGGTACACCAGACCTGTTTATAGGAAAGGTGTCCTTATCAGACCAGTAGCTCAATATTTCATTGTAAGAGGACATGTTCTGGTAGATAGATTTGCAAGGAAGATAAGATCTCCTCACCCAACAAGGGATGATCTTTATCTATGGATTCCTACAAAACCTGCAACTAACCAATCAGGACCCAGCACTAGTAGGGGACCTAATTGATTTCTCTGCAGGTAGATAAGAGTCCATTGGAGAAAGGATTTTCAAGCAACCATGTCTGGTACATTGATAGTGGATGTTCCAAGCTCATGACCTTCCAGAAGGATAATCTCCAAGATTTCAAGCCATTAAACGGGCCAAGAGTGATGTTTGGTGACAACAACTATGGAGTCACCAGAGGAGTTGGAAAGTTGACCTTCAATGGAGTATCTGTAGATGAAGTCTACTATGTTGAAGGACTCAAGCATAATCTGCTTTCTGTATCCCAATTCTGTGACAGGGGATACTCAGTGAAGTTCTCTAGTGATTCATGCACTGTTTTCTCTTCTGATTTTAATGATATCTTGCTAATAGGCTTGAGGAAGGGTAACATTTATCTTGCAGATTTTGGCAGTTGCCCAAGAAATGCTTGCCTGGTTGCAAAAGGATCTGCAGAGAACAGCTGGATTTGGCACAAGAGATTGTGTCATCTTAACTTCAAAACACTGAACAAGATTGCCAGAAAAGGTCTCATTCGAGGTCTTCCTAATGAAGTGTTTAAGAAGAATCAGGTTTGTGGTTCCTGCCAGAAGGGTAAACAACCCAAGACTTCCTTTAAGGATGTCCAGAGCACAACCACAACCAGAGTACTTCAACTACTTCACATGGACCTGTTTGGACCTGTTTCTCCTCTTAGTTTCAGTGGAAGGAAGTACACCTTGGTGATAGTAGGTGACTTTTCAAGATACACTTGGGTAGTGTTCTTGTTTAAGAAAAATGAAACTATGACTAAGCTGCCAGAATTCTTCAATCAGATTCAGAATGAGCAGAACCAGAGCATAGTCAGAATCAAAAGCGACAAAGGGACAAAGTTTTTGAATCCACACATTGCAGATTGCTGCAAGGACCATGGGATTTTTCATGAGACATCTGCTGCCAGAACACCCCAACAAAATGGAGTAGCAGAAAGGAGGAATAGGACCCTCAAAGAAGCTGCAAGAACACTTCTGGCAGAATGCAACACTCCACAGAGATTTTGGGCAGAGGCCATTAATACAGCCTGCTACACTCAGAACAGGTGCCTGATTGCCCAGAGACATAATAAGACTCCATATGAGGTATGGAAAGGTAAAACCCCATCTGTTTCATATTTTCATGTTTTTGGATGTAAGTGTTTCATCCATGACAATGGGAAATCTAAATTAAGAACCTTTGATGCTAAAGTGGCTGATGGAATATTTTTAGGATATTCCAGCACCAGTAAAGTTTTTAGAGTTTTTAATAAGAATTCACTTTGTGTGGAGGAAACACCTCATGTTGTTTTTGATGAATCTGCTTTTGAGTGCAAGGTGGACTCTAAGTCTTCTGATGAGACCCAGAATCAGACTACACCCAGAGTTATCAAAGTCAATCCACCTATTCTTGATTCAGATTCAGATTCAGATGATGACCCATCTCCTGGTTCTCTGAAGCAGAAGCCTTCACAAGGAGCAGAACCAGAAGAGGTTGGAACTCCTGTAGGGGAAAGCTCTTCTGCAGGTGGTGATAATCACCAAGGTACTGCAGAAGATGATCAACCAGGCAAGACCATGGGAAGGAGGACCCTGGTTGATCACCCCAATGCTCTGATACCACTTGTTGGTCCCACTAGTTAGATTAATTGCGGAAGCTTAAGTTAAATGTCTTTCAAATTCTTTTTACAAGAGAACAATAACCAATAAGACAATAAGTAAATGAAAGCAATAAAGAACACAAGATATATAGTGGTTCGGATTTGAATATCCTACTTCCACTCTCCCTTATATCCAAGGGGTCTCACTAACAACCAACTCACTTACTTACTCACTGGAATTGGGAAGTACCAGTTCCTTCTTACAACCTCTTTAGATTTAACTTCAATCTAAACATCCACAGCCAACAACCTTATCTAATAGATGAACATGTTGAGGTTTCAATAACTCCTTAAGAGTAGATGTATATTATGAACAATAAGAGTGCTAAGAGTGAATATCAAAAGCTTGGATGGACTTATGCGCGTATGGTCTCTCTAGAGCTTTTTCTTGAACTGCACTCTTGTATTTATAGAGGGGTTTAGGAAATAGCCGTTGGAGGGCTAATTCCAATCAGATCCTCTATTTAAGGAAGTTTCAATCAATCAATTCCCTAATTGATTGATTGGGTTGGTGGGATCCTTGGATTGATTATCTTCATATACTTTCCAATCCTGATCTTGTTGACTTGATTTGAATCACCAACGGTCAAATGCTTCCTCTACCTAACTCTGATTCTCTCCAGAGAAGGCAAGACCAGACACCAGGCAACCTCGGTGTCTTCTGGTCCTAATCTGGTGAACAACCAGAATACTCAGTAGAAATAGGAGATCAAACTGAGCATCTTTTGTTCCACCAGACTCGTCTGGTCTGGGGAAGGTCCTCTGCCTCTGGTCAGATCTCATCTGGTGAAGTCTTTTGGTGGAGTCCTCTGGTGAAGTCCTCTGGTGGGGTCTTCTGGTGAAGTCTTCTGGTCTGGCAGTTCCCCCTAGACTAAGTCCTAATCTAGATCATCATCTGGCTAACAGGTCCAGATGGTCCTATTACATCTTCTGGTTTGTTTTAACTAATCAAAACTAATAACTTTTATCCTAACATTTCATGTATATTAATGAAAGTTAACAAAATATTTTCAGGATTTTAAAGTAAATTAATTAGAATTTGGTGTTATCCTAAAATGAAACCGAAATTAGGTTAGGATTTCACAAAATTTCGGGGAGAATCGCGCCACGTGCGGAGGGCTTGCGCCGCCTCGACGCCGTGCACGGAGGCGCGTGGAGGCAGCGCATGGGAAGTGCCGCGCGGGCGGCGGCGGACGGTGCGCGGGAGGCACTGCGCTGGCGGCGGACGGCACGCGGGAGGTGCCGCACTGGCGGCGGACGGTGCGCGGGAGGCGCTGCGCTGGCGGCGGATGGCACGCGGGAGGTGCCGCACTAGCGGCGGGCGGCACGCGGGAGGCGCCGTAGGGCGGCGATCGTGCGCCTGGCGGCGACCGTTTCATCTTCGGGCAGCGGCCGTCGCTTGTTCGATTCTCAATTTGAAAATAATCCAACTCGAAACACGATTTAATTCAATTAATTACGAGAACATATACAAATCAAATTAATAATTCTAGAGCATATAAATCATGTAACACATGGATCAAATAATTCGGTACGGGGATTAATTCATATGATTTGTAGAGAATTAATTTTAGGGCGTACCGTTTAATCTCGGGCAGAGTCTCGTGCTGATAACGTGTTGTAAATAAGTGCGTAAAATAAAAGACGGGATTTATTCACCCAGTTCGTCGGGAACGACTATGTCTGGGGGCGAGCCAAGCCAGGAGTTTCACTAATGTTCTTGTGTATGAGTATATACAATTTTGAGTACAATGGTATATTTATAAGAGTAAAACCCTAGTCTAAGATATAAAGCCCATTGGATTATTGGTCCATTAGTAATGTCCACATCAAATCATCTAGATTTGGAATAATAAATCTTCTAGATTTACAACAACATCCACAAACTTATGTACACCGTAGCTAAATGGAATTGGATCCCCTGCAGGCAATTTAACCCTCACTAAAAAAAACAAACAAAAAAACAAACGTGAATTAGCTATCGATTTTCGATCGCAAAATGTGATTAGCGATCGATTTCTGACCGATAAAGATCGATCGCTAAAATGCTCGTAGCTAATATTAGCGACCGCCTTTAAAAATCAGTCGTCAATCAGAGATCGCCAAGGCGGTCGCTAATGTTTAGACACCGCCGCCGGTCAGTCGCTGATCTGACCAGGTCTGACCCGGTTGGGTCAGGTTTTGCGACCGACAGGCAGACGGTCTCTATATAATTTTTTAATCAAAATAATTGTTTAATTTGACATTTGTGATTAGCGACCGGCATGAAGGCGGTCGCTAATCGACGAACATGCGGAAAAAAATATGGCTCAATGGGTTCAAACCCGCGCCCATTGGGGTCTGGGCGGGGCGCGAACCACTGAGTCACTGACCCACTAACTCATATTGGCGAGCCATATAGTCTATAACCCTTTGCAAGACTTGTAGGAATAAATGGACACATATGCGCCCAAGGGAAATCGAATCGCCCGTTTTTTTTAATTCATCAAATTAATTCGTTTTTATTTCTAATTCATTTATATATATATATATATTTACTAACTTTTTTTTTTATTTTGTAAATTTAATATTTTAGACAATTGTAAATTATTAATTCATTTAATTTTATGCCTTTAATTGTATATAACTTCAAATTGACTCTCGTTTTTTTAAATTCATCAAATTAATTCCTTTTGTTTCTAATTTATTTATATATATATATATATATTTACTAACTTTTTTTATTTTGTAAATTTAATATTTTAGACTATTATAAATTATTAATTCATTCAATTAATTGTATATAACTTCAAATTGACTTTTTTTTAAATTCATCAAATTAATTCCTTTTTGTTTCTAATTCATTTATATATATATATATATATATATATATATATATATATATATATTAATTTTTTTTAATTTTATAAATTTAATATTTTAGACTATTATAAATTATTTATTCATTCGATTTTATGCATTTAATTATATATAAATTCAAATTGACTGTTTTTTTTAAATTCATCAAATTAATTCATTTTTTGTTTCTAATTCATTTATATATATATATATATATATATATATATATATTTACTAAATTTTTTTATTTTGTAAATTTAATATTTTAGACTATTATAAACTATTAATTCATTCGTTTTTATGCATTTAATTGTATATAATTTCAAATTGACTCCCTTTTTTTAAAAAAAATTCATCAAATTAAATCTTTTTTTTTTGTTTCTATTTAATTTATATATATTCATAAAATATATGCAAATTTATAATAATCAACAAAAAATATAAAATATTCAACAAAAAAAAAAATTCAATAAAAAATAAAAAATTCAACCAAAAAACTAAAATGTTCAACAAAACTCTCTCTCTCTCTCTCTCTCTCTCTCTCTCTCTCTCTCTCTCCACCTAAGTTTCATCATCAGAGAGGAAGTAGTTCATCTACGGCTCGGTCTCATCGTCTTCCTCGCCACCTGCCCCACCGGCTCCACTCCCTCCGTGCCCGCTCCCCCCCCCCCCCCGATATCAAGATGTGATGGAGGTGTAGGTGGATTGTTGAATCCCATCCGTTGAGAGATGGTGGAGCACCAACTACGAAGAGACTCGTTGTAGCTCGTCAGGACCTACATCTACTTCTGGACGTCTCTCAGCTCACGTTCCACCTGAGAAGGAGCAGAGAAGATCGAGGAGGACGGTTCACTGATTTAGCGGTAGGACTGCAGGACGACCTTACTGTGACCGCCCTGCCCAACGACCTTCCCCTTCTTGACTCCGGTCATATCTAAATAGATGCAGTCCTCGTCAATCGGGGAAGAGGTGGGGTTCTCCCCGCTGTCGTCGGTTGGAGCCACCTATTGCGAGACCTGAGCGAGACGATTCTTGAACTGGTTATGAAATTATATAAATAAAATATAATTATAATTAAATTACAATTATAATTAAAATTAAAATTTAAAAAATACTTACGTGGATCTCGGTGGTGCGGGCATAGGTAGACGTCCTAGTCTCCGGGTTCACTGGGTGGGAGATCTCCATCTGCTCATAGATAGAGGGCTTTCGTCCGCGCTCCTTCTCCTGTTGCGAACCAAATTCAATAGATATTTAAATATTAAAAATTTATTAATATTCAAATGTAAATAAAAATGATAATATTTACAAAGGCGAGGGAGTGCTCTTAGATGGACCGGGATCCAGCCCGATGTCTGGCGACGCCGTGTCCGGTGGGGTCCTTCAACCGGTTCTCCCTGGACTTCGTGGACTTGGCTTTGAAAGCATCACTATTCCAGTGAGCAACCAAAGCGTCCCAGATGTAACGTCCGTCTGGCCCTCGGCCCAGCTCCAGCTGCTTCCCCTCATCAAACTGCTTCTTCAGCCCGTAGATAATGTTTTGTACTGCGCCTGCGCTTCGCACAGAACAAGCCGTACATAACACTATCATGGGCAGGGTCCCAGACACACAACTTCTGCAATTAAATTAAAAATAAAATATTAACAAATATATTCAAAATTAAATATTAAAAATTAAAATCATAATAAATATACCTTGAAATCCTCGAAGTAGTTCATCCTTATTCGTTCGGACACTATGGACCACGAGGAGGCACCAACCTTGAATATGATCTTCTTAATGGTCTTTGAAACGCGAGGGCTAGTCTCATGGCCTGGAAGCATACTGTGACATAAAAAAAATCAAGTTAATATTAATATTTAATATTAATGAATATGATTAAAATTATTTAATTCATTATAAAATACTTACATGTTATCGCGAGGAACAACAGTGAGACGGCTATCCAACGCAGGATGCTACCGTGAAGCCGAAGATTCGGCTACTGAAGTAGTGCCAGCAGCACTGGACTGCTGTAAAGAGGATGATGTCATCTCCGGGATCTCGGGTCTTAACGATCCCGACCTCCTCTTACCCCTCCCCCGACCCTAACCCTGCCCTCAACTCTGATCAGGGTTATCTTGAGAGCTCATCTGTAATAATTATAAATTCAACAGATCAGCATGCCATATTATATTTATACACATTCAATTAAATTCATACCTACGTATATCAATCAACTAAATTCATACCTACGTATATCAATCAACTAAATTCATACCTACGTATATCAATCAACTAAATTCATACCTACGTATATCAATCAACTAAATTCATAACTACATATATCAATCAACTAAAATCATATCTACGTATATCAATCAACTAAATTCATACCTACTTTATATCAATCAACTAAATTCATAACTATGTATATCAATCAACTAAATTCATACCTATGTATATCAATCAACTAAATTCATACCTAGCTACGTATATCAATCAACTAAATTCATACCTAAGAATATCAATCAACTAAATATATATCAATCAAATAACATATCAATCAACATGTAAAGATGTATATTCCTAAACTAACATACCAACTAATTAAATATACCAGCTAACATACCAACTAAATACAATACTTACGGTTATTGTGTTGACATATATATACAAACACATATATATAAATACTAAACATATATATATACATGATTTAAAAATATATATGCAAACATATAAATACATACATACATACATACATACATATATATATATATATATTTAAATCCTATAAACAAACATGCATGATTTATACAAACACACACACACACACACACACACACACACACACATATATATATATATATATATATATATATATATATAAAACATGATATATAAAAACATGATATATAAATTCTATAAATTTAAACACATGATATAGAAACATAATAAATGGTTAAAATTTAAAAAACTTACAGTTATTGTGTAGACGGGGAAGCAATGAGTGATTTGACAGGAACAAATTGCTCGACGGAGGAGCAACGGTGGCAGTGGATTTTAGACATGGGTGAGCGAAAGTGAAGTACAGACGCAACCTAAAAAGGGTAAAAAAAATTAGTGACCGCCTAAGTCGGTCGCTAATCACAGATTATAACACTCTCGATTGATCAATTTTTTTACCAGCGATCGCCACCAGCTGTCGCTAAGTAACCAGCATTAATGACCATCACCCGTTTCCAAGAACGGGTCAAACTTACCGTTCAGCGACCGCCTTAACCGTTTTGCAACCGTTCTGCGATCGCTGATCTGACGGTTAAAATTATTGGTCAATTTTGACCGGCCTTTGAGTTTAGCGACCGCTAAGGCGATCGTTAATTGTGTTACATTAGTGATCGACGCTTACTGGTGGTTGCTAATCTTTCGATTTAGAGACCGATTTTGTAGTTGGTCACAAATTTTTTTAGTTTGAGACCACTGATCTTTTTCAGTCACTGATCGGCCGCTAATACATTATCTAGAGACCAATATTTTGGCAGTTGCTAAAATCAGTCGCAAAAAAATGAATTTTTTGTAGTGCTTGCAGCATTTGCTGGGCTCCAAAACGGATCGTTTTTTATATCAACACGATGGTTTCTCGCCTTTAGTTCTCTCTTTTGTAATATTTTATATTAATTTAAGCATAATCTTATATATACCAGGTGCGCCGTTCAATTCAAGTGTAATTTTGAAAAATTATTCATATTATTACTAAAAAATTACCCCTGCTACTATTATTGAAAAATACTTCTAATAAAATGGTAAATTTTTCAATAATAGTGGAGATAACTTTTAAAAAATACATTTAAATTGTACGTGCTATGGCTGTTCACGGTACGCACTAAAACGGATATTTGAAAATATCCGTGTCCGTACCAAAGTTCGGTTATTTTAAAATTCGTGTGTCCGTGTCCATACCAAAATTTCGATATGGTGCAGTCCGGATATTTTATTTTTTGGTACGGATCGGAGCGGATTTTCGATTATAAATGGACCGGATAGGATCGGTACGGTACGGAACGGAACGGAGAAATGGATTTTTTACCCATTTTTTTTATCATTCTCTCCTTTTTTAAATCAATTTTAAAAAAAAAAAAATATTGATGCATGCACACTCACACGAATACCACACAACTTCAACCACAATCAAACATATATCATTACAAGTTCAAATATTATACATTATATAATATTGGATGGTTAAAAAATTAACGCAAATCACCACCAATAAAGTATTTAAAATTATATTAAATATATTTTAAAAAATTCTTTTGAAATATCTTGTGAATGAAAAGTGCAATATTAAAATCACGTTGATTGTAATTTCTAACACAGGGTACACCATATCCAAGTTTTTGTAAGAAATGAATATACATGAAAAATAAAATTAAAAGAATAAAAAATTTATTTAAATCATTTTGATATATACCTAAACATAAGTTATGTTTTAAGAACTTAATAAGATAAATAATACTCCCTCCGTCCAAAAGTTGTTTGCTACATTGTCAAAAATATTTGTCTCATACTCAATTGCTACATTCATTTTTGGCAAAAAAAAAAAACAATAATACTTTTTAATATTATATTCTCCATACGCTCCAAACTAAAAACATCTACTTTATTCCTTTGTCACTTTAAATTCTAATAAACAACTTTTTTCTTCAAACATGTGCAAACAGTAATGTGGAAAATAACTATGGGACGGAGGGAGTATAATGTTTGTATAATAGAAAAGGAGGAGAAATTATGATATCGTGTAGTGGTATTTGAATTCAATAACATTATAATAATGTTTGATAAATGAAAAATAAATAATAATTAAATTTAATGCATATTTAATTTGATTAATCGGTTTGGTTCGGTACGGTACAGCCCGGTACGGTCACACTTGATTTTCGGTACGGTTAATATGGTAATATCCACATCCATACAAAAAAAATATTCGGTTCGGTTTCGGTACGGTTAAAGTAAAAAAGTCCATAATTTTTTTGATTCGCTTCTTTTTCGGTGCAAATTTCGGTACAAATTCGATAATCTCCGAACTCCATAAACAACCCTTCTATGTGTACACAATAAACTTACTCCGCATTTTTTTAGAGATCACAGGCATGACAAAAATTTATGAAGAAACTGAAACTATTTTAAAGACGGATAAGCATTAAAAATTATTTTAAAGATTATTTTAAAGATCATGGTCTTATATTTTCCATAGCATTTGCCAAAAAGGAAAAAAAAAAAAAAAGGAAGAAAAAAAATTGAAAAATCATTAAAATAATAAACAGTGATACTGATCAATTTTTTTCATAGTTACCAAAAATTGAATTTTATTTTTTTAGGAAAATAAAAATTGCATAAAATAATTATGATTGCATAAAATAACAAAAGTTGATGCCTGAGGAATTAAGGTGAAGAGGCATGCGCATGGCACGTGCTAATTATATAGAATAAAAAAGGAACAACAAAAGCCGAGGAAAAATATAAAATGGAAATAACGGTAGGGTTTTGGAATTTAAAAATAATTCATAAAAAAAAGTCTCTTACCATTCAAATTCATTATCTATGAATATAAATTTTACAAAATATATAAAAAAATAAAAAATTGGAGGAGGCTCGCCAAGCCCTTGGCCCAAATGGGCCAACCCGTTTAGGCCCGCCTCTAAAATTATATTTATCGGTAGATTGCCACAACTGTTTACAAGTTCAAGGACAAAAGAGGAATGAAAAAAAAAATCAAAATGTAATGGTGGTGTGTCAATCCGATTGGCTGGCCAATCTAAACTGGGAGGAGTTTTTGAATTTATTTTATTATTCCAAAGACAATATATATACATATAATTGATATATTTGTGTATTTTACACATTTATTTGTAATTTATTTATTGTTTTATGTTTTAATATTTGTAATTTAAATTTTATTATTAAGATTGTAACTTATTTTAAGTGTATAATAATTTTTTTAGACAAAAATTTGTGTGAGACAGTCCCATGGTATGAGACAATACAAATTAATTCACCATTGTCAAAGTGTTAATGCTCCATGCACACTTTATACATCATCCCCACTATCTCATGACATGAGACGGTCTCACACAAGACCTACTCATTTTTTAATTATAATTACAAATTTTGAATATCAAATCAAATAATGTAATATATTACCTTATAAATATAATAAAAAATAATTATAGATAAATGTAATTATTAAAAAAAAAATATTTTAGGGTTTAGGTTATGAGACAATACAAATTAATATTCACCATTGTCAAAGTGTTAATGCTCCATGCACACTTTATACATCATCCGATTCATCCCCACTATCTCATGACATGAGATAGTCTCACACATGACCTACTCATTTTTTTTAATAATAATTTAATATATTACCTTATAAATATAATAAAAAATAATTATAGATAAATGTAATTATTAAACAATAAAAAATAAAAATTATTTTATATCGTGTTGGGTTGTTGATAAAGTGTGAAAAAGATGAGATTAGATTGGATTGTAGATTGTATTGTGGAGGAGAGGGAAATTGATTATTTATTAAGAGATTGAATTGTAAATGATTTATGATAAATATAGTCTAAAGAATCAAGAGAAAACAAGCACTAAAGTATTTAATACTTAAATTAATAAAATACATGCTATATAATGTAAGAAAACAAATAAATGCACAATAAAATTGTTGAATTTGTTAGGCTCAGTCTTAAATTGCTGATCCTTTTATTGGAGCCTTAAAGGATGTATTTACAGTGCTTAGAATGCACTCGAGGCTTGCCCTAAAATTCTTGGGAAGCTTATGCATTAAATGCATGAATTTTGCCTAGGCATACAGCGTACAAGATCTGTCCTCTGCGGACAGGCCTTAGTCAATGAGATTCTGCCAACCGTACACTAGCAAGAGATCTTCTTACATTGAGTGATGCACTGCCCATGTGTGTTTGTATTATCTTTGTTACAAGGGTTTCTTTCCTAACTAACACGATCTTGTCAGACTCAAATCCCTTAAATCGTGTTTTGCCTACCAAGGTCCACTTATTCGACCAGAAAATGTGTGCGCTCGCTTGTCGAGCTACTCCTTGCACGTTTTCCTTGAATTAATTTATTGAAAGGTAAATTTTTTACCTTTGAAATATCAACTTTTTATAAAATAAACTTTTTTCCGGTCATTCAAAATACATTATGTGAGACAAACTAACTCTGCAATATTAAAAACTTATCTAATTTTAATTGAGTCCTATGTCTCATCATAACTCAATAAACTAATTTCTAAGATATGTATATGTATTATTTATATTTTAACAAAAATATTGAGGGACATAATGTTTGATTCAAAATTTTCAATGTAAATAAAAATTATTGAATAATAAATTATATCATATGAATGATAGTAATTACATTATTAGTGTTTTGTTTTAATTTTGAAATAAGTGGAGACAAACTATGATTTGAAGTTGAAAATTAGTGAAATGATTGAAATTAAAATTATTATAGGAGTGGTAGCTAGATAATCAAAATGTGATACTAATTAAGCGTGTCGCTATTCAAGTCCAATTTTTCGTTTATTCACATGTGCAACATTTTGTAGCACTATATATGTAGTATGTACCATTATATAAAGTTATAAAATGCGTCTATTAAACAAATATTCGAATGTCCGTAGCTGCATCCATTGATTAACTTATTTTAAAACTCATTTACTCTGTGAGATATGATGATGGTAAATTAATCATCATTTATTTTTTGAATGATTTCCTTTTTTTTTTTTCTCTTCTTTTACCCAACCGCCCTGAGTTGCAATTTCGCCCCTCACACTATCAGAACGCAAAACTAGTGTCTCAAAATTAGATGTTATGTTTCCAGATTCTTTTTTCGGCTTGCTTTCTCTCTCAATGCATGCATATAATAATCCATGGCCATATCTTTATCCACTGACTAGTGTACATTTATTAAGCATGTAATAATTCATGACAATGTCACAATATATATCAAAAATATATTTAATCATTTAAGCATGTAATATATAATTCATTACGATCTCTATAGGACATAAAATATATACATTCGTTTAATTTTTTTCAATGATTAATTAACCAATTTATTTTATTTGTTTTCTTACTATTTAGCATTGTTTAAAATTAGTGCGCAGAAATTGAAAGTAAATTAGCTGGTGATAATTAAAATTCACGATCCTAACATCCTATCCAATTGAAAACGTACAATATGTTGGAGTAATTAATTGTACGCTCATACGAGATTAATTATTGTAAAAAAAAAAAAAAAGAAACTATAAAGTACGCATCTTCGAACACTAGTCCCTATTTTCATGCTATTTTTTTCTTTTTTGTGTTAAATAAGGTTAGTTGGTTTGCAAACTTAGATTTGAAATTAGAATCCATATGCATTGATTTAAATAAAGCATTCTTTCATAATAATTTTGAAGATATGATTCGTTATAAGCTTTAAAATGATAAGAAATTATTGTTGGAATTATTGGTAGATACCAGTAATAATATGCAAGTGAAAATTAAAAGAAAAATTTGATTAAGACTGAGCTTAGGACCATGGACCTTGAACTTTAGGGGGCGCTTGATTAGCAATTATTCAATGGTAATGAGAATGAAAATTTATTTCCATTTATGCCCTTATAAGAAAAATAATATGTTAGGGGAAAAAGTGTTCCAATGGTGACACCATTGCTAGTGCCATGCCCCAATTTTGGAATATGAAGTGGACAACAAATGGTTGTTGGTGGATGAATAAGAGAGTGATTGAGGAGGATGATTGTAGCAAGAGAATATGGCAATCAAAAGGGAGTAGTGATTACCTTATTTAGGAGGAGAGGTAGTGATTTTGTTCTCATGAACCATGCTAATTACACTAATTTTCAATCTCATTCTCATTACCATTGAAGAGTTGTTAACCAAACGTCCCCTTAGTTTTTTGTTCTTGACAATTGAACTTAGAGCTGGATGTGGGCCTTAGAAGGTTCTCTAATTTGTGGAGGTCAAAGCTTAGAATTAGCCTAAAATCTGAAAAGTTGAGATTCGTTGAATAGAGACTAATACTAATTGGAAAAACATGTAAAATATGTGCTAAATTCCCTTGGTTAGTTACTAATTGGTGGCTGATTGAGAGAGAAATCAATCTGAAATTAAATTAGCTGGAACGAACTAGGACTGCTGAATGTCCAAGTTTGTGTTGTGACTTAACATTCATTGCATGAGAGGTCCTGCAGAGCCTATAGATAAGCATGCATATCATTGCATTCAGACACCAAGAAAAACATTTTTGCATACTCCTGCATTCATATAGTAGTGCTATCCCCTCCTCGCGTTCTTTCAGTTCGCCGGAGCCTTTATTCATGTGGTGCTACACAATAAAGGACAAAGGTCGATGTACCTTTTAAAACATTATGTCATGGACCAGCAACACTAGCTGGGACGTATTTGTTTTACGGGAAAAGATTTCTCTTGACTCAACTTGCCCCGATTCCTTGAGTTGTCTAGGTGTCTGTGATCGTGTAAGTTTTTGGTGTTTCTTGTACCTGTGTTCGAGGATTGAAGTTTTCCTGTTCGAGTGTTCGTTGTTCTAGAAAAAAAATTTAGTACGTGTTGACTTGAACCAAACTTTACTAGCTATACTAGAAGTTGCCCCACAAGAGTATGGGTTCACTGTAGTATGGGCAAGTATAGGGACCAAGTATTATCGACCCAAGGGAAGGTGAACATGCAAATAGATCCCTGAAGATTTACGCGTCGTAGTTAATATGAGTGTATGTTTTTGGATTTTTAAAGAAATACAATCTAAGTTATAATACTCTACTAAGGCAAAAGAAAGAATTAAATTAATTATCTAAAGTTTGTTTTCAAATATGAGATGGTGATGCTCAGGATAGGAATTCCTACGTATACTAACGGAGCAGGTACATAATCAAGATAACCGTGACGCGCAAGGAATAACCTAAGTAAAAGATTGTAAGATGAAAGCTCAAGAATTCAAACCCTAATATTTTATCCTAACAATCGACTTCACTACTCCACTAACAAGTTAATAGAGCGTGCTTAATTAACGAGACCCTAATTTAACTAAGGTGATGCGGTCGTCCTCCCTAGATAAACCGGTAGATTAATTAACCCTTTCTAAACCCTCTCATTAAGTCTACTAATTGTTAAAGAGTGATAAGGTCGTCCTCTCTCGAACACTTTTCGAACCAAATTTAAAGGTAAAGTTAAGATTGATTTTAAGAATTCATTAATTAAGAGAATTAAAACTAACGTCACGAATTACCCTAATTACGTACCCACATCCTACTTCTAAGAGTTCATCCTACCCCAAGCATACAAGGGTTTTAGCTAGACATGATTTTTACGGAAACAAAAACAATTGAAGAAGTAACGAACATGAACATAATGATTTTAACTAAGAAGTTATCAAACATAAACTAGGGTTGAAAGAAATAAATGCTAAGAACTGAAATTAAATTAATAAACTAAGTCTCAAGTATTCAAGAACAAAGAACTAAAGGAAAGAAACTAAAAATCAAAACCGAACTATGAATTCGTAAGTAAACCTCAATTACACGTGAAAATTAAGCTTGCTCGTCTCTTCTCCTCTTTCTCTCTCCAAAAACTAACTCTAAAAGTAATGTTGTATCAAGTGGTATGTGATAATCTCCAAAAAACGAGTTTGGAACAAGTATATATAAGCATCGGGCCGAATCGGTAACTCACGGGCCGAAAAACGAATCCAGAGGCAATACATGAATAGTGCTCGAGCACCACCCGCTCGAGCGGGGGCGCTCGAGCTGTGTAGCTCGAATGATGCAGGGGCTCGAGTGCTCGTGCTCGAGTGGCCAAATTGTTCTGTAAGTTTTTGGGCGCTCGAGCAACATGCTCGAGCAGTGGCGCTCGAGTTGCTCGAGTGGTCGAATTTCTCTGTTGGTTTTGGACGCTCGAGCAACATGCTCGAGCGTTGGTGCTCGAGTTGCTCGAATGGCAAAAGTTCTCTAGACAATTTTGGCGCTCGAGCAGCATGCTCAAGCGGTGGTGCTCGAGTGACTCCACTTGAGTGACTCTCCTTCTTCTTCAACTGATACTTTTCTTCTTGCGCACTAATACAAATCGTATTTCTTCGATATCTTCTCATCCGGGCATCCGTTTGAGTTGATTCAAAGTCCTACGAACTCCGTTTTCGCCCTCGATTCACCTATGAGCATCAAAGAGACAAATTCATCAATGTGTAGAAATAATACTCAATTGACTCTAAATACTCAATAAAATCGACCAAACCTGGGGCATTTCTAACGACGAATCATGACAATTTCACGCCTAATCACGGTGCGCGTGACATTTAAATTGTGAATCGAGTCCCAACGCTCATTCTGTTGGATATAATTGAAGAAATTAAAGAATTTATTTTTTTTGTAATTTCGTCTTGTATTTTTCTTTTACCATATCGTTAGTTACTCGTAAAATACCCAAAAATTATATATGTATACAAATGTATATAATTATTTGTCATCCAATAAATATCTCATATAATAATTTGCAATTAACCGAAAAATATGAATTTTGATTTTGGACAGATAAAAGTCTCATATATTGATCCTTGAACTAGCACGATCGATATTTTGTTGTTTAAAGAAAATAACACATTTAAAAGTTAAACTTTATTTAAATTATATTAAAAGGAAAATGAAACTGTTTTCTATGATTTTCAATTAAATAAACATATATCAATAGGAATGATAAAACGGCCCGCCCCGAGGCTGCCTCGCCCTGCCCCGTCCCGGTTGGGCCAGGTCAGCCCCGTCCCGTCTCGTCCTAAAAATGGGGCAGGTCCACCCTGCCCCGCATGTGGAGCAGATCGGGTATGGGTATATATATTTGCCCTGCCTCATCCCGCCCCGCAATCTATTTAATATATACATATAAATATATCTCTATTAAATATTATATATATAGTAAATATATAAAAAGATCTCTCATAAATATATCAACAAACTGCATATTAATTGTTGGTGACCGTATCTAATTGCGTGGATTAGTAGCTATTTTTAACCGATTTTGGGATCACCAAACAAGATCGTGTGATTGATTACCACCGTTAATAGTAAATACAGAGGATCGGGTAAAATAAATGCGAATACGTGTATTGATTACGTATTTATTTCGTATGTGTGTAGTTGGAGGTGTTTGAGTGTGTGTAGTGGAGAATTTGTGTGTATTTGAACTTATTTTCATTAATGGAGAGCAGCTCTATTTATACAAGCCACCAAGTAGGTGGTGGATTAACCCTTTGGACTTCCAAGCTTGCATGCTTGACAAGTGTCATTTGACCTAGTTTGACCTTATCTAAGTCTAAACTTAGTTACAAAGTCTTCAGTTTGGTCTTATCACGTCTCCAAAGTTCTTCGCCATTAATTATAAGGCGGTTCCAAAAGTATATTCTTTCTATAAGTTGTTCGCCTGGTAAGATATGGGTTTAAGAGTTGTTCGCTCATTGCCTTTTCACAGGTTCGCTCCTTTGGACCTTCATTTTTTACTGAGTTGCTTGAATAAGTGTTGTTTGTCGGGGGAAATGATGGATATCATACATTCATCCGATTGGTTAGACCACCTTCGTTCCACCGTACCTTTTCGTCACTTGTTCCTTGACTAATTATGACGGATCCATGGGTAGGGCTCAAGACCTGTTCGCCAAAAAACTGGTTGTCGGGTACAATGTTATTTGCAGTATGCACCTCTTCAAATGGTTTGCGCACCACCATTGGATCATTCTCGCTATTTTGGTGGCCTCGCTTCCATAATCCTTGCTTAGGCCTTGATACCTGTTCGCCTAATAACAATTGTTGTTCGCCTATCAACATTAATTATTGACTCAATTGATTCAATTATATCATTCAAATTAACATAATCACATCCATAAATTAATATATTTTTTATTAATATATATTAAACCCTAGACTTACAATTAATTATGTCATTCACATATATTTTTTGTTAGTTCTGGGCTCGTAATTATCTTGAATTTGTTGATTAGATTTATTGTCATTTTTTACATGAGATTTTGATGAATTTGTGGTTTGATGGTTATGTTTATTGTTAATTTAATTATGAATTTAATTTTATAATATACATGTACTTATATTTTAAAATATGTATATTTTTCTTGGAATAAGAATGGGGCGGAACGGGCATGAGGCACAAAATGTTGCCCGCAGCGGGGCGCAGGACAGGACGGGTCGACTAGAGATAGGCGTGGGGCGGGTCTGAGTATTTAGATACCCGCTCTGCCATGGCCCATTGTCATCCCTATGTATCAATGGGTCGATAGAACGCATGATTCCGGCTACCCGATTTTCATGTGGCCGAATTTTTTTTCATTGTATTTAGAAATTATTAGGACCAAATTAATAACCTACGTGGCTATGTCGATCACTTTTGTCCATTCCCATTGTTAGTCGTACTCAAACTGACATCATTAGTCAGAATCAATTATTTAAAACTAATTGTCCTTACATTTTTTTTATATGTAAAATCATAATAATTGAATGTGTAATTAATAATTTTAGCATATTCCATGCATGCATTATCAACGTTAGGAGTTAATGAGGAAATAGACGTACTACCTTCACACTAATTTGTGGTCATCATGCATGCATGTATCTTGCACAAATAGATTAGGGGTCAAAATGATTGTTGTTAGGTGCGACCAATTGAAAATTGTGATAATATTATTCAAAATTAACTAATGACAAACAAAGACATCCAAATTGGAATTTTTTTTGGGGGGGTTTTGCTTCATGCCAAACTACAAATACTAATAAAAGAATCATGTTGTAAAAGTATAGGGGTGAATTGTGAATCGATTATATGATAATAAAAGAATGACACAAAATAATTTCTAATCCACATGGTGAGTAAATACCTCAGTAATGCAATCTAAAAATACTATATAGAGGGACAGATGGGGGGGGGGGGAGTTGACTCCCTAGGGATTTAAAATTTTTGTATTATATATGTAGAATTTTTTAAAATACATATCTTGCATTTATGAAATTTTATCATTTCGTCCCCTTTGGAATAATTTTTTTTAACTCCCATACATTTCGTCCCCATTAGAACGAATTTCTGGATCCGTCCATATATATATATATATATATATATATATATATATATATATATATATATATATATGTCCATATATATATATATATATATATATGTGTGTGTTTTTTTTATAATAGTAGTATTTGCTTAACCATTTCTAATATACTTATATTTTAAGACACATTTTCTTGTAAGTTTGTGCGTAAAATATATTAAAATTTATCAATTAATTAAAAGAAATTCAAATCAGGTTAGTGAAAAAGTGAGTCATGTTATTGTTGATAGGCGAACAAGAATTAATAAATGACGAACAAGGATTAAAGCTACACCGAGGATTATGAAGAGCCAAATCAAGGAAGATCAACAAAGAAAATCAAGTTGGGGTGCATAAACCAATCTGGGGAATACACAAACTGACGAACAACTATCCGGCGAACAAAATATTGGCGAACAAGTTTAAAGACCCAAGACCAAATATGGACTCACCACCAAGCCAATAATGACGAACAACACTAGTAAAAGTGTCACAGCTATCAGCCTAAGAGGTGTATGTTGACGAACAAAGGACCATGATCCCAAAGTCAATCTGTGTAAAACACGAAGGCGAACAACTTTTATAAGAGAACAATCCTGGATCAACTAAGCCGACCTGGACGAACAACAGTGAAGTCCGAGATAAGACCAAAGAAGACTTTGTAACTAAGATTTAGCTTAGATAAGGTCAAACTAGAGTCAAATGACACATGTCAAGCACGCAGGCTAGGGAGACCAAGAGTCAGGGACACCTCCTGCTTGCTAGTCTCTATAAATAGTTGCTCTCCAGCTTATGAAATACAAGTTCAAATTAATAAACACTCCCAAAACACACACTAACACACCTAAACGTGCACACATACGAAATTATTTCGATTTCGACTTTCGTATATCCGATTTCATAACCCGAACCTCGATTTATCATTTACGGTGGTAACCAATCACACGTAATTGATTGATGATCTTTAAACCGAAATTAAGCAGTCACTAATCCACTCGATAATTATTGATCATCAACAGTTATAACAATAATCTCCTTTATAAGATTAATGTTTCTGCTTAGTTAAGATCGAAATGGAAAGAACATATTCATGGTTTAATGAATGCCGCCGTAATATTTGAAGTATATAACAAATATAAGTCCAAATTTTGTCGGGGCACCGGGCAACCACTCGATCCGCATAAAACACGGCCCACCTCTATGTCTAATTATTTGTTTTTCGTTTTCAAGTTTTACAACTTTATGTAGAGAGATTGTATTTCGAAGGGTCCCTAAAGTGTACTTATTTTGAAAATGATACAATGTATTAAATGTTCCTAAACTATAAAAAAAAAAATTTGCCAAGAGGTCCTTTAACTAATTTTTGTTTTAAAAAATCTTTAAACTATACATTTTTATTTTATTAGACTCCTATTCTATTCTTTTATTTCAAATAGCCCTTATAATATATCGTTCTTGTTTCACAAAGTCCTTTTTGACAATTCTTTATAGAAATAATTTTTGTTGGAATTTAGTGTTAATAACATAGAATTTGATTGATTTGTCATATTTTCATAGAAAACATTAATAAACTACTCAGCAAAATCCGTGAATTTTAGTACCAGAGTACTTGTGAAATAAGAATTAATAGTTTAAGAGCTATTTAAAATGAGAAATAGTTTAGCATCCTTTCGAAATAAAAATTACTAATAGTTTAGAGGCCTTTTAATGCATTATACCCTTAGAAAATTGATATCGTCAACGTGTAGTCCCTCTAAATATTGATAATAGTTACTCAAATCTCTTGGCGCTTACATCTAGTTTCTATAAGAAGTTCTCATAGGTATGGAGATGAATCATATATATCACACAAAAGCTGGGTCTGAAATTTAAATTGTGTTTCTGATTATTAGATTGAATGCATAATACTCTGCATATAACATTTGGTGTTGAATTCAATACTATGAAAGAACAAGCATATGCATGCGTTTTCCGCTGATTGACGTTTTAAAGATGATAATTGTTTGTGAAAACTTAATATATTAAGACGATTGGAAAAAAATTACCCTTCGTCCCAATGTTGTTTGCTACTTTAATGTTTACCACCCTAAATTAAATTGACTTTAATTAATAAATAAAAATTAGTATGTGCAAAGTAATAACATGATATGTTAGTAATACTAGTATACGAAAAATATTATTGAAAAAAATAATATTGTTACATTATCATTTATAGAAATATTGAATGAGAAAGGGTAGAGATAATATTAGTAAGTAGTGTTGATGACCTTTTCTAACTAAGAAGATTAGTGGCTGTTTTCCATAGTGAAGATCATCAAACAAGATCAAGAAATCATGAAATTTGGCTAAGTAGTGTTCAAGGAATAATTTGGCAAGAGTTTTGCTATGTATTCAATTCTTCCTCCCCTTTTTCATGTACAAGAAGGGAGTATTTATAGACATACAAAGTGGCCATGTGTCACCATCTTGATGGTTTAGCCATTGGATCTTTGCCAAGTGTTAGGACACTTGTACAACATCTACACTATTACTCATTGGATGGGTGCCAAGTGTTAGGACACTTGGACCATATCTAAGCTAGTGACTCTTGGGATTCCCCATGTTGTACTTGATCTTTGGCACTTCTGAGATGCTCTCGACGGTGACCGGCTGCTCGCTTGTACGTCTCTGTTAGATGTCATGGTCCTTTGCGTTCTGAGCTGTTCGCTCCTCGCTTGGGATCATTTTACGATTCTGCTCGCTCGATTACGTCCTTGTTCGCCCATATTGGCTGGCTTGAACCGCTGGCACAGCTGTTCTTTGCAAGGCTGCTCGCCACAATTCTGATTGCCGCATTAGTGCTTTTCTACAAAGCTGTTCGCCTTACGAATCTGCTAGCTCCGCTACGAAGCTGTTCGCTCCACGAGGCTGCTAGCTCATTTGATTTGCTATCCTGTTATCAAGTTTAATGATAATCTTTCGTTGATTAAATGCGAAGTTGTTCGCCCATCAACAATTGCCCCCTAGCTTGGTCTCATGTTGAATGTGGAGTGATCAACTGAGACCAAGCTATAATTTCATCTTCGAATAATGGGCGAGCAGGAAGAGAGTATAGTAAGCTACATGGGCGAGCATCCGCGTAGGCGAACAGCAGCGAACGCCCTTCCGTGTCGCGACGGTTGGATTCCCGAGGCACGGAATGCGAGGTGTCGCGTCAGTCACGCGCGACCCCCAATTTGCTCATAGGGGCCTACAGAATTTTGCGAAAATTGCATTTTCGACCCAGCCTCATCCTTATAAATAGGTGGCTTCCCCTTCATTTCTTTCTTCCTTCTTCCGTCTCTCACGTTTCCGCCATTAACAAACATTTCAAAGCTTTTCCGTCTTCGTGATTCTTGTGCTTGAATCTTCTCTTGTGTCAAATAGATCTTAGTTTTAGAAGGTAATTCATCTTGCATTTCTTTTTTCTACTCTTAATTTCGTAATTTTTGCACTTTTCTATTTCTTTCGTAATTGCGACTGTAACTCCGGCCGCGAACCGCCGTCGCGCCGCCGTGCTGTTGATTCCGTTACCATCGTAACTCCTCCATCGCCGGCGTTATCCTTGTATACTACCTCACACTTAGCCAAATCCCTATATCACTTTTTTTTTTTGAATGGATTTTTCCCCCTCAAGTTCCTCCCAATCCGGACCCGGGCGAAATCCGGAAAAACGACCCGTAAATCCAGATTCTCCGCGCAGATCTGTTCGCCAAGCATTGGCGAACAACCCACGCACGTTGTTGGTGGACGAAGATACGGACTCCGAAGCGAGCTCCGTTGTTCGCTCGGTAGAGATGTGCGCCGCTGACCGCTCTGGCGATCAAGAAGAAACTCACCACCCTGCTCGCGAACCTGAGACGTCCTCCGACCTTGGCGAAGACTCTACCGAAGTGGCCGCGGAGATAGAGGGTTCAATCGACCTCGAGGGCGACCAGGCTGATGCTGCTGGCGAGCAGCAAGTTGGTGAGCAAGAAGGTCCTATGCTTTCATGGGAGTTTTTAAGGGAAATCAATTTCCCCATCTCTCAAACTACGCCAGAATCCCGGATCCCAGAAGGAGTTGTTCGCGACAACGAGTGGGCAGACTATTCTGCTCGCTACTCGAAGACTTTTGCCCCCACATCGAGGGTAATTATGAAAGCTCAGGACGGGGACTATGCAGCGAGCAAAGTTGCCAGTGTTGTCATTGAGGAGGATCTGGCGAGCATTCGTGCAACATACAAGATTCCTTATGACATTTTTATGTACATTCCAAAGGAAGGAGAAACTGCTGATCGCCCTCCTCCTGGTTGCACGGCGATCAATTTGGATGTGCTCAACACGGGTTTTCCTCTCCCCGTTCATCCACTTATCGGGCGATTCTTGTCCGACATGAACCTGGCGATCACCCAGATTACTCCAAACGGTTGGAGTAGTCTCCTAGCCTTCATGACTCTTTTTGGTCTTGAGGGCTATAAAAACAAGATAACAACCGCGGAGATTCTCTACGCCTTGACCATTTCCGAGGATGGTGCTGGATGGTATTACGCCAAGGCGAAAACCGGATTGAAACTCATTGAGGGAGTTCCCAATAAGATTAAGGGTTGGCATTGCCAATTCTTCTTCATTGGTGGAGATTGGCGAGCAACTGAGGGATTTGCTGGCGGGCAGGCGCGCATCATGTCGCCTGAAGGCTTTGGAAAAATCAAACGTAGGGCTAACTTTGTCTTGCTAGTTCATAAGTAGGACTAATTTTAATCCTTTTCGTTGTTTTGCAGGTCCAAGGAACTTGAAGTGGGGGCACCCCGACATCAGTGACGAGTTCCTCTTTACCTTAGCCATCATCTCTCTTCGCGACGTTGCTAGTCGCGACATACACCATCTCTCGAAGGCTCATTGTCGCAAACTTGCTGGCTTGGTCACGAGTCCTCACCATCTTGAAGCCCAAGCCGTCGTTCCAGAAGGTAACTTTTTATTTTTGCTCGCCAATCATTTTTGCTCGTTCATCATTCTTGCTCGTCTAACACTTGTATTTTTCTTGTCAGATCAACAAGTCACTGTTGCTATCCCAGCTGTGCCCGAGTCATATTATCTACTCGCCAATCGAGTTAAACAGATGGCTGATGCTTCAAGGAGAAAGATGGATCCTCCCCTCGCTATCATGCGTCTCCGGGCTGGAGAGAACCCTTCTGGTCGCCCAGCCGCCGGAGCTGGTCGCCGCAAACCTGCGGCCAAATCTACTCCCTCTCCGCGGGATGTAAGGAAGGATAAGGAGAGGGAAAAAGAGAAGGAGAGGAAGAAGGCGCCGCGAGGCGATGATGCTCGCGGCGATGATCGCGCCTCTAAGCGATCAAAGACTATGGCGGAGGCGAGCAGTGCTGCTCCCCGATCTCCTGCTTCTAGATCCACCTCTTTGGAAGTGGTGGACGAGCAACAGGTAGTCGCTAGCGTGGCGGCGACCAAAACGGTGGTGTACCCCAAGGATCTCTCCTACTTAGGTTGGGATCCTACTAGAATTAAAGAGTAAGTTGTTCGCTTTTTCAGGTTTTGTTGTTCGTCTGAGCTTAGTCGTCATTTTTGTTCTTACTCTTAATTCTTCATTTGGTTAGGTACAAACTGGAGCGTTATCCCGGTCGAGGAACTGCTCTTCACCACTTTGTTGTTGTGAAGGATGCCCCCCCCAGCTTTCGCGACATTCCCGATGCTCCTGTTCGTCGAGCAGCCGAGATGGTCCCGAGAGCTTGGACCAAATCGGTGAACACCCTTGTCACGGGTCAGACTGTGAGCGACAATGTTCGCCTGATGGCGTATAATGCTAGCCATCAAGTGGTCCAGGCTCAAGTGTTGCTCGATCAAGTTCTGGATCTCGAGCGAACAAACCGCGATTTGGGCCGTCGCGTGGAGAGGATGGACGAGGAAAGAGCCTCTGCCATCAAAGAATGCAAGGCCGAGCATGCTAAGATGCTGGCTTTGATGGAGAGGAAGATGGAGGCCTCGTTAACTGGCGAGAAGAACGCCTTGGAGAAGGCTGAGAAAATGCTGCTGGAGGTGAAGTCCTCAGACTTGAGAGCTGAGAGAGCTGAGAAGGAGCGAGCAGACTTATCTGCTCGGTTGCTCGCTGCCGAGGAGCATGTCAAGAGGCTGGAGGAAGAGCGCCAGAATCTGATCGAATACGAAGTCCATGAGCAGGAAGTGATGGACAAGACCAATTTTGGGTACATCTGTGCCTTTGCGGAATGTTTACGGTCTGTCCACTTCGCCCACGATCATAATCAAGATATTCGTGATGCGGTGAAGGCGGACTTCATTGAATACGTGAAAAATTATCCTCCTCCTCCTGGCTCAACTTTGTTCGTCTCCGATTTGGCCGACCTCGGCTTTCCTCTGGAAGTCTTCGGCGAGGAAGTCGACATCGCTGCTCCCACTTATGGCGGCCAGCCTGACCCTGCTCCAGCGACGACCAACGCGGCGGCCGCTGATGAGGTTTTTGAAGGGTTGCCTTCGCTTTCCCTGACCCCTATAGACGGGGCTGGTACAAGTGCCCAGGGCGAGCAGCCGAGCGTGGCGGCGACCAGAACTGAAGATGCTCCTCCTCCACCTCTTTCTTGAAGACTTTAGTCTTTTCTTACAATAGGATACACAACATTTCTGTATTTATCATTCCTATTGTAAAACTTTTTGATCTAATGATATAAAGATTTTTTTTTTGTTCGTCTACAAGCTTATGCTTCTTCATTTGTCTTTACTTAACTGCTCGCCTCTTTGTTTGTCTTACTTAGTTGCTCGTCTATTGTTTTTTGCTCATGACAGTTAAGTGTTCCTTTTTTCTTAAGGTAAACACTTAAATTTTATATTGGTCATTTGGTTCTTATAGAACTTGACCTTTAGTTGTTTGGGCCATTTTGGTCGCTCGTGGACTTGGCCTTGCATTAATGTGGGCTATTGGTCCGTTATGGACTTAGCCTTATTTTTGCTTTTAATAAGCTTTTCTGTTCGTCTTATAACAGACTTGTATTTTGCTAATTTTTGGGCGAGCAACTAAGTAATTTGGACTCAAGGCTTAAAAACTAAAATTCAACAAGACAAAAGATAAAAACAATTCTGCTCGACCAGTAAGATAAATGCAAATCTGCTCGTTTATAAACTTGCGCAAAAATTTCAAAAATTACAAAAGATCTATTTACAAACTTTCTAAGACTTACAGGACTTCATTGGTAGTACTTCTTGAGTAAAGTTGTATTCCAGGAGTATTGGGACGACTTGCCTTCCATGTCCTCAAGGTCGTATGTGCCGTTGTGCCACTTATTCGTCACCTTGTATGGGCCCTCCCAAGTCGGGCCAAATACTCCTGGTGGTATTAAAACTTTTCGGAGTACCAAGTCCCCAATTTCGAATTCTCTTGCTTTTACTTGAGAATTGTAGTACTTTGCTGCTCTTCTTTTGTAAATTGCATTTTTCAATTCTGCTGTTATTCTTTTTTCTTCAAGCAAGTCCAACTCTGCTGCCATTGCAGAGTTGTTTGTTTCTTCGTCAAACGCAGCTGTTCGTTTTGTCGGGACTTTTAACTCAATCGGAATTACTGCTTCTGTCCCGAATGCCATTGTGAACGGTGTTTCACCTGTACTTGTTCTGTGGGATACTCGGTATGCCCACAACACCTCTGGTAGTTCTTCTGACCATTTTCCTTGCTTGTCAACCAAACGAATCTTCAGTATATGCTTGATTATTTTATTCACTGCTTCCACTTGACCGTTTGATTGGGGGTGGTATGGTGTCGAGAAATGTTTCTTTATTCCCCATTTTTCGCAAAAATCTCTGATCTCTTTTCCCTCAAACTGCCTTCCGTTGTCCGTCACTATCGCCTGAGGGACCCCGAAACGACAAACAATGTTTTTCCATATAAAGTTGATCATTTTCTCCTGTGTGATCCGCCCGAGTGCTTCTGCTTCCGCCCATTTCGTGTAGTAGTCAACAGCCACCACCGCGTATCGAACATTTCCTTGTCCTGGGGGAAAAGGCCCGATAAGGTCAATTCCCCATTTCGCGAACGGCCATGGACTATTGACTGAAATCAATTCATGTGGGGGTTTGTGAATGTTTGGGGCGAACAATTGACATCTATGACAAGTTCGGGCAATCTTGATTGCATCTTGAAGGAGAGTTGGCCAGTAATATCCTTGCCTTATTGTTTTATGTGCCAAAGCCCATCCTCCGGCATGATTTCCGCATACACCTTCATGGATCTCTTTCAGTACTGCTTGTCCTTGCCCCCTAGCCAAACATTTCAGAAGTGGGAGCGAGATTCCTCTTTTGTACAACTGTCCGTCCATCATGGTGTATCTTGCCGCTCTTTTAACCAACTTGTTAGCTTCGAATGGGTTGTCCGGTTTTTTATCGTTTTGCAAATATTCAACGATCGGCATCCTCCAGTCGTCTTCTTCGAAATCTTCGTCGATCTGATAGATCTTGTAATCTTCGGTTGATGGTTTGGACATTCTTGTTAGCGTCACTTCCGACAATTCTGCTGGTCCGGTGCTGGTTGCTAGCCTGGCTAATGCATCTGCTTGAGCATTATTGTCTCTTGGTATTTGTTCGATGTATATTTGTTCGAACAAAGAGGCCAAGTGAGCAACAATCTTTTGATACAAAGCCATGTCTTCATCTCTTGCTTCATATTCTCCTCGGACCTGGTTGACGATCAATTGTGAATCTCCAAAGATTTGCAACCTTCGTACTCCAACTGCTAATGCTAGGCGTAACCCAACGATCACAGCCTCGTACTCTGCTTCGTTGTTCGTTGCCATGAACTCGAATCGAACAGCTGAAGTAAAAACTTGCCTGTCCGGGCTTATCAAGACTATACCTGCCCCCGATGCTGCATTTGTTGATGATCCGTCAACATACATGTGCCAGGGATGGCTATGCCCTCTCGTTGGATCTTGGGGGAAAGTCAGTTCGACTATAAAGTCTGCTAAAGCTTGCCCCTTGATCGCTGTTCGAGGAACATACGAAATCCCGAACTGACTGATTTCCAAGGACCACTTTAGGAGACGACCAGCCGCATCGGGTCTGTGCAGTATTTGCTTGAGTGGGAACGTTGTCAACACTTCCACCTGGTGGTCGAAAAAGTATGGACGAAGTTTCCTGACACTCATTACCAGCGCATATGCTAGCTTTTCTGTTGGTGAATATCTGAGCTCTGCTTCGTGCAAGGCATGACTTACATAGTAGATGGGCAGGTGGAACTTTCCTTCTGCACGAACGAGCACTGAACTGATTGCTACCTCTGAGGCCGCCAAATACAAGTATAACTTTTCCCCTGGGATTTGCTTGGCAAGAATTTTTGTATCACTGAGGTAATCTTTCAGCTGCTCGAACGCTTGTTGACAGGCGTCTGTCCATTGAAACTTTCCTTTCTTGATGGCCTCGAAGAATGGCCTGCACTTATCTCCGGATCTCGAGACGAACCTGTTCAAGGCTGCTAGACATCCAGTTAGTCGTTGGACTTCTTTTACCGATCTAGGTGGTTGCATTTCCATTATTGCTTTCACTTTCACTGGATTTGCTTCAATTCCTCGTTGACTAACCAGATGTCCCAAGAATTTCCCAGAATGGACTCCGAAACTGCTTTTCTTGGGGTTCAACTTCATATTGTAGGTCCGAAGTATCTCAAATGTTTGAGCCAGGTGCTGCAAGTGATCTTCCTTTTTTGAGCTCTTGACAACAATGTCGTCCACATATACTTCCATCGTCTTCCCGATGTGATCATCAAACATCTTGTTGACCAGCCTCTGATATGTAGCTCCAGCATTGATTAGCCCAAATGGCATTCTCTTCCAGCATAGCAAGTTCTTGTTGGTATAGAACGCAGTGTGTTCTTGATCATCGGGATGCATCGCGATTTGATGATATCCTGCGAATGCATCCATGAACGTTAGCAGCTCATGTCCGGCGGTGCTATCAACTAGCTGGTCAATGTGAGGCAATGAGAAGTTGTCTTTCGGGCAGGCGGCGTTAAGATCTGTGAAATCGATGCAGAGTCTCCATGCTCCAGTTGCTTTCCTGACCAAAACTGGATTTGCCACCCATTGCGGGCATAACGCTTGTTTGATTAAGTCGTTATCCAGCAGCTTTTTGACTTCCACGTCGAGCGCCTCGTATTTGTCGGGTCCAAATTTTCTCCTCTTCTGATGGATTGGCCTCTTCCCCGGGTCGATGTTGAGTCTGTGACAGGCATGTTCGGGGCTAATGCCCACCATGTCTGCATGCGACCATGCGAACACATCGAGGTTTGCTTTAAGAAACTCAATCATGTTGGTCCTGTACGGCTCTGGTAGCTCGGACCCTATGAAGAGTTCTAAGCCCTCTTGGTTCGGGTCGACTTTTACAGTTTCCAACTCTTCGACTGGGGTAGCCCTTCGTTTCTGGCCTTTCCATCTGGGGTCAATAATGGGCCCTTCTGTCTTTGGCTCATCTTCGATTTCCATCGGTTCTGCCCCCAGTCGTGGCTCTATGTCTTCTGCATCAACGTCCATTGCCTTTGCTTGTTCTTCCTCGTTGCTAGTAGTAGCAGCTTCTGTACCTCCTGTTTGGGCGAGCTGCTCGTCTTCGCGTTCCTGCTCGTCCTCGTCCAACTGCGCGCCTTCGCACATCTGTTCGCTCATGCGCATCTGTTCGTCTATGCATAGTTGTTCGTCGCTGCGTGACTGCTCGTCGACTTCCATTATTTCAGTATCCACGGAAGTCATGGCCTCGCTATCATCTCCGTCCTTGTCTGAGTACCTGTCTGCCATGTTGACTTGGTTCTCTTGCAACTGTATTTGCAATAGACACGCACGAGCTTTCCTTTGGTCTCCTTTGACTGTACCTGCACCCTTCTTTGTTGGAAATTTTAGACAATAATAGTACGTTGAAACAGCTGCTTTAAATTCATGCAAGAAAGGACGGCCGAGGAACCCGTTATAAGTGGACTGTTGGTCTACAACCAAGAAGTCTACCATTCTATTCATTTTCCTCTCCGGGTCCTCGACTGATACAAGCTCAACTGCCAACGTAACTATTCCTAGCGGGGTGGTTACAGCATTTCCAAAACCCACAATCTTGTGATTACAATCTTTGATGTACTCAGCACAATCTCCTAGCTGGTCCACCGTGCTCTTGAACAGGATATTCGTGTAGGAACCAGTGTCGACAAGTAGACGATGCACTTTTGTCCCCATAATATTGGCGCAAATGACCAATGAGTCGTTGTGGGGAGTAAGTATCCCGTCTAAGTCTTTCTCTGAGAAGGTCAGGTCCCCTGTTCGTTTGGTCGATGGATTTACACCCACTTCCATTACTTGATCGACTGCTCTCAGCTCTGCCTTCCTCTTTCTTTTCGACATAGGTGGCCTCCCATCAGAACAACCACCTACTGGCCCAGTGGGTTCCAGCATTAGGATTTTCGGGATATGCCTTGCTGGGGCTGCTGGGACCTTCCTTCCCCTCTTACCAACTTTGCTTGGTTGGTCATCACTATCTTCGTCATCCGAACTGGATTGCACTGGCGCCCTTGGTCTTTTACCTGGTTCCCTCTTCACAAATTCGGACAGCTTCCCTTCCTCATAGAACCTCCACAACTGCTTCAATAGATCTCGGCACTCGCTCGTGAAGTGGCCGATGTTCTGATGATAAGCGCAGTATTTGTTCGGGTTCAGCTTACCTCTCTCCTGCCTTATCTTCCGCGGCTCTGACAACATTTCCCTGTCCTTAACGTTGTTGTACACAGCATCCATGGACATAGTAAGGACTTGACTCAATTTTTCTTTCAACTCAGCTCCATCATTGAATGACTTCATGTTCTTCGGAGCTTTGTAATCACTTCCTCCCGACTTCTTGTTAGACTTTTTCAGATCAGTCTTGTCTCCCATCTCTCGGTGTAGGGCCTCCTGCATTGAAACGTGAATTCCCGCTTTGTGTCTGAACTCTGTGTATGTTTTCGGGCAAGTCAGATGCATTTCCTTCCACAAATCAGTTCCTTTCTTTAAACCAGCCATCACTGCCACAATCTTCGTGTCTTCACTCACCATCTCGCCCTCCAGTAACACTTTATCAAATCTTTCAAGAAATTGCTTGTCAGACTCCTCGTCTCCCTGCCTAATATCTGCTAGACGGTGTCTGTGGGTCAAGTAAGACCCGGCAGTTGAGAAGTGGGACAGAAACTCTTTGCTTAGTTGGGCAAAGGAATTGATGGAGCCAGGCGCCAATGATGAAAACCATCTGTGCGGGCCATCTCCTAGGGTGAGTGGAAAATTTCGGCATTGTGTGGCGTCGGTTGCCCCCATCGAAATCATAAAATCCGAATATTTTGTCGCATGAATGCGGGGGTCCGACGTTCCCTCATATAAATTGATGGCTGGGAACTGTATCTTCTTCTGGATCGGTGCACTGAGGATAGACGGAGATAATGGTGAAGATGGGAGAACGGTTGATCCGACACCTCTCTGGGATTCCAACTGTTTCTGCAATTCTTCGATTGCCTTTCTCATTTCCTGCAATTCATCTGGGGGAGTTCTCCCGATGGAAGGCTGTTCATCGTGATTGGGTTCAGTGACCTCTTCACGATGCAGTCCCTTGCCAACGGGACGTTTCTCCTGAGTTGTCTTCCTAGCAGCGTTGCTAGCTCCATTTGGCCCTAGTCGGCCAAAAGCTGACCTCCGGATTCGGTCCTGCACTGATGGGCGAGCAGAATGGTGTGATCGCTCCTCATGCCTTCGTGATGGTTCCCTCCTATTTATATTCCTTGCTCCTAATCTCTCCAATGCACTGGTTCGAGACGTACTTTTGCTTGACTCATCTGCTCGACTTGGTGATGATTCTCCTCTGCTTCCTAGACGTTCGCTCAGTGGAGCTTTTCCTTTATTTCTGCGAACTTCCTCGCTGTCGGCCTCGTCCCGACGTGCATCTTCTCTCATTTTACTCCTTTGTTCGCCAGTACGCTCCTGCTCGCCTGTTCGTCTGGTCGTCACAGGTGCTCTTGACGGTCCTGCTATATGTCGATTTTGCAAGGATTGAAGAACAGCAATGGTTTTTGCTAGCTCTTCGGGATTTTGAGCAAGAGCTTCAACTTCTGGTGGAATCGTGTCAATAGTGACTTGTATATTCCTCTGTAGAATTTTGTATTATATATGTAGAATTTTTTAAAATACATATCTTGCATTTATGAAATTTTATCATTTCGTCCCCTTTGGAATAATTTTTTTTAACTCCCATACATTTCGTCCCCATTAGAACGAATTTCTGGATCCGTCCATATATATATATATATATATATATATATATATATATGTCCATATATATATATATATATATATATGTGTGTGTTTTTTTTATAATAGTAGTATTTGCTTAACCATTTCTAATATACTTATATTTTAAGACACATTTTCTTGTAAGTTTGTGCGTAAAATATATTAAAATTTATCAATTAATTAAAAGAAATTCAAATCAGGTTAGTGAAAAAGTGAGTCATGTTATTGTTGATAGGCGAACAAGAATTAATAAATGACGAACAAGGATTAAAGCTACACCGAGGATTATGAAGAGCCAAATCAAGGAAGATCAACAAAGAAAATCAAGTTGGGGTGCATAAACCAATCTGGGGAATACACAAACTGACGAACAACTATCCGGCGAACAAAATATTGGCGAACAAGTTTAAAGACCCAAGACCAAATATGGACTCACCACCAAGCCAATAATGACGAACAACACTAGTAAAAGTGTCACAGCTATCAGCCTAAGAGGTGTATGTTGACGAACAAAGGACCATGATCCCAAAGTCAATCTGTGTAAAACACGAAGGCGAACAACTTTTATAAGAGAACAATCCTGGATCAACTAAGCCGACCTGGACGAACAACAGTGAAGTCCGAGATAAGACCAAAGAAGACTTTGTAACTAAGATTTAGCTTAGATAAGGTCAAACTAGAGTCAAATGACACATGTCAAGCACGCAGGCTAGGGAGACCAAGAGTCAGGGACACCTCCTGCTTGCTAGTCTCTATAAATAGTTGCTCTCCAGCTTATGAAATACAAGTTCAAATTAATAAACACTCCCAAAACACACACTAACACACCTAAACGTGCACACATACGAAATTATTTCGATTTCGACTTTCGTATATCCGATTTCATAACCCGAACCTCGATTTATCATTTACGGTGGTAACCAATCACACGTAATTGATTGATGATCTTTAAACCGAAATTAAGCAGTCACTAATCCACTCGATAATTATTGATCATCAACAGTTATAACAATAATCTCCTTTATAAGATTAATGTTTCTGCTTAGTTAAGATCGAAATGGAAAGAACATATTCATGGTTTAATGAATGCCGCCGTAATATTTGAAGTATATAACAAATATAAGTCCAAATTTTGTCGGGGCACCGGGCAACCACTCGATCCGCATAAAACACGGCCCACCTCTATGTCTAATTATTTGTTTTTCGTTTTCAAGTTTTACAACTTTATGTAGAGAGATTGTATTTCGAAGGGTCCCTAAAGTGTACTTATTTTGAAAATGATACAATGTATTAAATGTTCCTAAACTATAAAAAAAAAAATTTGCCAAGAGGTCCTTTAACTAATTTTTGTTTTAAAAAATCTTTAAACTATACATTTTTATTTTATTAGACTCCTATTCTATTCTTTTATTTCAAATAGCCCTTATAATATATCGTTCTTGTTTCACAAAGTCCTTTTTGACAATTCTTTATAGAAATAATTTTTGTTGGAATTTAGTGTTAATAACATAGAATTTGATTGATTTGTCATATTTTCATAGAAAACATTAATAAACTACTCAGCAAAATCCGTGAATTTTAGTACCAGAGTACTTGTGAAATAAGAATTAATAGTTTAAGAGCTATTTAAAATGAGAAATAGTTTAGCATCCTTTCGAAATAAAAATTACTAATAGTTTAGAGGCCTTTTAATGCATTATACCCTTAGAAAATTGATATCGTCAACGTGTAGTCCCTCTAAATATTGATAATAGTTACTCAAATCTCTTGGCGCTTACATCTAGTTTCTATAAGAAGTTCTCATAGGTATGGAGATGAATCATATATATCACACAAAAGCTGGGTCTGAAATTTAAATTGTGTTTCTGATTATTAGATTGAATGCATAATACTCTGCATATAACATTTGGTGTTGAATTCAATACTATGAAAGAACAAGCATATGCATGCGTTTTCCGCTGATTGACGTTTTAAAGATGATAATTGTTTGTGAAAACTTAATATATTAAGACGATTGGAAAAAAAATTACCCTTCGTCCCAATGTTGTTTGCTACTTTAATGTTTACCACCCTAAATTAAATTGACTTTAATTAATAAATAAAAATTAGTATGTGCAAAGTAATAACATGATATGTTAGTAATACTAGTATACGAAAAATATTATTGAAAAAAATAATATTGTTACATTATCATTTATAGAAATATTGAATGAGAAAGGGTAGAGATAATATTAGTAAGTAGTGTTGATGACCTTTTCTAACTAAGAAGATTAGTGGCTGTTTTCCATAGTGAAGATCATCAAACAAGACCAAGAAATCATGAAATTTGGCTAAGTAGTGTTCAAGGAATAATTTGGCAAGAGTTTTGCTATGTATTCAATTCTTCCTCCCCTTTTTCATGTACAAGAAGGGAGTATTTATAGACATACAAAGTGGCCATGTGTCACCATCTTGATGGCTTAGCCATTGGATCTTTGCCAAGTGTTAGGACACTTGTACAACATCTACACTATTACTCATTGGATGGGTGCCAAGTGTTAGGACACTTGGACCATATCTAAGCTAGTGACTCTTGGGATTCCCCATGTTGTACTTGATCTTTGGCACTTCTGAGATGCTCTCGACGGTGACCGGCTGCTCGCTTGTACGTCTCTGTTAGATGTCATGGTCCTTTGCGTTCTGAGCTGTTCGCTCCTCGCTTGGGATCATTTTACGATTCTGCTCGCTCGATTACGTCCTTGTTCGCCCATATTGGCTGGCTTGAACCGCTGGCACAGCTGTTCTTTGCAAGGCTGCTCGCCACAATTCTGATTGCCGCATTAGTGCTTTTCTACAAAGCTGTTCGCCTTACGAATCTGCTAGCTCCGCTACGAAGCTGTTCGCTCCACGAGGCTGCTAGCTCATTTGATTTGCTATCCTGTTATCAAGTTTAATGATAATCTTTCGTTGATTAAATGCGAAGTTGTTCGCCCATCAACAAGTAGCAAACAAGTTTGGAACAGAGAGAATATTGTTCTATCTTTTTCTATAAGTTGAAAAATTAGGGGTGCTTGGTAAAATATATGGAATAAAAAGAGTTAGAGAATGGAAATAGAAATAAATGATACCCACATAACACTTTGATTCTCATAGTTCACCCTCTAGAGTTTCGGACCCAACACACCTTAGATTGAAAAAATAGTATTATCTCATATTGCATTAGAAATCCATAACCGGGTGTAGAGATAGGTCCATTGTTATAAACTGGGGTGTGAAAAATCGAAACACTGAAATGGGAAAGAAAAAGTGTACGAAACAAAATCGTGTAAAACCGAGTCTAGGTGAAACCTATGCCCGCAAGATCGAATACGCCCGTACAGTGCTTACGGATTATGCGTACGGATCCCCAAAGGTAAAACGGTTTTGTCTATTCACACCGGTAGCACTACCGTGTATGAATCTCCGGCGAACTAAATAGGAATTTATGAGCTAAACGGGATTTTCTGGAGAGTCAGAATTTCGGGAATTTTTGGGTTCGTTAGATCATTCTGGAAAAACTGGATGAAGGGGGTATATATAGGCGGAATTATGACCCATTTGAGGGCTGCTGGAGTGGAGTACGTGGTGATCATGGATCACCCACGTTCTTGTGGTGGAGAGAAACGCAGTTTCTCAGTCATGTGAAGCAAGACGGAATATTCCAGATTCTCTGGAGTGTATTAATCAAAATCGTGGGTGTATTAAACATGTTCGTGGGCCGACCCAATTCTAAATGGGCCAACCGAAATGGGCCGACCCAATTCCATACGGGTCACCCAATCCGATTGGATCCAAAAAGATAATGGGCTATTTCATATTTTTGGTACTCTAAAAATATAGGTATGGCACCAAAACCCACCCAAAGCCCAATTGCCAAGAACCACGAACCCGGACCCGATCCCGGGCGGGGCGCGCGCGCGTGTGTGGTCCATGGTTAGGGTCCCCATGTCCCAATTTAGAGAACATGAATAATTTGCTACTTATATACAATACAAACTTCTTGTAATTTTCCAATGTGGGATGAAACTTTATTTTCCATTCCCATGGAATTATTCAACACATGATTAACACTTCAACTTCCCAAATTAATTTCTCACTCACCGGAAATCGGTTTTGAGATATTAAATATACCACGCTCATCTACTCCGCGAGTAGAACAACATCGTTAATTTTATTTTCCCAAAAACTAACGTTTTTACTCCTCAAAAAATTGATCAAAGTAAGGGTATGAAACCTTTACAAAAAACCAATTTCCAACAATCCCCCACATGAGTGAGAATTGCACCTATACAGAGTCAAGCTTCTTCGTTCAGCTCATGTGAGACCTCATTGCTTCCGGATAAGTAACCAATGGTTTTGAACTTTCCGTAGCCCGGCACCATCGGGTATACCGGCGGCTTAGTGGACACGATGCCTTGAACTAATCCTCCTTAGTGTATACCTTACAGATAGTACAGACACAAGTCAGTCTCGATTTCGATTTGTTCTCACGTTTTTGTCCATTTTGGCCCTGGACGCCCTTTGTATTCATAAATATTTGGTCGAAGCGGCCCTCACTTCTCATTTATATAGGTGATCTCCTTTCGAGTATCCCGTCATACTCAGTCCCACATGGACTCATAGGAATCATTAAAAGTCAAAGACTTATCCTTTACCACAACTCACGGGTTCACTAACACTTGACACAGTGCTGTCAGGAATGGTCATGATTTTCAAGTGTTGTACAACTAACATTCACAGCTTAGTTTTCCCTTTTAAACCAAGTTCTTGGGATCTCCAGTCATCATGGTTGGGTTACCACTGTTTCAGGTTTATTTGTGGATTTCAGACCCATTCCCTCTATCAGCTTATTCATTTGATCTCGATTCAAGCTCTTCGTGAGCGGATCCGCTATGTTATCAACTGATCTTACATAATCAATTGTTATTATACCAGTTGAGATCAAATGTCTAACGGAGTTATGTCGACGACGAATATGTCTCGACTTTCCGTTGTACATACTGTTCAAAGCTCTACCAATAGCAGCTTGACAGTCACAATGTATCATTACAGATGATACTGGTTTGTTCCAACAAGGAATATCTTCTAAGAAATTGTGAAGCCATTCAGCTTCTTCACCAGCTTGATCCAATGCGATGAATTCAGATTCCATTGTGGAACGGGCAATACACGTCTGTTTTGTGGATTTCCACGATACTGCAGCTCCTCCAATAGTGAATACATATCCACTAGTCGAGAATGAGTCTTTACTATCGGATATCCAATTAGCATCACTGTACCCTTCAAGTACAGCTGGATGTCGCGTGTAGTGTAGCCCGAAGTCAAGAGTATACTTCAAGTATCTCAAGACCCTTTTCAGAGCTTTCCGATGTTCATGACTTGGATTGCTCGTGTACCTGCTTAGTTTGTTCACAGAACATGCAAGATCTGGACGTGTGCAATTAGTAATGTACATCACGCTTCCAATGATCCTTGCATATTCCAACTGATTCACAGGTTCACCTCTATTTTTCTTCAGATGAACATTTTGTTCAAGTGGAGTTTTAGCAGGTGGATCATCAAATGCATTGAATTTCTTCAAGACTTTCTCAACATAATGAGATTGTGTTAAAGAAATTCCATTTGAGGTTCTTTCAATCTTGATTCCTAGAATCACGTCTGCTAAACCCATATCTTTCATGTCAAAATTTCTCTTTAACATGTTTTTCGTATTAACGATCACATTAGAATTGTTACCTATGATTAACATGTCATCAATATATAGACATACGATAACAAATCCATTTGGTGTATCTTTCACATACACACACTTGTCACATTCGTTAATTCGAAATCCATTTGACAACATAATATTGTCAAATTTCAAATGCCATTGTACTGGAGCTTGTTTAAGTCCATACAACGATCGAACGAGTTTACAAACTTTTTTCTCGTTCCCGGGTACAACATAACCCTCTGGTTGATCCATGTATATTTCAGCATCCATCTCTCCATTAAGAAAAGCAGTCTTTACATCCATTTGATGTATTTCGAGATTATGCAAAGCAGCAATCGCGACAAGTACACGAATGGATGTAATCCTTATTACCGGAGAGTAGGTGTCAAAGAAATCATGTCCTTCTCTTTGTTTAAAACCCTTTGCTACCAAACGGGCTTTATACTTTTCAATAGATCCATCTGCTTTGTACTTTCTTTTAAGGATCCATTTACATCCTAAGGTCTTGCAACCTTTAGGGAGGTCAACCAACTCCCATGTATGATTTTGCAGAATTGAATCATATTCACTTTTTATTGCTTCTTTCCAGAGAGATGCATCTGGTCTGGAAAGAGCTTCTTTGATAGTCCTAGGTTCATCTTCTAACACATACGTGATGAAGTCTGGACCATAGGTCTTATCAATTCTAGCTCGTTTACTGCGTCTTGGTGTTTTACTCTGCTGAGTGGAAGGACCTGCAGCTTCACTTGATTCTTCATGAGTTCGTTTATTTGAACTCACTTCTTCTTTGTCCCTACACGGGAACACATTTTCAAAGAACACATCATTCCTTGATTCTATGGTAGTACCTACTGTCATATCGGGTATCTCTGATTTATGAATCAAGAACCGATAGTCACTACTGTTGAAGGCGTATCCTATAAAGATCCCATCAACTGTCTTAGGTCCGATTTTCACTTGTTTAGGAAGTGGCACTTCAACTTTAGCCAAACACCCCCACACTTTGAGGTATTTGTATGATGGTTTGCGATTTTTCCACAACTCATAAGGTGTCTTATCTTGAGTCTTAAGTGGAATTTTATTTAAAATGGGGTTAGCTGACAGAATAGCTTCCCCCCACATGTTCTGAGGTAAACCTAAGCTGATTAACATTGCGTTCATCATCTCTTTCAAAGTTCGGTTTTTCCTCTCCGCAATACCATTTGATTGTGGTGAGTAGGGAGCTGTCGTTTGATGTATGATGCCGAATTTGGCACATAATTGTTCAAACGGAGCCACATACTCTCCACCTCTATCACTACGAATTGCTTTAATTGTAGTGTTCATTTGATTCTCTACTTCACTTTTATAGTTTTTAAAAGCTTCAATAGCTTCATCTTTACTTCGAAGTAAGTAAACGTAGCAGAATCTTGTGCTATCATCAATAAAAGTAATAAAATACTTTTTTCCACCTCTAGTTTGCACAAATTTTAAATCACATACATCAGTGTGAATTAATTCTAGAGGAGTAATGTTCCTTTCAACTGACTTAAATGGTAATTTAGTCATTTTTGCTTCTACACAAATTTCACATCTTTTGGATGTGTCAACATTATCATTTTTAAGTAAATCTAAATTTACTAATCGTTTTATAGATTTTAGATTAACATGTCCTAATCTAAAATGCCATAAAGAGGAACACTCAACGATATAAGCAGAAGTAGAAGCATTCTCATTCATAATAGTGTTTTTGCCATCACGGCTTACAGTCATCACAGACATCTTGAAAAGGCCCTTCTCGAGGTAACCATTTCCTAGGAAGATGTCAAACTTGCTAAGTACAACACCGTTTGACTCAAACACTAACTTAAACTGACTACTAACTAAAAGAGACCCCGAAATCAGATTCTTCCGGATGTCCGGGACATGCAGCACGTCCTTCAGTTTCAGCTCCTTTCCCGAAGTCAGTTTGATCACCACCATTCCGACACCAGCCACTTCAGACGAGGCTTGGTTGCCCATGTAGAGCTTTCTCCCTTCAGCAGGAGAATAAGTGGAGAAGGCAGACTTCTCCGAGCAAACGTGGCAAGTGGCACCAGTGTCCACGAACCAACTCTTCTTGTTGTCCACTATGTTGACCTCGGTCACCACAGCGGACATGTCCATCTCGTTATCAGAGTTATGGTTCGACATATTTCAGTGTTTCGAAAGGATAGTGTATTCGATCTTGCGATTGTTATAAACTGGGGTGTGAAAAATCGAAACACTGAAATGGGAAAGAAAAAGAGTACGAAACAAAATCGTGTAAAACCGAGTCTAGGTGAAACCTATGCCCGCAAGATCGAATACGCCCGTACAGTGCTTACGGATTATGCGTACGAATCCCCAAAGGTAAAACGGTTTTGTCTATTCACACCGGTAGCACTACCGTGTATGAATCTCCGGCGAACTAAATCGGAATTTATGAGCTAAACGGGATTTTCTGGAGAGTCAGAATTTCGGGAATTTCTGGGTTCGTTAGATCATTCTGGAAAAACTGGATGAAGGGGGTATATATAGGCGGAATTATGACCCATTTGAGGGCTGCTGGAGTGGAGTACGTGGTGATCATGGATCACCCACGTTCTTGTGGTGGAGAGAAACGCAGTTTCTCAGTCATGGGAAGCAAGACGGAATATTCCAGATTCTCTGGAGTGTATTAATCAAAATCGTGGGTGTATTAAACATGTTCGTGGGCCGACCCAATTCCATACGGGTCACCCAATCCGATTGGATCCAAAAAGATAATGGGTTATTTCATATTTTTGGTACTCTAAAAATATAGGTATGGCACCAAAGCCCAATTGCCAAGAACCAAGAACCCGGACCCGGTCCCGGGCGGGGCGGGGCGCGCGCGCGCGTGTGGTCCATGGTTAGGGTCCCCATGTCCCAATTTAGAGAACATGAATAATTTGCTACTTATATACAAGACAAACTTCTTGTAATTTTCCAATGTGGGATGAAACTTTATTTTCCATTCCCATGGAATTATTCAACACATGATTAACACTTCAACTTCCCAAATTAATTTCTCACTCACCGGAAATCGATTTTGAGATATTAAATATACCACGCTCATCTACTCCGCGAGTAGAACAACATCGTTAATTTTATTTTCCCAAAAACTAACGTTTTTACTCCTCAAAAAATTGATCAAAGTAAGGGTATGAAACCTTTACAAAAAACCAATTTCCAACATCCATAACCGTAGGGATAGCTAGGTGCAAATAAGTTCAAATTTGACGATCTTTTAAAATTAAAGAGGATAACAAGATATCAATTTGCAGTACTTTATACTTTAAAGAATTTTATACTAAGTGTTAAAAAAAATTGTGCTCACCTTCGATTTATGAGAGGTTACAACTTACCTAATATCTTGAAAAAATGATTGACTTTGATTTGCTTAATCTTACGTGTGTGCTATTTGATCGGAGATTACAAATTTAAGTAGTCTATACTTTTCCGTCAAGCTCGTCACACATAATTTGGTTAATATACAATTTATATCCCTCATAAAATTTATGGAACTATTGAACGAAAAGAGTTTACCCCGAAAATTTCCTTGAATAGAGATTATTATCGATCCATTTAAAAAAAAAAAAAAACTTTGTACTATCAATTAGCAGTGGATCTAGAATTTTAGATTTGGGAGTACAAAAAAAATAATTTAAACTATTTATAGAGGTATATCAATTAAATTTGAAGATACAATGTTAATCTTTTACATAAAAAAAATACAAGATTTTTTTGAATTTGGGGTACATGTCACCAAGTGGATCCGCCACTGCTATCAACCCCCATAAGGTAGCTAGGTTCAGTATAGTGGTAGATTCATATATGTGTATATAACTAATTCGATTAAGATTTTTTATTCCATGGAAATTGTAATTAAGCAAGGTTGAGGCCAGCAATAATCCAGGCTGTATAGTTTAATTTGTAGAGGTATAGGTAGGTGCTGTGGGATAAGGCACAGGTTAAGACCTGTGACTATTATTGCAATTTAATTGCTTTTATGGAAGTACCTATATGTTATTTATTATGATTGCCTAACTTTTAGTATCATTATTGTGAATGTCACTGTTACTACTACTAGGACGTTGATAATATTACAAGTTACAACTTGCAAGTATTAATGTCGTATATATATTTGGTTTTATGGTGCTATACTCCTATTAGTTGGAATCAAAGTCAAAGATTGAATCCTATTATGTAATTTATGTTCAACAGCTGTAGTCTCTGCGTGTGGACGTTGATTGGACTATGCTGCCTTCTCCCTTTGTTTTTAACTACAAATTGACCAATGATCCACCTCAATACGTTTAAAATAAATTTAATCGAATCTTGGTTTTTTTTTTTTTTTAATTATTGAAAGGCTTGACTAGGTACTAGTCATACAATCTAAATTTTTAAATTTTGGTCCCCTATTTTTCAATCTTAAGTAACAAGCAAATTTGCTCATGTCCAAAAATGATTATTATTTATATATTATATGAATAAATTTAAACATTTAATGCAACTAATTATTTATTGTTAAGTAGGTGACACATTATTTTTTAGTATGAACAAATTTGGTCATTGGTTCGAAATGATTTTTTTTTTTTAAATTTTATTTATAAAAATTCAAAAGTTTAAATTAGATTGCAATTTATGAAAAAAAAAATATCATTTTATCGCAATTACTCCATTATCTAAATTGTATTAGAGTTCGATTACATAAATTGAATATACTAGAGTACATTAGTGTAACCATTTCTTTTTCTATTTACTAAAATTGTATTGAAGTTTGATGTGATTATTCAATCTAATTGAACTCATGAATTGAGTATTATAAAATTTAATACGATTAGTATGATTTATTATATCTACATCTACATCTTCGTCTTCCTTTTTCTCTCGTTAATCAAGTTCAATATAAGATTAATTTCGAATTACACCAAAAGGCGAAAAAGGGAAAAAGAAAAGAGAGATTATATTTGGGTAGTCCATCTTTCATTTTGAATTCGCCCAGTTGCCTCTAACTATAGTAGCCCATTACTTAAAGATGTTTCTTATTCATTTTTTTTTATCTCCAACGTAACACGGTCCAATAATTGAAGGGCAGACTATATACCCCTCATATATATTAGATACCCTAATTCTATTTTTGGATTATTATAATATTTTTAGCAAATCACTGTTATACCCTTATCATCCAAAAAATAAAATTCTAAATATTTAATACACCCAGTAAAAATTCAAAAGACACATCATAGACAAAAAGAGAAGATGCGGCACATGTAGGAGTCTGGCGCATTGTTGAAAACCATTTGTCCACCATTTTATCATCATTGTGATGCAACCTTAGTTCGCATACTTTGTAATAAAAATTGTGTACAAGCAGTAATCTTGCGCTACTAGTATAAGTGCTTTTGTTTGAATATTTGTTTAATGAAGTATAACTTTATTTTTTTTAATGTTGTTATTTGTGTATGTTTTGATTATTGTGTACTAAGATTTTCATATTTTTAAGTCTATAAGTTCAATGACAACGTGTTATTGTTATTCCCGCATTTAAAAAAAAAATCTTGATACTGATTTTCGATCCTGGTTTGTTGAAAATATTTAGGATTTGGCAAAAATTTATCTAAAAAAAGTTAGGATTTTGAAAAAAAAAAATTGTCGAAATTTTAGTCATTTTTTGACAAGTTTTTCTTGAAATATGAGCTGTTTTTTCTGGAATGATGATGTTTATCATCCAAATTTTGTGTCGTCGTTGCTTGGTTACATGAAGGAAGTGAGACTTCAAAAGTCTAAAAATGTAAAAGGTGATGGAAGGAGGAAGGATTTTGAGGGTGTATCAAAATTTTGAAGTAATACTAAAAATAAGGATAATATAGATATATTATGGAGGATGTATTTAATAATTATTTAAAATCTGGTGGGTAAATTAAGTAGACGGGACATCTAATAATATGAAGGGTATATAGTTGGGCCCATAAATGTAAAGCCCAGAACATTAAAGACGAAACGAACAAATCCCATGTTAAGCTTGAGCCCAAACTACGACGATATATGGCGGGAATAATAAAGCTCAGTTTCCTTTCCAATTGTTATTTTAATTAATTACCCAAGTAAACTAATAATTCTTGGCAAAGTTTTGTGTGATATTGAAATTGAAATTGAGTAACTCTTGTACATTTGGTGTATGATATACTCATTGAAAAGTTGACCTTGTTTACATTGAAAAATTGTTTCAATTACACTGAAAAGTTTACACTAGTTTTAGTTTTAGTATAAACTTTTCAGTGTAATCCAACCAGGGGCGGACGCACCCTTAGGCAAGGTGGGACAAGTGCCCCACCTGGATTTCATTTATTAGATATATGCATATATGTTAGAATCTTTGAAGTTTTATATTGCCTAGTCTGATGGTAAGATATGTGCTCCCCTATGTATGAGATGGTGGGTTCAATACCCACGCACAGAACTTTTTTATTCTTTTTCCCATTTTGCTTGAAATTAATAATTTTTTATATACACATTAACTATATATGCTTATTTTAATTCAAATATTTTCCTCCACTCTACATTATAATAATTCTTTACAATAATATTTGAGATTAATTGTAAAAAAAATTCATATATAAATTTAATTTTTATTTTATTTCATAATCCTCCATTCCAAAGAAGTTTGCACACTTTCATTTTTTTATTTGGCTCATAAAATCTTCCACACCTTTAAAATAAAAATAATATTAAATTACTACAATATAGTGTCTTTATACCTTTAAAGTATCATTTGTAAATCGGTCAACAAAATAATATAATTTTTTTTTAAACTGCGAATTTTAAAGTGTACAAATATTTTTTTTGAGATGGAAAAAGTATAATTTTGTGCCCTACCTGACTTTAATTCCTGCGTCCACCCCTGAATCCAACCACACTTTTCAGTGTAAACATGGTCAATTGTTGAGTGAGTACACTGTACCCTTGATGCATATGAGAGTTTGTCATTTCAATTAGTTTTGATTCAATAAATATGACTCCAATCATAGTGATATGTCCATTACACATATGAGAACATGATCTTCATCACTAAGCTCCTTAAATGATGCATGAAGCTCAGAATATGTATCACATATCAACGAATGGATCAATGCAAACTATTCAATCCATAGTGAAGTATTTAAAAGAACATAGAAATATATAAATGATAATGTGCATGAGTAAGTATATCCAAGATCAAATGCTCAAAAATAATGAGTTAGTGTTTGAAGAAATAAATAAATAAATAAAACTTATGATATTTGGAATAGATAAAATTTCTTCATAATATCAAAACTAAAAGATCCACACATCTTTATCTTATTTGTTTTACGCATATTATTTCATTGTATTTTTAAATGAGATATATACTACCATTCTATAAAATTTCATGTTAAAAAGTTACATAATTTAATCCTGTAAAAAAAAAAGTTACATATCTATATCTATAATACTTATAAAAGTGGCAAGCAAGTGTAAATCATTTCTGGACACTTTTACCCTTGCTGTTTCTTTTTGTTTACATTTTTGACCTTATCTTATAATTAATTAAATTTAATTCAAGCAAATTCATTGGCATTTCATAGTCCAGTAATTATTGCTAAACCCCCAACTTCTCATTTTCTAAACTTATTTACTTGACATTTCATCCTCTTCCTCCACGGTTCATCTACTCTCTCAAGCAAATGACCAAATCACTCCGCTCCGCAGCCGGTGTCGGGCTCCCTAGAAGGCGACTCATCATCGTGCTTGGTTTTATCATTGTCTCTACGTGCTCTGCATCGAGGAGTCCGGCAATAACCAGGTAATCCCAGGTCTCTATATACAATATTCTCTATACATTATTTATATACATTTCTGGACACTTTTACCCTTGCTGTTTCTTTTTGTTTACATTTTTGACCTTATCTTATAATTAATTAAATTTAATTCAAGCAAATTCATTGGCATTTCATAGTCCAGTAATTATTGCTAAACCCCCAACTTCTCATTTTCTAAACTTATTTACTTGACATTTCATCCTCTTCCTCCACGGTTCATCTACTCTCTCAAGCAAATGACCAAATCACTCTGCTCCGCAGCCGGTGTCGGGCTCCCTAGAAGGCGACTCATCATCGTGCTTGGTTTTATCATTGTCTCTACGTGCTCTGCATCGAGGAGTCCGGCAATAACCAGGTAATCCCAGGTCTCTATATACAATATTCTCTATACATTATTTATATACATTTCTGGACACTTTTACCCTTGCTGTTTCTTTTTGTTTACATTTTTGACCTTATCTTATAATTAATTAAATTTAATTCAAGCAAATTCATTGGCATTTCATAGTCCAGTAATTATTGCTAAACCCCCAACTTCTCATTTTCTAAACTTATTTACTTGACATTTCATCCTCTTCCTCCACGGTTCATCTACTCTCTCAAGCAAATGACCAAATCACTCCGCTCCGCAGCCGGTGTCGGGCTCCCTAGAAGGCGACTCATCATCGTGCTTGGTTTTATCATTGTCTCTACGTGCTCTGCATCGAGGAGTCCGGCAATAACCAGGTAATCCCAGGTCTCTATATACAATATTCTCTATACATTATTTATATACATTTCTGGACACTTTTACCCTTGCTGTTTCTTTTTGTTTACATTTTTTACCTTATCTTATAATTAATTAAATTTAATTCAAGCAACTTCATTGGCATTTCATAGTCCAGTAATTATTGCTAAACCCCCAACTTCTCATTTTCTAAACTTATTTACTTGACATTTCATCCTCTTCCTCCACGGTTCATCTACTCTCTCAAGCAAATGACCAAATCACTCCGCTCCGCAGCCGGTGTCGGGCTCCCTAGAAGGCGACTCATCATCGTGCTTGGTTTTATCATTGTCTATACGTGCTCTGCATCGAGGAGTCCGGCAATAACCAGGTAATCCCAGGTCTCTATATACAATATTCTCTATACATTATTTATATACATTTCTGGACACTTTTACCCTTGCTGTTTCTTTTTGTTTACATTTTTGACCTTATCTTATAATTAATTAAATTTAATTCAAGCAAATTCATTGGCATTTCATAGTCCAGTAATTATTGCTAAACCCCCAACTTCTCATTTTCTAAACTTATTTACTTGACATTTCATCCTCTTCCTCCACGGTTCATCTACTCTCTCAAGCAAATGACCAAATCACTCCGCTCCGCAGCCGGTGTCGGGCTCCCTAGAAGGCGACTCATCATCGTGCTTGGTTTTATCATTGTCTCTACGTGCTCTGCATCGAGGAGTCCGGCAATAACCAGGTAATCCCAGGTCTCTATATACAATATTCTATATACATTATTTATATACATTTCTGGACACTTTTACCCTTGCTGTTTCTTTTTGTTTACATTTTTGACCTTATCTTATAATTAATTAAATTTAATTCAAGCAACTTCATTGGCATTTCATAGTCCAGTAATTATTGCTAAACCCCCAACTTCTCATTTTCTAAACTTATTTACTTGACATTTCATCCTCTTCCTCCACGGTTCATCTACTCTCTCAAGCAAATGACCAAATCACTCCGCTCCGCAGCCGGTGTCGGGCTCCCTAGAAGGCGACTCATCATCGTGCTTGGTTTTATCATTGTCTCTACGTGCTCTGCATCGAGGAGTCCGGCAATAACCAGGTAATCCCAGGTCTCTATATACAATATTCTCTATACATTATTTATATACATTTTTGGACACTTTTACCCTTGCTGTTTCTTTTTGTTTACATTTTTGACCTTATCTTATAATTAATTAAATTTAATTCAAGCAAATTCATTGGCATTTCATAGTCCAGTAATTATTGCTAAACCCCCAACTTCTCATTTTCTAAACTTATTTACTTGACATTTCATCCTCTTCCTCCACGGTTCATCTACTCTCTCAAGCAAATGACCAAATCACTCCGCTCCGCAGCCGGTGTCGGGCTCCCTAGAAGGCGACTCATCATCGTGCTTGGTTTTATCATTGTCTCTACGTGCTCTGCATCGAGGAGTCCGGCAATAACCAGGTAATCCCAGGTCTCTATATACAATATTCTCTATACATTATTTATATAGATATGCCCTCCCACTTCGCTCGGTTCTTTTATTTTTTATCTTTTCTCTTTTAAGTTTGGTCTTCTTCGTTGTAATCCTAATGGAAGTGTGTTCTAATTAAGCCTAGGAATTTTAATTTTTAAGATAACAGAGCAAAGCGACATCATCAACACCCCCCATTATTGGTAATTTCCTTTTGTTTTAAACTTCCTATTTTGTTTGATTTATTTTTTTCTGTAGCACCTCCATCTCTTAATTGTGTTTTTCCCCCTATGAAAATATTTTGTTTGAAATATTTTTTCTATGTTCTATGTAGATATACTACAGAGGGATTTCTCAGAAGTCATAGAGAAATATCTGGAGCATGGAGATATGAAATGTATTGCATTTAATCGTAGTGGAACCTCTCTTTCTGGTATAATTTTGCTGGGTGAATCCTTTTTCATATCTTTCAAATTATTTGCATTTTTTTCCATCTATATTATCAATGTTGTTACTATTTTGCTACATGTTGCTTGATATTTATTACTTAATTGATGATATGCTTTGTTTGGCTAATGCTTTAGAACAACTATGTTTCTTAATCCTTGAAACTGATAGCATTCGTTATATTTCGTTTGAGTTTTTTTTTTTTTTTTTGAACTTGTGAGATTAGTTGTTCAAAGCAGAGTGAGTTTTACTTATTGAAGTTTGATATTGTGCATCATCTGAGAGTGTTTTTGAAATAACTAATAAGCGTTCATCATGCTTTTCCAGCAGCTCTACGACACAAATATATTATAGTGCAACTAATATTGCTAATAAGTTGAGGAAGTCAGTTATGCCTGGTCATACATCTCCCAGAGTTGCAGCTATTCTGAGGGTTCTGCTATTTCTCCATCAAATTTAGAGAGCTCATTTTCTTTCATACTTGCTTTTTTTACCAGGATGATGACAACATTCTATTAAATATGTAATCATTGATGATATCTAAGATATTTTTTTTATGGACTATTTCAGGAATTTTGGTTTGGAATTGAAGAGTTCCTCAGTGAGAGCAAGAATGCTTATGTTCCCCTATCAAGGTAATCTCTTCAACTTTCTCTTTACCTCTATTTTCAGGAGATATTATTTATTATTCATAATAATAAACGGAATAATGAGACATTTAAAGAAATCTTAATCAAGGGATAAATTGTATCCATAACTATTAAAGATCTTTTTTTAAAGGAGTGTTGAGATCCTTCTCTTTGAGGAACCATGGAGCAACTGACTAAAAAGACCCCTAAGGTTGCTGCTAGCAAAGTGCAAATCAATGAGGACCTATGCTCCCACATAAAGTAAGTCTTCATTGATTTTGATCCTGTGATTTTTAATACAAGATGATATTATTAGTTAGTTTGAGGTTGAATAATTTAATCTTTAAAACAAAAATTGGTAGTTACTTATTCAATATTCTTGGTTGTGAAGTTGGAGCATGCACTATGGTCTTCTATATGCTTTCCCGATACATAAACAAACGATTATTCAAAATGGTTTATATGTAGACCTATAACGAATCAAATAATCTATATACTTACAAGTTAGTTTGGATTTTTATCAAGCTGTAAAAAGACTTCGAGTGCCTGTGCCAACTCTAATTGAACTGAGTCAGGATTAGACCTTATTGAACATAATCGGGTGTTTTTCTTTAGTAGTTGGTGTTGTTTAATTTGGTAACAAATTTGAAATCAACATATTGAGAGGCTGACAACAGAAGCTTCCCGGCTTCTTAAATTGAAGAACCAGTTGATGGAACTGCTGCAATTGCAGAATTTGGAAGCTACAAGGAAACTGCCACCATTAAGAATGGATTATTTTGATAAAATTGTAGCACTAAGTATTCATTCATATTATTACTTCAAAATTATATGTATAGTGTCATACCCCTTTATCTAGGATGTAATACATCTATCCTCCTTTGAAAATCAAGTTATTAAGTTATATGTACTACTTGATGCAAATTCTATTGAACAATTTATTTGTTTAGCATTTACTCAGTGTTTGGCTCTTGATTTGTGAATTATCTGGATTTTTTTTTTGGTTTGTAAGTTGTATGGACATTAGAGTTGTATTAGTTTGTTCATTTTTTTTTTCAAATCTACTGTACTTTGATAGATCGAGACCGAAGACTATTCAAGTGTATAGGCAGAGGGCGAAGATGGCAAAGTGATCGTAAAAGATTCTTTTTAATTACTGCATGAGAATTGATATTCAGTACCTTAATTTCAGAATTTTTATTTCAACCTTTCCTTTTATTTGGAATTCAATTTTTTGTATTTGGAATAAGGCTTTGTTCATGGGCCTTTAGGAGTATTTAAACTGGTTTGTTTTGCTCTAGGGGGGTTATACAGAAATTATTATTCAGCAGCCATCTTGGTTTGTGGCAGAGTTCTCTCTGTGGTCCTCGGTAGAGGAAGTGTGCGTGTGTTTTATATTTTGTCCAGATTCCCAGGTTTATCATACTTCCTCATGCAAGTTTTTATGTTGTATCCATGTCATTATTGATTGTCTACAATATTTTCAAATTCTCTATCCATTTTAGAAGTCGGTGCCAATGATGTAAGGAATATGAAAATGGGGTCATCTTCAATGACGGTATTCATGATATGTTTCTTAAGTATTAAGGAAATTATTGAATCATGAAAGAGAGTCAGCTTGCTAATAAGCCATTATTAGATATAATGGCTTTGCCAAATGCAGGACATATTAGCTACGTTGGTGTACTTAAGCTTGGAGAATGTGATCCTATTGCTTAGAATGTTTAACCATGGAAGCATTTTCCATATAAAGGTGAATTGGGTCTTTCAGTTGAGGAGATTCAAATCTGAGGGTCTTGGGTGTATTATTTAAACTCTAATATTAGATATTTGAATACACGTTATAATCTACAGTCTGTTACTATATCATGGTCCAGAAATTAGTATTTGGTTGTAAATTAGTATCAGGTGTTTTTAACTTTTGCTACCTTATTTACAGGGATTGATGGAGCTTTGTAACCTGGTAAGATCTACCTTATCTCTGCTCTTCGATTAAATAATACTACATTTGTCCTATTTTTTTCTCATTCCACTATTCACACCCCCTTTAAATATTTCTAAATTACATATTATTCCACTAATAATTACACAAAAGAATATATTTATTTTGTTTCATTCACTTAAATTAAATAATATATCATCACCAAAAAACTATTTTATTCATCTAAAACTACAAATCAAGTCTTACAAGGAAAGTCAAATGGGAAAACAAAAGTAGGACGAAGGAAGGATGAAGTACTTGTTTAGAAATCAATATTGTTGTATGTATATGTGCTTCCATCTATGTGATTTATGTTATAACATGTATGACTTGTGACTTGACAATTTATAATCTGTTGCAGAAATGGGCTACGATTACTGGGCAGATGCTTCATATTGTAGATTTTTTTAAGATCCAAATATGATAATAGTGCTTAATATAATGTAGGTTTGTTTCCGAGTGAATGTGGGGGGGGTGTGTGTGTATATATATCTTTGCAATTAATTCTAATTTGACCATCTCCACATTTTCTAGAGCAGAGACAAACTTACAATCTAAATTTAAGATTTTGATTAAAAAAATAATATTTAAGGTGTTATTTTTGGCGTTAATGTTTATGAATGATGTATTTACTGCTCTTTGTTAAACGACGACTTCTCTTAAAAAATGTGTGATTGTCCTTGAGCATAAAACCATTAAAAGTTTTTTAAAATATTTCTCTGACACTAAAAATTGAAAACAAAAACTATCCATTTTAGTGTGAAATGATTGTTGAGTATTTTTTTTATAAAGAAACTATGTTTGGATTAACAATCATTAAGTTTATGTTATCAATAAATTTTACTCATTTATGATAATTGAACATAAAATTTCTTTTTTTTTGCTATCATGCTTTATTTTTTTTTACTTTTGCTATGTAAATGTAAGAATATGTAAAAAAGTTCTACTACTAATTTTTAATAATTTCTTATATATGACGTGCAACGCACGTGCTAAAATACTAGTTTTAATAAAAAGTCTATATATATCCATTTCGTTTTAGAATATAGAGAAATAAAGAGGAGAACAGAAGAACACAAGTTTGTTGACCCAGTTCGTCAGGAATGACTACATCTGGGGGCGTACCAAGCCAGGAGATAATTCACTATTCATTGTGTATGAGATCCCTTTATATAGGTTACAATCTAAGGTTTTAGATGAGTACATAGAATATAATGAAACGACCATATTACCCTCCATCAATTACTTTTTGATGAAGGCACAATAATATATTTTCCTTCAATACTCCCCCTTGTGCCGAATCAAACGTATGGATGGTGCATGTATGTTGTCTCGTTAAAACTTGACAAGTAGCAAAAATCCAATGAGAAATACATCTTGATCAAAGGGAAAAAGATTTACAATGCACCTATGTTGAGACTCCCCCTGAAGTCTACACATTTCACATGATACGTACATCTATCAAGTGATTTAAGAAAATCTACACATCTCAATTCTTTAAGATATTTCTCAAAGATTGTCTTGGACAATGATTATATAAATAGATCGACCTCATTTACTTTAGAGCTTGAATCTTGAGAAAAACTTATTGTTGATGGTTATAGAAGATTTCGGTGATATATGTTTCATATCGTCACCTTTAATATAGCCAATTTCATCTATTGAACATAAGAAACATGTTCTTCATATATACACGTGGCCTCTCCAGTGCTAAACTCTAGTCACTACTTCTTTGAACATGTGTGGTGATAGATCTATATCAAATACACTCTTGAATTGCTTCATGTTAAGACAATGATTACCGAGTGGTTTAATGAGGTAGCTACAAGAGTTTGCTTAGTTGATCTCCAAGATATCGTTGTGTTTCCCATGGTAAATACATAACTATTTTGGTAACACTTTGTATGGATCAAAAATATACAAATCCAAATAGTACATCATTTGGGGTATAGGTATAGGGGGTAGCTTCAATATTTCCTTAAGATCCACAATTTCATTTGTGGTCCCCTTCAATATTTACTATAATGAATATCAGACCCTTGTCAATGATTTTCCTTTAAAAATCAGAGTACATTCCTGACATCATTCCAATGATTTTGTGTTAGTCCTGATTGAAATCTAGCTAATAAGTTCATTGAGAAAGTAATATGTGGTCGAGTGTATTGAGCTAAGTATAATAATACGCATGTTACACTTAAGTAGGGAATTTCATCTCCCGCTAGCTCTTCGTCATCTTCCTTCAGACGAGATGAATATTTCCTTAAATCCAAAATTCGACCAATCATGGGAGTGCTAATCAGATGCATTTTGGCCATGTTAATTTGCCTGAACATCTTCAGGACATATGCAAACTGATGGATAAGTATTCTACAAACTCAATATTATAGTATAAAGTCTAGACAAAATTGAGTTTCCCCAAGATCCTTTATCTCAAAATCGGATTTCAAATATTCATGGTCCTCTTATTGCATTAAGAGTACCTATTATGTTCATCCTTCAACATAAATAATTGCAAATCCGATAATTATTTTCTTTATAAATGTATAGGGTCATTATTCATTGTTCTTGTAACCTATCCCAATCAAGTAGTCACTTAGACGGGTATACCACCTTTGTCTAGATTTTTTTGTTCAATCAATAAAGTGAGCGTCTGATTGCAAACGCACTCCGTGGTTTAGAGTAACTTGACTTGGGTAATAGATGTCATCAGACACTTATATATTTCTAAATCAAGATCCCTATAGAGATATGTCATAACCACATTCATAAGCTGCATCTCCAATACTTCGGAAACTAACTAAGTGATGGAACATTATGACGTCCATCACGGGAGTTTGTCTCCTCATACTCAATCCAGAGCGTTGTGAGAAATATTGCGCTATAAGACAAGTTTTATATATCAGGACCTTATATTTCTCATTACGCTTTATGACAAAGACTCAATTATGTCCTACAGGCTTTACACTTGGTCAGGCTAGCACCACCAGACCAAATACCCGTCTCTTTGTCAGATAATTGAATTCTACCTGGATTGCTTTTATTCATTTAGGTCAATATGCTCTTGGTTGACACTCTGCAACCGAGCGTGGTTCAATATTGTTGTGCTCTATACTTTCTTGAGCAACAATATAAATAAATACATCACCAATCGGCGTGCAATGTCTGTCCATCGACTTATATGCACCCTTATAATCATATAGAGATTTTTCATTCTCTGGAATCATACCAAACATCGGAGCGTCCTCCAGTAATAATTCATGGACATAAGTTTAATCAGCGATAATCTCGTGAGATGTATTCTCAACATTAATGATCAATGTGTTAGATTGTGCCACACCTACTATTTTTTTCTTTAAGTGGGTGTCAATCGAACCAGGTGACCTCCCCCATTTCTTTTTAGGAGTCACGGCCTCAACCATACCTCCACCAAGTGTGGTTGCAACACTTTTCCAGCGGTATTGTGCCCTTATCGAGGACTTCTAGACTTTTAACCTTACAGGCATATTTGCAGCTGATATGTGAGACCCAGTCATTTTGGCAATATCAGTAAATGCATCAAGCATCGAATATGCTACGTTTTGAATATAAATGATTCGTTTTACATCACTTTCACGTTGTGAAGTTCAGGGATCAAATGAGACACTATGGGGGCTGACACGATACTTCCTGTCGTTCCCTTAGAAAATTATTTTTCTTATCTCCCCCTAACGACGGGAAGACTGTCTCATTTAAAGTGACAATCCGCAAATCTATGAACCCATTTTAATGCGTTGTGGGTACGCAATAGGCACATTTATTGCACAACCAAATATGTGTATATATAAAATGTCAGGCTTATATCCAGTTACCAACTGGTACACATAAAATGGCTGGTCATTTATTGGGTTTGAAACGAATAAGTAATGTTGCATGCAATAATGCATAACCCCAAGCAGAGACTGATATGTTGGTGCACATAATCAATATTTTAACCACCGTTACCTCCTTTTAATGGTAGCATCTGCGAGACCATTTCGTGTAGCACGTGGGGTACCGGATGCTCTATATTGATCCTGATAGATATGCAATAATCATAAAATTATTTTGATGTAAACTATCTTGATAGCGTAATCAGGGTGGTGAGCCCTAAAACATATAATTTGTGCTAAGAGTTTTGCATGCATAATTTATTGTGGAGAGTAAAGCGACATGTGAACATTATGTCAAAGTATAATCCAGAACCATAAATTAGTTGAATGGTCCGCATTCTGGATTAATTGATCCATAAATATCATAGTTTATCCTTTGTAAGAATGAAATGTTTAGTTTTGTATCTTTAGCATAAACAAGTCTCAATGTTATTTTTGCTAAAGATCAGGCTTTGCAAAATGAGTGATACGCCTTTGATATTTGTAAGGCAAAATGAGATGTAGATAGTGTATCTGGTACTTCAGAAAATAAAGATTGCGACAAAACAACAACATGACCGATATCGTGCATCGTATTGGATTTTTATCTCATATTAAATTTCACTCAAAATGAAGAAGGATGTCCATATGAGTTCTTCAAAATATGGATCATCACGTCAAAGCCTTTTTAAATCAGTGTCACATAGTTCATCATTTGTGACAATATATGATTCAAGAACAATAGTGGGCTGCATTCCACTAGATTAACTTTCCAGTTTATCTAAGATGTGTTTTCTTTCACATTAATTAGATAAATTTAAATTTCATTCTCACTGTGTATGTATAAATAATAATGTTGGCACATTATCTTTAAAACTTAACAAGGTTCGATTAGCTCTTGATGCATATAAAACTTCTTTGATTTTAATAAGTGTATTGTTAGACATCAAGAATTTGACAGTTCTTCGCTCTTTTTAGGAAATCTCATATTCTGCTGAGTTTCAATTTGAGTTGAATGATTTACTTTTCATTCAATATTTTATCACTTTACATCGTGATAATGTTGTTTTCGAACCATGCATACTAATGTACGTGTATAATAAATTCAAATAATTCAGTACTTCAAATAAATTTCAAATTTATTAATGAACCAACATCAATATAAGTAAGATCTTGTACCAAAAATCTAACTCAAAAACCATTGTTGATCTAATTAACTTTTAAGACCAAAATATTTGTCCAAATAAAATGAGGCATTATGCCTAAAAAATATTCTTGAAAAAAATGAGAAATGAATAGATCAATCAAAACCCGGAGTATTCATTAATTGGGCAAAGTCCTTGTTGCCATTGAAATCAACAATTGTGAGGTAAATTTTGAGGGATAAACCTCACCTTTAATTCATATAATAGGTGTTGATGGGCGAACAATGGAGTAGTTGATAAACAAAATAGTTTTCATTAAGATTTGATAACAGGATAATAAAGGAAAGAAGCTAACAGCTTTGTGGAGCTAGCAGCTTTGTAAAGCGAACAGCTTTGCAGAACTGCTCTAATATGGTAAGCAAGATATTTAGGCGAGCAGCCTTGCAAAGAACAGCTGTGCAAGCAACTCAAGCCAAGATCAATTTGGGCGAACAGATTCGTAATGTAGCGAGCAACATTGTAAAGTAAGCCCAAGCAAAGAGCGAACAGCTCAGAACGCAAAGGATCACATCCAAAGAAGACGTACAAGCGAGCAGCCGGTCACCGTCGAGAGCATCTCAATAATGTCAAAGACCAAGTACAACATGGGGAATTCCAAGAGTCACTAGCTTAGATACGGTCCAAGTGTCCTAACACTTGGCACCCATCCAATGAGCAATAGTGTAGATGTTGTACAAGTGTCCTAACACTTGGCAAAGATCCAATGGTTAAGCCACCAAGATGGTGACACATGGCCACTTTGTATGTCTATAAATACTCTCTTCATGTACATGAAAAAAGGAAGAAATTCAATAACATACCCAAGTTCTTGCAAATTTATCTCTCAAATATTACTTAGCCATATTCCACAATCTAAGTTCTTGTTTGATGATCTTCATTAGATAGAAACAGCCACTAATCACCATTGATTGAAAAAGGTCATCAACAATAGGCATCTTGTTCTTTAGATTCTCCATACCTCATATAGTTGGTTGCTACTTTGTGCTTGCATCACAATTTTATATGTATCACCATAACCGTTAGGAGTATCAATATCTCCTTAACATCTTCCATGAGAGATTCAAGACTGTCCCACATGGTGCATTATTCCCATGTTCGTATGGATTAATACATGATGCCCCATTTTCTTTAGGGTTCTTTCAGATATTCCATTAACTAAAATTAACCATTAACTAAAATTAACCTCGGGAATTTTCTTTATCCCAAAGATTGGTAATTATCATTCAGGAGAACGTCATGTGTCTCAGCCACTTGCAACATGTTAATCAACTTAGTGGGAAAAGTGGAGAGTTTTTTTTCATACTGTAGCATCTTCTGTGATTTTCTTTTCACAGAAAATAAAGTGTGCTTTAAAGTGCAACATATTCTTATAGGAATTCGTGACCCTCATTTAGTTAAGTGGATTTCATTCCGCTGAATCGACAATTCTGAAATTAAAAATGTTTCTAAAACATCTTTTCAGAATCTACTACAGTCCTTTGGGGGTTATAAATAAAAGATAACTTCAAAATAAAATGGGGTCTGATATGTTGCCTAAAAAATATTAGGGTATTGACTTTGATCTTGTTAGACAATTCTTTGTCTTTTGATCATTAAAAATAGTTTGATTGGAAAATATGATCCTTCCACAAGAAAATAATTTTTCACATTTGAAATCTAATGATGGTACTCACTTTCTTTTGAGCCCAATATTTTATAAATAAATAGAGATTAATTTCGCAAGCGTAGCAATATACAATAATTAATTTATTTTTCAAGAATAGCGTGAATTAGATTTTGAGATTATAGGTCACATATTTTTTCGATGCTTTGTGAATATAATTTATCACATTGATTTACACTCATATGTATCATCCATGAAATTTCTTTATCTGGAGATATTCAATAACAAACATGCATACAAACAAATAGAGTATATATATCACTGATGACATTAATATAATAAATAAGTCATCAAATTCTTCATCATAAATTTTAGTGACCCATATTAGTCGCAAATTAAGTAATAATAGACAAAGAAGGATTTGTCACATAAATCCTAATTTTTACAGCAAATAATTCATAGGCCTATGCTGCGGCAAGCAGTGCTAATTGCTAAAAAAAATTTAAAAAAAGATTAAGTCTCTTTACCAGAGCGGAATCTTACAGTTTCATCAACCTTATACATGTCTCTAACATGTCGAGCAACCAAACATATATAATAACCAATATCGAGTGCAAAAGACAACTCAACATAAAAACGTATTACTCAGAATTAAAAAGGGCAGTGGAAATTTAATAAAGCCACCTACTCAAATTGGAACTGTTTTAGTACAATTCACATATGAGATGCAAGAGCAATTAAATTTTGATAGCATATGAATATCATCTAAAGTTAATAAAAAAAAAAAACGTTGGGGTCAAAACATTAGACCACCGAATCGCGTTCTATGCAATACCCTAATTCTTATCCACATGATATAGGCTTACAGTAGGTAAATACATGAATTCTTACAAGGGTTTTCATGTTTGTGGCTTTTCTGAAAAAACAGATTAGTATGTAAAGTTCTACATATTCTTATATGCAAAAAAGAGCGGCAAGCATTTCTATAACTCAATCTCAACCGGCACAAATTTCTATAACTCAATCTCAACTATTTAAAAGAGTAACCAAGTAATTAATAAAATATGAAAAATAAACTACCAATTGAGAATCACATACCGTCATCGTCAATAATCACATACTTGAAATTTGGGGTCTATTGATTCGGCAAGTCTGTAACTATTTTCTTTGATTTACTCCGGTGAAAGCAGTCCAATACGATTCAATTCTTGCAAACGAGGATTTTGCGAAATTGTAAATTTAATTTGGATAGAACACTCGTGCTGATAACGTGTTTTAGAATATAGAGAAATAAAGAGGAGAACAGAAGAACACAAGTTTGTTGACTCAGTTCGTCAGGAATGACTACTTCTGGGGGCATACCAAGCTAGGAGATAATTCACTATTTATTGTGTATGAGATCCCTTTATATAGATTACAATCTAGGGTTTTAGATGAGTACATAGAATATAATGAAACGACCATATTGCCCTCCATCAATTACTTTTTGATGAAGGCACAATAATATATTTTCTTTCAATACATTTATATTTTTCAAACAAAGATTTGATAGAGTATTACTTCTCAAATCCAAAAAAAATCTCTAAATAAACTTTATAATTTTAAAAACAAAAGTAGACATACATAAAATTGCTAAGTTATTCTTATTTTTCTTTAGTTTTTGTTAACATTGCTTTTAGTCCTTCTAAATTTCTTAGCTTTAAAATTAATTCTTTATTATTTCAATAAATTTTAAAAAAAATTCCTAAGGGTTTTGGACACGGGTCAATTTTGGTCAAATTTTTTTATAATTTTAGACTTGGAAAATAATTAAAAATCTATTTTTTTTTAAATAATAAAACTTTAAAAATAAGTGAATTAAAAAGTCAATTAAAAAAAAAAAATTAGAACTGTGAAACATTATAAAACAATCAACTAAATCTCCCAAAATTAAAATTTTAAATTTCAAAAAATAATTAACTATAAATAAAAATTTGAAAATATTTTAAATACAACTATCACAAATTTTAGTATGCACTCAAGTGCATAGCATGCATTTGGATTTTAAACTTTTTTTAAAATTTTTTTCATAACACATACGAACACACTGTCTGTGTACTTTTTTTTAATTAAGGTATTACTGATTACTTCTTGGGGTATCACTGATTATTTCTTTGGGTATTATAAATTTTTGTTTTGGAATTTTTTTTTTTCAAAATTCAAGTGTATATCATGCACTCAAGTGCACACTAGAACTACTCAATGTTATAGCAGGAATTATCCTCGCCAGACAGAAGACCATATTTCAAAAAATACACGGATCCGACAAGATCAAGAGTCAACATCAGACAAGACATCGAAGTACCGTCATCTTTACGGTACAGGGCAAGATCATTTAATGTACAATAGATCTAGTATTAATCGTTAGATTAATGATTATAATAAAATCCTAAAATAAAAGGTTGAGATGAGTTTATGACCACTTTTGGGCCTTTGGGAGTGAACCTCTATAAATAGAAAGTCACCCCTCAGTGTAAAGAGTTCACATTTTTTCCACATTCATCACATATACTAAAAGCCCTCACATTCAAGGGAAGAACACATATGTTCTTCCCCCATCGTTCTTGTTCATTTACAATTATTATTTGTCGGGTATAATCCAAATAGCCACAATACATATATTCCTATGAAAATGTCCGTCAACAATTTGGCGCTAGAAGATGGGTCAAACCCGAAAATTACTAAAAAAATCATGAAGAAAATCTTCAAATCTTCAAGTGTTTTTCAAAAACACCTTCAACTATTCAAATCTTCAAAGAAAATTCCTTCACATCTTATAATCTTAAAGTCTTCAAAGTTGAATTTTCAAATCTTCAACCCCATCTTCAAATCTTCAAACCTCATCTTCAAATCTTCAAAAGTTAATCTTCAAACATTCCTCAGGAACAATTTCAAGTATTCATATCAAATCTTCGAATCATGAACCCAAAAAAAAATTTCATATACACAATTCATTCTCAAAACATCCATCAAGCTATCACAAGCAGTATAGATGTATATACACATATATTTCGTGAAACCCAAATAAAAATTACATCTGCCACGTTGACTGAGGAAAAATTCTAACTGCAGGTCATTGACCAGAACCGACAACAACATTGTACCGCCAAGTGCAACCTCCTGCGAGTGCAACAAGCTCAGTATAGACCCAATCTAAGCGCGGCCTTCGGTTTTTTCCCACGAGAAGCCTCAAACTGTTGCCGTAATCGATCTCCTCGGTGTGAAGCCTTCCCGAACCGCTCCACTGCTTCTGTGAGCGGCCAACCACCGTAGGCCGCCCTCATGGCCAACTCGAAGCCTGACTAGCAGTCTCCAGGCAGGATCACAACAACGGAGGTTTGCAGTCGTCGTTGTATTCCAGCCAGACCCCAGCCTCCGGGTAGCCGGCACAGCCCGGCACGGCCTCCGGATACCAGTCGCCACCGAGCAGCCTCCGAACTCCAACTCGCATCGCCGCCCACGCGGTCTCCCAGCAGCCGCCCATAGCGGCCTCTCCGCGGAGCCACCACCCAGTGCGGCCTCCCCGCGCCGCAAGCGCGTCTCCTGTGCCGCCAGCGTACCTCTCATCGGCCGCCCCGCATCTCACAGCCGCCCACACCTCCCCGCTGTTCCCCGCCGCCCAAAGCGACCTCCGGCCACAAACCGCTGCCGTAAATCGACAGACCTCCCCGCTCCTCACATGCCACACACCGCCACACCCAGGCCGCTGCCCGACCAAGTCAACACGAGCACTTTGAAATCCCAATTTAATTTGTTGGGCCAAGATAATATTTAAATTGTTGGGAAATTTTTTCATTTAGTTATATATCCCAAGTTGTAAATACTAAAGTAAGCCTAGTACAGACTGTTGGGTCTGATTTTAGTTGTAAAAAAAAAACCACAGCAGCTCTGTGATGAGCATTCGGAACCTCTTCGACAACGAAAAAAATCTATGGGCAGTCCTTTGCCCACTCACATCAAGTTTATTCCAATAACTTTTTTTAATATATACATCAATACTCGCAAATTTTCATATAAATTAAAAGCGGAGGCATATATACTCGTACAGGGGTGGGTAAATTACCAAAAATTTTGGTATACCGTGCTTGCCATACCAAAAATACTGAATTTACCGAAAATTTCGGTACGGTAACAATATGACAATTAAGTACCGAAAAAATTACTATTATTTTTTATATTTATTTATATAATATTTATTTTCACAAACTAAGCCCACCATCGTTGCCTACCATTAGTCCCAATTAGATTTAGTTTAAAGCCCAGCCCATTAAATATCAAGCTAATAATGTGAAGCCCTAGCTCCTCAGTTTCTCTTCTCTTTTCCAGAGCTTTTCTTTCTGCCGCTTCGTTGAGAGAGAGAGAGAGAGAGAGAGAGAGAGAGAGAGAGAGAGAGAGAGAGAGAGAGAGAGAGAGAGAGAGAGAGAGAGAGAGAGAGAGAGAGAGAGAGAGAGAGAGGGAGAGAGAGAGAGAGGGAGGGAGGGAGGGAGGGAGGGAGGGAGGGAGGGAGGGAGGGAGAGAGAGAGAGAGAGAGAGAGAGGAAATGATCGAAAACTACGAGGGTCTCGAGATTTGTTGGATTTTAAGAATTCCTAAATTGTTTGCTGCCTCTTCTGCTCTTGAAAGTTTGACCACCGACATTGCTGCTTCGTCTACGCTACTGCTTCGCCGACTTTCTCTCTCTTTTTGTGAGTGTTGACAGCGATTTATGAATGATCTCGCTGCCGGGTTCCTAGCGGGTAGGATTTGATATCAATGATGACAGAGAGTAATAAATGCGAGAGTAAATGAGCTCTCAAGTATGTTTTTGCAATAAATGTGATGTGTGTTACAAATTGGCATTCAAAACCCTATTTATAATGTTCAAAGTGGGGGTTCCCCAAGCTTGGTAGGTGGACTCGTGGGCCCCTCCTGCTCCTAGCTGGAAGGTAATGAGTGGCTACAGCCTCCCCTACGAACCAATGAGGAGACGCCACGTGGCACTGTCACCCCTGAGGTGATTGGACCTGGCCTCAACTACCCTCTTTGACCCTGTCACATCCTCTGGATTGATGGCACTCGTCGTCCTCCAACAGCTGGCGCGGCCTGGGGTCGGGTAGACGGGTACTCGGGTACCGAGAATCAAGCCCGGACGAGAATGCCCCGGTTGGCCATTTGCGGGCAGGCGGGTAGAGTACATCCACAGGGGCTCGTGGCTGGCCGCCCGATATTCGGGCATGTGGATTAAGTACCCTTCCCGTCCGATCACAGAGTCTTATGTCGGGCAGCCTCTGGGTCCCCGCCCGTCTGTCTGACCGGTAGAAAGACTGTCCTCCTCCGAGCCCGCTACAGCGGTGGGCCTGTATCCGATACCCGATAGATCGGGTACCAAAATAGCGTATGTAACAGTGAGTTAAGGCTAGATTTAGATATTCTTCTGCTACTTCATTCATTTTAATGATAGTTCTAAATTTTTGTATAAACCAATTAAGGTTTGAGATCTTGATTTTGCATTTGTAATGGCGTTCTTCTATTCTCATATTGTTTTGCTATAAATATATGTGAAATATTCGTATGTAATATGAAATACAAATGAAATTATACATTTTTTTATTTTCGGTATGAAACGACATACCAAAAATTTCGATATGAAACGGTATGTTAAAATATTTTATCGAAATTTTGGTATACCGACCGAAAATTTCGGTATGGTATCGGTATACAATTTGCTAATATCGAAAATTTTGGTATGATATACGTTATGACTTAAAATTTTCGGTATACCATACCGAACCACCCATATACTCGTATTTCGAAAATTAAAAGGTGCAATATATAATTGAGAATTTTGAGTATAATTTTTGAAATACAATTTTCATTCGCTAACTTCCTTTTAATATATATTGTAACTCGTAAGTTTTCATGTACATTAAAAGGCGGGGGCATGGATATATATATTCTAATGTCATTTTGAGATGCCTAAAATAAATTATATGTACTGAATATAATTAAGTACAGTCGGTTCTTTAAACCTTCGAATATAATTTCGTAAAATTGATGAGTTTGTTCACCGAGTAAATAACTCAGTATTTAAAATAGTCATATTAATAGATTACAAATATTTGTCCGCCTTCATAGGCGTTGGCCAGTCCACCTTTTAGGCGTTGACTTTCCGTCTTATTTGGCGAGGTAATCCGTCTTCTAGCCGTTGATTAGTCCGTCTTTTAGGCGTTGACTTTCCAGCTGGATTGACGAGGTAATCCGCCTTCTAGACGTTGATTTCCATCTAGATTGATGAGGTAATCTGCCTTCTAGGCGTTGATTATTCCGCCTTTTAGGCATTGACTTTCTGCCTTGATTGGCGAGTTGTGATCCGCCACTCGATGTTGATTAGTTTGCCTTCAACGACGTTAACTAATCCGCCTCTCAGCGTGGATCCAGTCCACCTTTTAGGCATTGACTTTCCACCTTATTTTACGAGGTAATCAGGCTTCTAAGCATTGATTAGTCCACTTTTTAGGCGTTGACTTTCCGCCTTACTTGACGGGGTAACCTGCCTTCTAGGTGTTGATTAGTTTGTCTTTTAGGCGTTGACTTTCCGTCTTGATTGACGAGGTGTGATTCGCTACTCGATGCTGATTAGTTCGCCTTCACCGGCGTCAAGATTCCATCTGCCTTCACGGCGTTGACTTTTTGCCTTAATGGGCGAGGTATAATCCGACTCTCGGTGTTGTTTAGTTTGCCTTCACCGGCGTCAACTAATCCGCCTCTCAGCGTGGATCCAGTCCGTCTTCTCAACGCTGACTTTCCGCCTTAATAGGCGAGGTATAATCCGCCTCTCGGCGTTGATTAGTTCACCTTCACTAGCGTCAACTAATCTGTCTCTCAGTGTTGATTAGTTTGCCTTCACTGGCGTCAACTAATCTGTTTCTCAGCATTGATTTGTCCATCTTAATGACATCGACCAATCCGCCTTCGCCGACGTCGTCTAATCCGCCACTTTATCAAACAAAAAAGACGACCCTTACCGCCCAATTACTAAAGTTGATGCCCGTATATGGCTATGGCACTTTATTAATTCTAAATTATTGCATCCTGAACGCTCTCAGTTAATGAAGTCGCTTCCCGCAAGTGGCCAAAGCACTTTGTTAATTTGAATTGTTAAGTCAATTATCAAATTATTAAATCAATTACCTTGGTTAATGAAGTCGCTGCCTGCAAGCGGCCAAAACACTTTGTTAATTCAAATTATTAAGTTAATAATTAAATTGTTAAATCAATTACCTCGTTTAATGAAGTCGCTGCCCGTAAGCGGCCAAAACACTTTGTTAATTCGAATTGTTAAGTCAATTATCAAATTGTTAAATCAATTACCTCATTTAATGAAGTCGCTGCACGCAAGTGGACAAAGCACTTTGTTAATTCGAATTGTTAAGTCAATATCTCATTAATAAGATCGCTGTCCGTCGCAGCTGTAACTACAAATTTCGTAAAAACACAAAATAGATTACAATTTTAATTTATTCGGATTAAACCAAATTTTTTTGTGCGGGTCCTAAGACTCTAGATTTGCTCCTTAGATTCTTCTCTTTGGTTTGACCTTGACTTGGATGATTTTCGGGCGAAGTCCTCGTCTTGATCTTCGTCTGAGATTAAATTTGAATTTATAACGTTAATCCAAGGGCGAAACATCTTATTTTGGATTAAATGTTATTTTGGAGATTTGGTGGATGAATGCCTTCAAAGGCTGAATGAACGCCTTTGACTTTGGTGAAGAACGTTCTTTGAATCTTCGAGTGGGTGCGAAGAATGTTCTTGAAGATCCTTCAAATCTTCAAGGAGAAATGCTGAATCGGAGGAGTGCTGGACCTTGGTCTCAGATCGGAGGCTGTTTGTGGTGGACATGTGCGAAGAATGTCTTGAAGCCGTGAAGAACGCCTTTGAATGTTCAAGGAGAAACACCAGATCGAAGGGGTGCTGGACCTTGATCTCGGATCGAATGTCATTTCTGAGAAGAATACCTTTTAAGCTTCTTCGAATCTTCGAGGAGAAATGCCTGATCGGAAGGGTGCTGGACCTTGATCTCTGATCGGATTCCATTTCTTATTGCTTTCCACGAAGAATGCCTTGAGGTTGATAAAGAACACTTCGAATCTTCAAGAACGGTTGCAGGCTTGGATACTTGATCGTCTGAACGATTGGTGTTCGGTTGTGTGGAAATGAATAAACAAGGGCCTTATTTATAGGGTGGAGGGTGGAAGATTTGCCTTTCTCGCAAGGCCACATGGCGCGTCCTGATTGGTCGATGCCATTTGATTGACGTGATTTGTGAATTAATCAGATTTGGTTTGATTAATTTAGTTCGCTTTCCTTTTCAACGGGATATCATTTAATTTTTGATTTTATGGTAAATAAACTGTATTTATTACCAACATGAGTGTCGAACACTCATTTAATTCGACCGAATTGTACCGTATACATTTAATATCAATTTTAACTATTTAATTTGAGAATTAATTTAATTAAATTTCTCAAAATGAAATAGTAAATTTTATTTGATATTAATATGTGATTTGTACACGTGTCACCGTTTAATTGGGTGCAAAATTAATTTTCTTACAAATGTCCCCTCGTGCTTTGTTCACGGCCATTTTAACTTGGAGTGAATAAAGCACGAACGTATTTTGCTCCCCCATATGTATTTGAAGTTTTGAATCATGACTGAACTTAGAGGATGTCTAAGTTGCCTACGTACCTCTTTAGAGAGGATCAAGTCATAACGTAGTTCAAGAATAAAATTTGATTTGAACTGGGTGCCATATAGTTATACTCATGTGGCTAGGAGTGGTATACAGTGCATCAAGGTGATTTGATTTGAATTTATTTGATAGTTTATACTCGTATCACGGGAGCTTCACAGACAGTTTATGCTCGTATCAAGGAGCTTCGTTTGATTGGGAGAGGCTTCAATTTGATCTCCAGAGCTTCAGACAATTTTGTCTCTTGTCAAGGAGAATAGATTTGATGGAGATTTCAAGTTGATCTCCAGCTTGAAAACTTTAGACAGTTTATTCTCTTGTCAAGGAGAATGGATATGATGGAGACTTCAATTAGATCTCCGGCTTGAGAGCTTCAGACAGTTTATTCTCTTGTCAAGGAGAATGTATTTGATGGAGACTTCAAGTTGATCTCCGGCTTGAAAACTTCAGATAGTTTATTCTCTTGTCAAGGAGAATGGGTGTGATGGAGACTTCAAGTTGATCTCCGGCTTGAAAACTTCAGATAGTTTATTCTCTTATCAAGGAGAATGGATGTGATTGAGACTTCAATTTGATCTTCGGCTTTAGAGCTTCAGACAGTTTATTCTCTTGCCAAGGAGAATGGATTTGATGGAGACTTCAAGTTGATCTCCGGCTTGAAAACTTCAGATAGTTTATTCTCTTGTCAGGGAGAATGGATGTGATGGAGACTTCAAGTTGATATCCGACTTGAAAACTTCAGACAGTTTATTCTCTTGTCAAGGAGAATGGATATGATGGAGACTTCAATTTGATCATTAACTTGAGAGCTTCAGACAGTTTAGTAAGAACTAATGAGTTTTGACTTGATGAAGACTTCAATTTGATCTTTAACTTGAGAGCTTCAGACAGTTTAGTCTTTCATCAAGGAGACTTGATTTAGCTTTGAGATAGTTTTTGCTCGTATCGAGAAACTTCATTTGATTCGAAGAGGCTTCAATTAGATTTCCGGTTTGAGAGCTTTAGATAGTTTTGTCTCTTATCGAGGAGAATTTACGGTAGTTTATGCTCGTATCAGAGGAGCATTTCAGACAGTTTATGCTCTTATCAGAGGAGCATTTCAGACAGTTTATGCTCTTATTAGAGGAGTTTCATAGATAGTTTACGCTCGTATCAAGGAGCATTGATTTGGATAACTTTAGATAGACTCTTTGAGCACTATATCTCCTTGCTCGGCCAATTGCATGACTTTTTCCTTGAAGGTAAAACAGTCTTCAATTGAGTGGCCCACTAAGCGGTGGTACTTGTAGTACTTTGGGTCGTCAATATGTCCAGCTTCTTCCTGTCGTTTCATCTTTAGGCAACTCGATGAGCTTTGCATCCACCAAGTCATCGAATATCCCTGAGACGCCAGAGTCTAAGAAAGGATATTTTTTTATGCAGCTCTTTCAGAGTGAACACGCTTTGCCCCCTATCGCGAGGAAGATCTGTTATATATTCCTTAATTGAAAGCTTGACATAAGTCTTGTCGCAAGACTTTTGTGTTGGTGGTCCTTCGACTCCTCTTGCAATCATACTTAGCTCCATGTCATGAGCTCTTGTAGGCAGATCTTCGAAGGTCTTAGGTTGAATTCCTTGAAGAATGTATTGGAGACCCCACTGCATGCCTTAGATGCACATCTCAATTGCAGAAGTCTCAGAAAGTCGATCCTTGCAGTTTAGACTCAAGTTCCTCCATCGATTGATATAATCAATCACGGGCTCGTTTATCCTTTGGCGAGTGTTGGTTAGCTCAATCATGCTAATTGTCCTCCTTGTGCTGTAGAAGCGGTTTAGAAACTCATTCTCCATTTGATCCCAACTGTCAATGAAGTTGGCCCCCAAGTCGATGTACCAATCAAAGGCATTCCCTTTCAAGGAGCGGACAAACTGTTTTGCCAGATGATCTCCATAAGTTCCGGCATTGTTGCAAGTTTCAACGAAGTGAGCTACGTGCTGCTTCGGGTTCCCCTTGCCATCGAATTGTTGAAACTCAGGGGGTTGGTAGCTAGCTGGCATCGTTAAGTTATCGATCCTCTTGGTATAAGGTTTGGTGTAAGTGAAGGATGGTTTGGAGCCGTCATCAAATTTGCCCTTCATTGTCTCCATTATGAGCTTCTTGAGTTGATCAACTTGGATCCCTCTATCAGATAAGATCTGCAGCTTCTTAGCAGATGCTTCAGGATGTTTGGTTGAGGTCTCCTCGTCGCTGTGGCCCTCAACTTGCTTCCCTTTAGTGTGGCTTGCATTGACATTGTCCACCTTATTCATCAAGTTTGAGATCTGGACGTCTTGATTCTTGACGTGTTAGGTGAGCCCTTCAACTGCTTTGAGCAGATTGATGAGTCGTTCCTTAATGGTTGAGGCATCAGTCGTCATGATAGTTAAGATTGCTTGAGAAGAGAAGAGAAGAGAAGAGATGAGAGTTAGAGTAGGTCCCTCTGGGCGTGCCAAATTTGTAACTACAAATTTCGTGAAAACACGAAAAAGATTACAACTTTAATTTATTCGGAAAAAACCGAAATTTTTTGTGCGGGTCCTAAGACTCTAGATTTGCTCCTCTGATTCTTTTCTTTGGTTTTAACCTTGACGATTTTTAGGCGAAGTCCTTGTCTTGATCTTCGTCTGAGATTAAATTTAAATTTATAACGTTAATTCAAGGGCGAAATGCCTTATTTTGGATTAAATGTTATTTTGGAGATTTGGTGGATGAACGCCTTCGAAAGCAGGATGAACGCCTTTGAATTTGGTGTAGAACGTTCTTTGAATCTTCGAGCGGGTGCGAAGAATGTTCCCGAAGATCCTTCAAATCTTCAAGGAGAAACGCTGGATCGGAGGGGTGCTGGACATTGGTCTCGGATCGGAGGCTGTTTGTGGTGGACATGTGCGAAGAACGCCTTGAAGCCGTGAAGAACGCCTTTGAATCTTCAAGGAGAAACGCCGGATCAAAGGGGTGCTGGAACTTGATCTCGGATCGGATATCGTTTCTGAGAAGAATGCTTTTGAAGCTTCTTCGAATCTTCGAGGAGAAACGCCTGATCGGAGGGGTGTTGGACCTTGATCTCTGATCGGACGCTGTTTCAGATTGCTTTCCACGAAGAATGCCTTGAGGTTGATGAAGAACACTTCGAATCTTCAAGAACGGTTGCAGGCTTGGATACTTGATCGTCTGAACGGTTGGTGTTCGATTGTGTGGAAATAAATGAACAAGGACCCTATTTATAGGGTGGAGGGTGGCAGACTTGCCTTTCTTACAAGGCCACATGGTGCGTCCTGATTGGTCGATACCATTTGATTGGCGTGATTTACAATTTAATCAGATTTGATTTGATTAATTTAGTTCGCTTCCCTTTTCGACGAAATATCATTTAATTTTTGATCTTATGGTAAATAAACTGTATTTATTACCAATATGAGTATCGAACACTCACTTAATTCGACCGACTTGTACTGTGTACATTTAATATCAATTTTAACTATTTAATTCGAGAATTAATTTAATTAAATTCTCAAAATGAAATAGTAAATTTTATTTGATATTAATATTTGATTTGTACATGTGTCACCATTTAATTGGGTGCAAAATTAATTTGCTTACAACAGTTTCAACACTTTATTGATTCAAAAGTATCGCGTCTTGAACGCTCACATTTGCAAGGCCACCGACGGATGCGACTATAGCATTTTTTAATTAATCATCACGACTCTTATCACTAAATTATTAAAATCGCCACCCGCCAGCGGCAAGAGCACTTTATTAATTGAACGTCATGACTCTCAACTCGGGGGCACGATAGAAGATCGTACCCTACCTAACCCGACTAGTTTAAAAAATTGGCAATCCAAAAATGACATGAAAGATACTCCCATCAAGGTTCCCACCATCGAAAATTCCTTCGGGACATCCGAGCTATCCTGTTTGCGGGCTCAGGGGCAAGATCTATTTGAAGCACATATCAATATCGAACTCCAACCATAGTCAGAGCCCAATCTTGGGGTCAATTGTTATAGTAGGAATTATCCTCGCCTGATAGAAGATCAGATTCCTGAAGATACACGGATCCGACAAGATCAAGAGTCTACATCAGACAAGACATCGAAGTATCGTCATCTTTATGGGATAATACAAGAACATTTAATATAGAGTAAATCTAGTACTAATCATTATATTAATTATTGTAATAAAACCCTAAAATAAATGGTTGAGATGAGTTTATGACCACTTTTGCGCCTTTGAGACCTCTATAAATAGAAGATCACCCCCCATAAGTAAAGATTTGATAAACATATGAAAAAAAAATCAACTAAATCTTCAAAAATATTTAAACTAAATATTAAATACTTTTCTAATTTAAAAAAAAAAATCTTTTGAGATTGATTTTTATTATTTTTTTAGGTTGAGTTAGTTTTAATTGGTTTTTGAAAATTTATTTTCAGTTTAATTATTTAAAAAAAAATTTAGTTAATTTTGTCTTATATATTATGTAATTTATTTAGATTTGTTAAATTTTTAATCTTTAACTGACTTTCTTAATTTAATTTAAAAAATATAAACATTAATTAGATTTAATTAATTATTTAAAAATTATTTTTTATATTAAATAATATTGGAGATTTACTTGATTTTTCAAATTTGTTAAACTCCACAACGGGTCAAGAATATATTTACAATGGAATGCATAAATTTTTATATTTTTTCAGATTTACTTTTTTTTTTTTTTTAATTATTTTTCAAAATTGAGTTGATTTTTTAATATTTTTTTCTTCATATTATAGTTATTTTTATATTTCTTTAAAAACTTGTTAATGTTAATATTTCAAAATTTATTTAATTTTTTAGATTTTTTTCCGTTTACTTAAAAAAAAAAAAGTAAAGAATAATAATAAATTTTTTTTTTTTTTTTGAGGTATGAGATAGGGGAAAGGCAAGAAAGTGATTATTTTGGTTTTGTTAATTTTGAGGAAGAATATCATCTATATATATATAAAAATAAAAGTGAGGAGAGAGAAAAAATTATTATTATTGTAGCAAGTGAAATCCACTTGCTTTGTAGTGCAATAGTGAGACTCACTCTCCATCAAAGAGAGTGGATTAATTTTACCATTTTATTTAATTTTACTTTACATCAATAATCTCAAAATTCTTATAAGTTTTTTATTTTAAATCTATTTTCAATACTCTATATATCAAATCAATGATCTTTTGAACACTTTTAATTTAACATATATATTGCAAATATAAAAAGAAAAACCATGTTAAAAATATTTGTTTATTGTTTTTAAATTGTTTTTATTGACTTTAACTATATGATTAATCGAATTTAAATAATTTTTATTTAGACTATATAAGTTTTGATAAATATTAAAATCATTTTTATGAATTTTAGTATTTGTTGTGAATTTAGTACATAATTAAAAATTGTATGATTAATTAAATAATTGTAATATTCACATATATACAATATAATTTTTTACATATTAATTGGTTTATGAATAAAATAAATTGAATACAAACATTTTTTTATAATTAGTTCATTATACAATCTCGCATTTAAAAATTATAATATTCAATCCGTGCATCGCACGGGAGAAACACTAGTTCCTATAAAATGGAATTTGATTAGTAATATTATTGAGAGTTTATTGGTTCGTGGTACCCAAATCGATATTGAAAAGCTGTATTTTCCATGGGAGTACGGAAAACGCAGCGAAGGATCATCAGCAGCCAGCAGGTGGCAAAAAGCCAATCTCCAAGTACGTCTTGCCTTACGCCATTCCACACTTCCCTTCAATTATTTGTAGATTTGGCTCACGATTGTACAAGTAAAACACCCCCTTTTAAATTTCCTCCCCAACCCATATCCACTTCCAAACTTTGTCCAACTACTAATTATTGGATTTTCTGAGCTGAGAGAGAGATGGGGTGGAGAGGAGTACTGGGGTTTGAGTATGGGATAGTTCAGGCGCCATTAGGCCCTGACATTTCTGGCCCAGACCTAGTTGCTGCCGTCGCCAATTCCGGTGCCCTTGGTCTTCTCAGAGCCCCCGATTGGGTTTGATTCTTCACTCTCTTTTTTCCCCCCAGTTATTATGTATTTGAACTTCTTGGTTCTTTCCGATTCATGTGATTTAGAGGAGTACTGGCCAGTTGATTTGTTTCCTGAAGCTTGATCATGATAAATAGAAAACCATATTTGAATTTCTTTTTAGGAACATTTATGTGGCTAATTATATTTACATCATATTTGCATATTGAATCATGATATTGTGAATGACGCTAGAATGAATTGAACAGGGTTCCCTAGTAATTTGATAGTCAAATACCTCATTGTCTATAGCGATTTAATTGTCTTTTATGATTGCATAAGAAATCAATTTTGCTTGGTGTTCTCAATGAATATAAGAAGTTGTTAGCTGTTGCTCTTCTTTTGGTGATAGCTAGTTGATTCAATTTGCATAACAGGAAGCGCCCGATTATCTGAGACAGCTTATTAAAAAGACTAGAACATTGACTGATAAGCCATTTGGGGTGGGTGTTGTGCTTGCGTTTCCTCATGAGGAGAACCTAAGGGTCATACTCGAAGAAAAGGTTGCAGTATTGCAGGTTTATTGGGGTGAATGTACAGAAGCTCTTGTACGTCAGGCTCATCAAAGTGGCGTGAAAATTGTACCTCAAGTGAGTTTCTAATTCACCTCTTTGCGAAATAATAATTCATTCATTATCTATCATTATATGGAATTCCTATTTTTATGCATCACGGGGCCTTACAATTCTAGCATGAGTGTATTCGAATGTGTTTGAATCTTAAGATTGTTGCATACATTTGTTCAACAAGATTGGAAGTGTTCTTTCTGAAATATAGGTATAAAACTGTTATTTTCTAGGTTGGGAGCTTAGAAGGGGCAAAGAAAGCAGTCGAGGCGGGTGTAGATGCAATAATTGTTCAAGGAGTGGAAGCTGGAGGGCACGTCATTGGCCAAGTACAATTGCTATTCTCTTTCCGGATTTTCGATTAAAAGAAAGATATAAGTATATGGGGTGTTTTTATTCATTACATTTTTTGTATTTTACTTTGTTGATTCTTGCAATATTTGTTTGTTAATCAATGTTCTGGCTCATATCCTTCCTGCTCAGAGTAGTAATGAAAATTGTTTCCATTACAGTTCCATCATCATAGTTAATACTAACACTTATCTAGTTTTGGTTCTTGATATAGATGTTCTAATAAAATGCTAGTACACAATTAGTATCAGATTGTATTATCTTATATAACCTGTCTTATCCTAGGGTAGTAATAGATACATAACATGTTTCTTCTCATTGCAATCCAAAAACTACGTAGGAACAGACATATGTATTGGCATAAACTTTGGCCTCTTTTGCAGTTGATCTATGGAATAATTTAACCTTGGAACTAATCAAAGATTTCATTATACGTATCGCTTGACTCCTTACTCCTGTGGCAGCATTAAGGATTTTTCTGATTAAATTATTCAAAATCTTAATCAAATTGAGCACGCTTTTGATATCAATACTTTGCAAATATATTGACCATTTGCAACACTTGAAGTTCCATTAATTAACATTCAGATTTTGAGAGTTTTGCAGCTAAAACCTTTCTTTGGTGCATCCATGCTGGTAATTTAGCACAATTCTCATGGTTATCTATTTATGATGAAAAACCAGGATGGTTTGATCACTTTGTTGCCAAGAGTTGTTGATCTCATCGGGGATCGTGATATCCCTGTAATTGCTGCAGGAGGGATAGTAGACGAGCGCGGTTATGTAGCTGCTCTTGCCCTTGGAGCGCAGGGTGTTGCACTAGGCACTAGGTTTGATTCTGCATTTCAGTTAATTACTTATATGATATTTTGAAATAAGCTTAGTCAAGGCTCTTAAGTACATTGCTATCATGCTTTTGTACCATTAAGATGATGAGGATGATATTATCATAGGTTCGTCGCAACAGAAGAAAGCAATGCTCACCCTATATACAAGAGAAAATTGGTTGAAATGCAGAAAACAGAGTACACAAATGTGTTTGGGCGTGCAAGGTGGCCCGGTGCACCTCATCGTGTCCTAAAAACTCCCTTCTTCATGGATTGGAGGACCCTTCCTAGTCACGAGAACGAGAGCAATCAGCCAATCATCGGGCATTCCATCATTCATGATGTGGTTTGTACCTTGTGCACTAAAACAAGGGCTTTGATGCTCTTGTACTGATATAGGTAGTTTCACTCTAAAGCACAAATGATGTCCCCTTTCGTTGCAGGAAAAAGAGATTCGTCGTTTTGGTGGGACGGTTCCGAATGCAACGACAACGGGTGAAATCGAGAGCATGGCAATGTATGCTGGACAAGGCGTTGCCCTCATCGACAAAATTATACCGGCAAGTGAAGTTATAAGGCGACTTGTTGAAGGGGCTCGAGCTCTGATTCAGAAAGAATTTGCCTAACGTATCTTGTTAAAAATAAAATAAAGGTAAAATAGAAGATCATGATAGCCCCAGTTAATTTATTGTGTTCCTCTTCTGACAATGATTTCTGTTTGTTAATTGTACTATCTCCCCCCACGAAAATTGAACTTGCTACTTTTATCACGGGTATTAATAAAGTTGATATAATATGTAAAAAATAAAAATATAATATTAAATTAAGTATAAAATAAAAAATTAAAAAATATTATGTGTATATATTAAAAATATAGATACAATTTATTATTTCTATTTTAAAAAACAAAATTACTTTTTTGTAGACGACAAAATAAAACAACCGAACCGAAGCCATTTTTCATGGAGCGGGGAATTTTAAGTTTGTAGAGCAATCTTTCACCGTGAAAATAATATGTAAAAAATGTTAATGTGTAAATTGTAATTATTGCATCTTGATTACTTTAATCATCACACATTAAATTCGGACTTCGCAATTGCTAAAACACAAAATTGTACCGAGAAGATCTCACTACAAACAAGTAGATCGTCGGTGATATTCTTGTCTGTTTTTATAATACTCAATTTTCAGATCATCTCAAGAAAAAGATTTATTTTTCTTTCTTTCGGCTACATATATATTTATGCTGCTTCGAAAATAGATTTTTTTTAATTAATATCAATTTTTTTATTTGAAAAGTATAATTGCTTTCTTTAATAATATAGTAGTTATTTTCATTTGCAGTTTCAGTAAAGTTAACTGTATTTTTAAATATAAAAAGTTAATATTATCTTCTCTATCTGCTATTAATTTTTACATGTGGAGTTACATATTTTCTTTAAAAAAACATTTTTATTAATTTTTAATGAATAAAAAATATTTTAAAATAAAGTGAGTAATTTTAAATTATTTTATTTTCCATTTATTCCCCTTTTTAATTGCATAGTCAACTTGAATATACGTGTGGGTAACAAAATATAATAATAATGATGATGACGAATTGACGATCACGATGACAATTTTTAATAGCAGTGATGATAATAGTGACAAGGATAATGACAACCATGATAGTAATGTTGATGGGTGCTATGGATTAAAATTTTAAAAACTCCCTTATGTAATGTGTCCAAGTTATCAAAACATCGTGATGTACTTTGAAATATTATCATGTGCCTCGCAAAATGATAAAAACATCATTTGATTTCTGACCAACGAGTAATGTAAGCATTTTTGAACATATTTATATCAATTAATATATTTCATATTTTCCAATATTCATGGGTCCAAAAATAAATAAACTTTTTCTTATTTTTTAAATTTTTTTTATCATACTAAGAAGTAAAATAGGACAATTATTCAAAATTACAGAACTCATTTTCTAGAGCAAATCGCTTGTCAGTTATATTCTCCATGCAATTTAAGTGCATTTTTAAATAATTATTATTTTTTATTAAAAAAGTGTTGAGTAAAAAGTAAGAGAGAGTGCATACAAAATTAAATTGTGATGTTTGTTTAAAGAAATTGCGAGAATATATTCATTTTTATAACATAACAACATGTTTCGTAAGATAGTTTAAACAAATCTTTTCAAGTATTAAAATTTGAAATATGAGCATTGAGATTTTTTAGCAACAAATCAAAACCAATGCAAGACGATCCTCCATTCTTAGTCGCCTTCTCAGCTCTCCTCTTCCATTCCATCACATTCTTCCTCATTTCCACCCCCTTTTCCCCTTCCATCAATTCCCTCACAAGCCCCTCAACTTCCCCTCTCTCAACATCACAATCAATCTCCATACCAACCCCCCATTGTGTACACAAATAAAGGCAATTCATTTGTTGTTCCGCAAAAAACGGCCAACAAAGCATCGGCACCCCATTTGAGATGCTTTCCAGAATCGAGTTCCATCCGCAGTGCGTCAGAAACCCTCCGATCGAACTATGACCGATAACCTTCTCTTGTGGGCACCAATCCAAAATCAACCCTCTCCCTTCAATCTCATCCATGAAATCTCCTTCTATAACTTCTCTCCCACCACTCACAAGATCAGGCCTTATAACCCACAAGAATGAGTAGTTGCTATTAGCTAACCCCCATGCAAACTCTTTCAATTGATCAGGGCTCATTATCACTAAGCTTCCATAATTAACATACACAACTGATTTTGCCTCTTTTTCATCTAACCATTTCAAACATTTTTGGTCTTCTTTCCATAGACTTGACTCCAAGGATTCAAGTTCTGAGCCCTGTCGTTGCTCACAGAGCAATGACAACGGCCCGACTGTGTAAAGATTCGGAAACTTGGATTTAAGAATGTGTAGGGCTTCATGCTCCAAATCATCAAATGTGTTGAGAATTAAACTCCCTGTTTTCAGACAATTGTTTATTGATTCTAAGTTGTAGTTGAACATTAGATCATCCCGATTCGTCGTCCGAATAAACGTCGGAAGATCCCTCAACCGTACTTTTCCAATTGACGGCGTCCAATCAATCAAACTATCAAGATATCCATTATCCAAGTACCTCTCATCTACAAACACACGAAAAATCCATTATTGGTCTACTATCTGATTTTGGTTTAAAAAAGTCTACTTGTTTTATTAAGATCCAAAATTATCAAAAAAATAAAAATAAAAAACGTGATTATTTTATATCATGTGAATATCCCATCTTAACCTCGCAACTGGGTTACTGTCTAATTTTGATCTCAATTGACATTCCTGTAATATAAAACGATACTCCTTCGTCCCATGCTCGATTGTCCACGCCATATATAGTCATATTTAATGTCAATAAACAGTAACTTCGTTCCATTTTTAATTACCACAACACCACTGGAACAACTTTATTAGGTATAATACTATCAAACAATTCTTCTTACTAAAACTTGTGCCGAGCCAAATGCATAGCCAAATCCGGGGCTGAGGGATTAACATTTTCTAATTTTGCAATGATTTTATAACTAAACTTTAGACAATTTTTTTAATATTGGTACTAAATAAAGAAAATTATTCTTTTAGGATCAAATTGATTGTAGACTAGTAATGGAAAAAAAAAAAAAAAAAAAACTCTTTTAACTCCTACCACTACTTAATGAAATAAATAAAAGTGTTTAAAAATTATGGAATAGTTGCACCAAACTGAATATGATCATATATTCATACCTTTTAATGGAATATAGCCCATCTCAATCAGATGCTCAAATTGAAGGTAGCCCAACATCCCACAAGCGCTGACAGTAAAGAAAAGAATCTGAGGAATGTTCAACTCTTGCGCTACTTTCATAGTGAAACTCATCACTCCATCAGAAATAATACAAGAAACAGGGGGCCAATCAGAAGAAGAAGTAAGCTTTTTCATGAGGTTTCTGAAAGAATCGAGGCAGTGAACGGGCATGGATTCGACTAAAGCAGGAAGATCAAGAATCCCTCTCGGATTGGTTGAAGGAAGCCCATCTGAAACCGTTTCAAATCGAAAATTTTGGACTTGTTTCAGAGAATCTGGGTTTCTTGATGTAATCAGTTTTTGGTAGTTGAATTCAGTGTGCACAAAAGTGACGTAGAAGCCTGTGGAATGAAGGAGCTTTGCGAGTTTGAACATGGGGTTTATGTGGCCTTGAGCTGGAAGAGGGATGCACACAGCGTGAGGTCTCTCCATTGATGAACTTAGAAATTAAAACAGGGGACCTTTTTCCTTTTCCTTTTATTTTCGGAGAGTATATAATGTATTGCTGATTTCACATCTAAAATCGATGTGTTGTGTTTGTTTTATCATCATCTAAATATTCTCAGGCGGCAATTGGAATATATATTCCAAAGGCTACCGTTCTAGGAGTATTTAATACTCCTTTTTTTAGGGGACAATTCATACGGTATATTTTAATTTTTTATTAAAATGTATTATCTCAATAGAATATATCTCTTGTGCATGTGCATGTGCAGGATGCATAAATTCAACGGCTGAAGTTGTTTACACTGAAAAATGTAGGTTGATTACACTGAAATGTATGGATTAATTACACCAAAAGGTTCACAGTATTATTGTTTTCTTTAATTTGACATTAGTTTTTATTTAACGGGTGTTTTTCTTTATAAATTTAATAATTATGTTTATTAAAACAAAGTTATGCGTGTGATAGCAAACTATAAAATTTGTATTTATGATTTTTTTGTTTTTATGTTGACATGATTTTGTGGGATAAAATTTTATTATATTTTTTTCTTCTTTAAAATTGAACAAAAAGACTTCTATAATAAACAAAACTATATATAAATGATAAATTTCTTTAAACATAATACTATTAAGAAAAATAAGATATTAAAAATATACAAATACTTATCTATTAGAAGCTTTTTCTTTAAAGAAACAAAAATATTGATTTATACAAAAATATTAAATTAAAAAAAATGCCACATTTGGTGGTGTACAACTAAAAAATCTATTTTATTTTTAAATTAATTGAAGTTTTTTTATTTAGTTTTAAGAAGCAAAACAATTTAGTTGTATTAATAAATACTTGAAGTCATATTTGTTCTAATTAATATTTTTTAAGATTTCCTTTTTCTATATTAAATGTTTAAGGGTATATTTAAATTTAAAAATACTCTCTCCGTCACCTTTTAATATTCACACTTTCCTATTTGAGATGTCCCACAATAATATTCACACCCCAAATATGGAAATAAAACATTCTCACACTACCTACTTTAATTTAAAATACTCTTTATTCATTGATTCAAAAAGTCAAATAAAACCGTCTTTTTATAAAATTTATGTCCACACAAGTGTGAATATTAACAGGGAACGTAGGAAATACTTTAAAATTTTAATTGTATTTAAAACAATAATTTATAAAAAAATTCAATAGTCATGAAATAATTTCCCCTCATTTTTATGAAATGAAAATTCAATTACTTCTTTTACGGTTTAGAATTCTATTGGTACCTCTGACAAAACAAATATAGCGTTGTTTTCAGCATGAATTGAGAAGAGAAAAAGGTCAATAATTGCATGCTCACCTGCCACAGTGGGACCTAGCTAGCCTGTTAGTTTTCTTAATACTCCCTCCGTCCCAAACTCGTTTGCTACATTGCCAAAAAGGTCCGTCCCATACTCATTTGCTACATCTATTTTTGGCAAAAAAGTAACAATACTTTTTAATATTATATTCTCCATACACTAATAACCAAAACATCTACTTTATCACTTTATCACTTTATCATCACTTTATCACTTTAAATACTAATAAACAATTCTTTTCTTAATCTACGCGCAAACAGTAAATGGAAATATGAGTTTGGGACGGAGGGAGTATAATGCAGGCACAAACTTTGGATATATAATTCAAAATCTCCATCTTCAATTTCGTAATATAGCGGCTGATCTAGAAATAGAGACTTGGGCTATAATTAAAATTTGACAGAGTTTACATTGAACAACGACGAAAACATTGGTATCGATAAAAATATTAATACCTTAAATATATAGATATATCAGTAGAAATATTAATATCAATAAAAAATAAAAAATCGATGGAGTTTAATATGAAATTTTAAATAATATTATTACCAACTTTAATAAATTAATTTAACTTAAAATCTCAACAAAATGAATTGTTCATGACATCATAACAATAAAAAATACATAAGTTCAGCGTAAAACGATACAATAATTGTTCATAAATATTTAATACTAGACAACTAATACTAAAATGATGTCCTATGAGGTTCAAATGTAAAAGAAGATATGTCATCTTGGTCTAAACAATAATGGTACCAAGTCATCAAATTAGAGAAATTCTGGACATGACAATAATATGTTGCTCTATCTTGTTCAATAGATGACCATGCATTAGATAGTGTGGACTTACCCAATCACCAAATTGTTGAGATATGATTGGACCTCCATATGGATTTTGGGGGTGAGAGTGTCCAAAATTATTCTGAATGCTCCAATTAAATTGTGAATCCCACGTGTATCACGACCATAAAATTCTTGATCACTACGGTGTCCATACTCATCCAGTCAAGATTGATGGCAAGTGATTCTACGTCAGTACTTGAACTCTCATCTTTGGTTCCAAGCACGCCTTCTTATGTACTCCCTACCAATGACACATATCTCTGGACCCTCTGCTCTAGATCCATGATCATTATCTTGTGTTACATGTTTAAATCCAGCATCACATGTAAATGGGCTTAAAGACATTTGACTTGAGAAATCATTTTCATTGTCTCCACCATTTCCACCATCACTACTTCCATGGTTTTCTCCATCATTTGTCGAGGTATATCTAATATAAACTGAGTCTAAACTACTAACAATACCAATTTCTCGTTGCAATACTGCATTCACATCAATTCCATATTCATGAGCTGCATCAGCTACTTTTGGATTAGGATGTCCATCATCATCTAAGTTACTGGTCGAATCTTAGATAAGGAACTTCTGGTCCTAGAATGTCCATTGTATCTTCTTTGGGCCTAAATGGGTTCTTATCCACTTCAAGGGAACGAACTACCACAGGTGTACTAAGTGGATGCGATTTATCCATGTAGGATCTCATATTAATATATCATATTCATTTTTCCTACAGGGAAATGCTCGAATTAATTTACCTTCCGGGAAATACTTAAATTTACTTTTCCTTCAGGGAAATGCTTTTATTTTTTCTTTCAGAGAAATGCTCAAATTAATTTTCCTTTAGGGAAATACTTAATTTTAATTTTCCTCCAGGGAAGTACTTGAATTAATTTTTTCTTCAGGGAAATTTTCGAATTAGCAGGTCGAGACTATATTCGGTTTTATCCAAAATTTCCATTTCGAATTCAGCTTTCAAGATTGAAGTGGCTTCTTCAATCTCTTTGCATGTTCCGATTATGTTCAGATCGTCAACATATATGGATATGATGCAAAAACCACTTTGCGATTTCTACGCAAGGGAAAACTATATTGTTTTTATATTCCTTTTTCGGGAGGAATTCACTAAGTCGATCGTACCATATTTGACCTGACTGTTTCTAGATCATATAATGACCTTCGCAGTTTTGTACTATGCATACTGCGGTTTTCATCATTCCCCTTCTGGGGAATCTTAAATCCATCAGGGATATAAATATTGGTATGTAATAACCATATAAAATATGCGGTTTTACAAGGTCCATTAACTGTATTTTATTTTAGCTGCCAGTGATTAGCGGAACTTTGTTTGTTCATACCAGGAGAATATGTTTGATCACAAACAATCATGGGTCTATGTGAAAACCATGGGTTTATGCGAAAACTCTAAAGCTATTAATCTCGCTCACCACCTTATTTTAGTTTTCGTGTAAACACTCATTATCCTACAGGGATAACTCTTCGAGTGTACGTACGATAGAACCAAACCTCATTATTAGCGACTTTAGCTCTGCCACACTTTTTCTTCTTCCTTATTGCACCCAAATCAAAGTGCTTCGGGCACTCAACTTAGGTACTGGATCCACATTTTAGAAAGAACAATTGTGGACACAGATATGTTGCCGACAACGAATTTATATTGTTTCTCCGATATTTATTTATTGATCTCATATTAACCAGATCACATCATTTCCCTTATGTATTTAATCTGGTCGTTCCGCAATCCTATCGTAATCTTTTTCCACATCCGTTCGCCCTCACTTTTGACGGGTCGTTGATATTTATATGTTTTTCCTCATCTATTTTCTCTAAATCTTGGAAGTTCACTTGTTTATCACTATGAATTTCTTTCACTTTGATATGCAAGTTTTCAAGAGCATTCACTACAAGATTAGTGCCAACATCTGTTAAGGATGTATCATCCACCAATAATGGTGCCAAATGTGACAATCTCCCATGACGAGCAATCAAAGATACATCTCCCTTTTCACTAATACATATGCCACTTTTATCTGTTACTACTCCCACCTTTGCACTCTTTGTCCACCTATGCAAAATGTACTTATCAGGTAACTCAAATACTTGTTTCTGTCGAAAATATATTAGCATGTGTCTGCATGGTATTCCTTCAAACTCAAATATCTTGCAACTACATGAGATGTGTTGCAAATTCTTGTTGTATGTAAGCACATGTTGTCGAGAGTTCTCTACTTTTTGCATCCTCGTAACAGTGTAAATCTCAATCTCTTGGCTACTAGCATCAAGGTTAATAAAATATGAATTACTTTCATCAACCTCATTTTGGAAGAACAAAAATTTCTCCCTTGTGTACAATTTGCACATTTGTCTTTCTATCGGCCACAGTGATCTGCATTTCGGTCGCTCATTTATATCAACATGATCAACTTTTAACTCATTGTGTAGCTGATTTCTAAGAGCACTATTGAATTGAGTGATGAAATCCATCAGGGAGTTTTGACTTGACACATACCTTTTGAAGAAAGCATGTGTAATTTCAACTCGTTGACTGCTTGACATTCCTGCACTAAAAAATTATCTCACGTACGCTGGGACCCATCGCTCCCGTATATTAAACATACCGCTCAACCAAACTTTTTTTTTAATTTTGTAACTTTCACCATCTCAATCCATTTGCTTTCAAATTCATCAGACGACTCAGAATCAAAAATTAATTTTTTTAACATATGATACTGGTCTCGATAAGTTACTGGATCTATCTTCTCAAAAAATTTATTCAAAATGTGCCACATACAATAGCGATGGAAAGTTTGGGGAAAAACCTGCTCGATAGCCTTTGCCATAGCAGGATCTTGATCGGTAATGATAACACCTGGGGGTCCCTTTGCCATTGCTTACATTAGTTTATTGAACAACCATACGGATGAATCAATCTTTTCATCACTTAAAAATCCACAACAAAAAATAATTGTCTGTCCATGATGGTTAACCCCCGTAAATGGAGCAAAAATCATTCCATACTTATTTGTGTTGTACATCGTATCAAACACAACCACATCATCAAAAAAATTATAATATCTTCTTGACATTGCATCAGACCAAAAACACCTAATTAACTTATTACTTTCATCAACTTCGTAATAAAAAAGAATGCTGAATTTTTCTCTTTTTCTGTCTAAAAAAAGAGAATCAATGTCTCAGCATCATGTCCTTTTTGTGATTCTTTTAATGATTGCTCATGGTTCCTAATATCTCTTTCCGTGCACCCCACGTTTGCCGGTCCTCCATAATCAATCTCCATCAATCGCATTTTTTGGCAAGTTGGTATATTAGCTTGAGAGAATTGTTCAGCTAATACTTTTTTAATGGCAGACATTGTCTGATGCGACCGTAATAAGTGCACCTTGGTGGGGGTTGTTAGGCCATGGTTATGACCCTCCACAAATGTGTTAACAATCCAATTTGACCCTTCTTATTTTTTGAAAATTGTCATCTTTGCTTTGCAACCAACTCTAAAGATACCTCGATTTTTTTCCCCGGTACGTGGCTGACTATCTTTTAACCTTTTTTGGTATGTCTCATTAGTATGTCCCTCCTTATTACATGAGAATTCTTTCCATACCACTTCATTTGTTTCCTTATCTTTTCTAGAGTTTCGTATTTTTACACTAAATCCACCTACTCGTGCATATTGATTGTAGAACTCAAATGCATTCTCCTGAGAGACAAACTCTTGCCCAACATAAGGTTTTTGATTTTCTTCAACTAAAGGAGTGTAGGCATCACTCTGAATATCTTCATCCATCATTAAATCTATCATTTTTTTAATAGTTAGATAATTTATCAAATTAATAAAAAAAAAAAAAAGAATAACATAGAACTCCTCTCATATCCAAATTTAACATGTATCATTAAATCTGAAAAATAATAGTTACACATAATTTTTATTTCTAATTATTTTTTTAATATATGGAGTAATTTTCATGTATTATAACACTAGCATAAAGTAAAAAAAAAAAAAAAAGCTTTATATGAAAATAGCTTATGATAAACTTATCATGAAATTGTTTTAAAGAATCATATATTTGATTAGGAGTATAAAAAATCTCATCAGAAGTATAAAAAATTGGGGTAGGTAGTATTATATTGCAATTGTTTTTTGTTTACCTTAACTTTTGATACTCTTGATGAAATTTTTTATACTCTTGACTAAATATGTGATACTTTAAAATAATTTTATGATAAACTTATCATTAACCATTTTCATATAAAACCTACCCAAGTTAAAATATTTAATCAAACAATATATTTCATAATTAAGTGATTCAAATAATATCAACACCAACTATATATATGATTTCTCAAAAGTATTCACTAATATATGATCAACATGAGTTCCTAAATTTTCTATTGTCCACGTATAATTATTAATATGGAGTATTATTGTGTAAAAAAATTTATTTGTTCTAATTAGTAGAGATAGCATGCATATTTAATTTGAATTCTCGTCTAGGTTAAAAAAAATATTATTAATTGAATAATTTGATAGGTAGATGATAGAACAAAGAAAATCCGTGGGAGTTTTTCTTAATTAATGAAAAATACTCGTATGAGACCGTTTCATGGCATGAGACACAAATTAACACTCACCCTTGTTAAAGTGTTAATGTGTCATGTCCAATTTATACACCATCATATTATCTCATAACATGAGACGGTTTTACACAAAACTTACTTTTATGTAATAGTAAAGCAATTATAACATATATAAATTATGGGATGAGATACGTACGTAAGTTGGCAATATAGAGAGAGTGTGGCGCTTTGCTTCTCTTGAAGAACTTGAGCTGTAATATATTTTGTTAAATAAGAGAATGTGATATGATTGTTTGGGAAGATGGATGATACTATGCTTCAAGAGTATATATATAAAAAACAAAATTGGCACTATAATTTTTTTAAGATAGAAAAAAAAAAAAAAAGAGATTTGGTTAAAAATCTATTTCTCACGTGAGTTGAGAATCAAGGAATAATCTTAATTGAAAAAAAAAATATAGTGTACAATATATTATATGGAAAAAGATCAAGGTATATCTCAAAGTATATTTAAGTTTAAAAGAAAATATGGAGTACAAAATATTTGTACCTAAGTTTCAATGGGTATATTAATATATATTTGATTTGATAGATACTCCATTTTTTTATTAACTAAAACCAATAGTAATTGGTCCACCAATAAAAATTATATCATATAAAATTATAAATTTATTTAAGTTATAAAATAAATGGAGTATATCATATTTGCACGAAAAATTCATCATATACTTAAGTTATAAAAATTAAAAAAAGGAGTATAGCATATATTCATCCTACACACGTTTTTTTTAATAAAAATAAAAATACAAGTAATTTCCTAAATTATGTAGGAGAGAGGAAAAATATATGGTAAAAGGAAGATATGCAAATCTATTTTTTTGAAAATATTTGGGGAAAAAGTTAACTCAATAATATAATTAATATCTATTTAGTAATTAATATATATATATATATATATATATATATATCATAATATTCAATTTTTCATACTTAGAAGTTATAAATTACAATATCTTTTCATTCCTATAACAAAATTCATAAATAATAGAATAATTCTAAAGAAATTAAAATTAATGGCCCTCCCACAATCCCAGTTCCCAAATCTCACGGCACTTCCAAATCCCAAAAAATACAATATTAGTAGTAATAGTAATAGTAAGTATTAGTATAGGTTAGTGCTTTTAACTGGGCAACTTCTCATACCCATGACCATTTGACCATTTCTATAAATTAATTTCACCCTATGTACATATATGCAATAGGCAAAAATTTGTATAAGACAACACAAATTTTCACCCACCCCTATCAAAATGTTAATGAGTCATTACCCTAGTTATACACATTTTCATTGTCTCATCCCCTGATCGTATGAGACGGTCTCATACAAAACCTATTCTAAGCAATACAAATCATAATATGCACTCATGTGCATAGTATGCATTTGATAATTAAATTTTAACTTTAATTTTTTTTTTTCAAAACATATAACACATCGTACTCTGTTTTTTTTTTTTTAGCAATTGAGGTATTATTGATTACTTTTTGGTTTACGGGATATGATTGGATTAGTTAGGATTTGATTAGAACGATTATCGCAAAACGGATAGACTAGAACCAGAAAATTTGGATTAGAACCAAATTTTCTGGATCGAAATTGTACACGAGATAGTCATTTTAGTCTATCCAGAGCTATGGTCATGTGCAATCCCTCAAACCAAATACGAGATTACCTGGAATTATAAAGACAATCTCAGGCAATCCCTCAAACCAAACGACCCTTTAGGATATTACTAATTACTTCTTTGTGTAATACTGATTTTTACTTGAGGTATTTTTTCAAAATTCAAATGCACACCTTGCATTCAAATGCACATTAGAACTACTTTTATTAGTAGCTGTAACCAAAAAGTTTGGGGGCAACCCCTTATTATATAAATCAGGTTTATTTAATCTTTTTTAATTACTAGACATATTCTTTGTATGTTAATTTTATTATGTCCGTTAACCAAAATATTGAGTTATTGACACTTAAAAAGAAAGAGTACCACTATTCAAACCCCAAAATCCTCTAAATCTACCCCACCTACTAAACATACCCCATTAAAATTTTAAAATCAACACATATTACTAAACATACCCCATTTCATTCCTATAATATCCTTCCTCCATTAATATTACCACAATTCCATTAAATCTACATATCTTACTAAAAATTCTCACCATTCCATATTCTCGTTAAATTTTTTATTTATTTTTATTTTTTCATATTCTTTGGTTTTAATCAAAATTTAAAAAAAATTAATTTAGAATTAATTTTATTTTTTCATATTCTTTGGTTTTAATTCAAAATTTATTTTTCATATTTTTTCATATTCTTTGGTTTTCTCACCATTCCATATTCTCCATTAATTTTGATTTTTTTTATTTAATTAACTAACTCTTCTAAATAATTATTTATAAAAAAAAAATATCAAAAAATAAAATAAATATAAAGATAATTTTAATAATCAATTAAATTGTATAATATATTTAAATAAAATATTAAAAGTAAATTTTACAATTATTTTAAATAATTCAGAAAATAAAATAATTTAAAAAAAAAGTCAAGTTAATTTTTTTTAAATCATTTAAACCTAAATAAAATTTGACAAAAATTAAATAATAAAAAAATCTAAAAAAATAATTAAATAAATAATCAATTAAAATGAAAATTTGAAAAATAAAATAACTACATAAATATAAGAAAAATATTTAAATCTAAATAAATTAAATTTAAAAAAGAATAAAAAAATAAAAAATATTCAAAGGGAAAAGGCTAAATTTACAAATCAGAAAAATATTTTATAAATGTTAATTAAATTATCGTAAATAATTAAACTAAATAATTAATTAAAATTTTATTTTTATTTAGCTTCAATTGAATTTTTAAGATTTTTAAAAATAATTTTCTTAATTTAGTTAATTTTTTAAGATTTAATTGATTTTTTTTAACTATTTTTTAGTTTAGTTTTTTTTTTTAAAATTGGATTTGTTTTAATTAAATTATTTTGAAGATTTAGTTGATTTATTTTCTTTTGTTTTCTAAATTCTTAAGGATTTTTTTAATTTAATTTAATTTGATTATTTAAATATTTAATACATTTTTAAATATTATTTTTAGGGTTTAAATTTTTTTAAGAAAAACAATTGATCAATTAAAAGTTAAAATACTAATTTTGAAATTAAATGACTAGAGTCAAAACCAACATAAATTTAGAGTATAATTCATTCCATATATATATAAGGATAACTTAGTCATTTTATTTATGTCTATTTTTGTCTTTAAAATTATGGGGTTTGTTTATAGGATTTTGGGGTTTGAGTAGTGGTACTCAAAAAGAAAATTGTTTATGAAATTTTCCAACAAAAAAATTTCGTATTAGAAATTTCCTACAAACTGGTATAATTATGTAGGCAATTCATTTCTCAACTTACAAACAATTTGATTACTAAATGAAATTCCTCGATAATTAATTACTTACAAATAATTTGCCTACAAAAAACTTGGGGCAAATTTTGTAGGGATGTTTATATAATTAGAAAATTTGTAGGTAATTTTCACTACACTTAATTTATTGAATAATTTATAGCTATATTAGCAAATTTGGTGTTGATGACCTTTTCTAACTAAGAAGATAAGTGGCTGTTTTTCATCTAATGAAGATCATCAAACAAGAATCAAGATCATAGAATTTGGCTAAGTAAAGCTCAAAGAATAATTTTGCAAGAGTTTGGCTATTTTTTGAATTGTTCTCCCCCTTTTTCATGTACAAGAATGGAGTATTTATAGACATACAAAGTGGCCATGTGTCACCATCTTGATGGCTTAGCCATTGGATCTTTGCCAAGTGCTAGGACACTTGTACAACATCTACACTATTACTCATTGGATGGGTGCCAAGTGTTAGGACACTTGGCCCATATCTAAGCTAGTGACTCTTGGGATTCCCCATGTTGTACTTGATCTTTGGCACTTCTGAGATGCTCTCGACGGTGACCGGCTGCTCGCTTGTACGTCTCCGTTAGATGTCATGGTCCTTTGCGTTCTGAGCTGTTCGCTCCTCGCTTGGGATCATTTTACGATTCTGCTCGCTCGATTACGTCCTTGTTCGCCCATATTGGCTGGCTTGAACCGCTGGCACAACTGTTCTTTGCAAGGCTGCTCGCCACAATTCTGATTGCCGCATTAGTGCTTTTCTACAAAGTTGTTCGCCCTACGAATCTGCTAGCTCCGCTAAAAAGCTGCTAGCTTTTTCCCTTCATTATCCTGTTATCAGGTTTAAAGATAAATCTTTCGTTGATTAAATGCGAAGTTGTTCGCCCATCAACAATTGCCCCCTAGCTTGGTCTCATGTTGAATATGGAGTGATCAACTGAGACCAAGCTATAATTTCATCTTCGAATAATGGGCGAGCAGGAAGAGAGTATAGTAAGCTACATGGGCGAGCATCCGCGTAGGCGAGCAAACGAGCAATGGGAACTAAAGTGCGCGACCAGCAGCAAACGCCTTTTCGTGTCGCGACGGTTGGATTCCCGAGGCACGGAATGCGAGGCGTCGCGTCAGTCACGCGCGACCCCCAATTTGCTCATAGGGGCCTACGGAATTTTGCGAAAATTGCATTTTCGACCCAGCCTCATCCTTATAAATAGGTGATTTCCCATTCATTCCTCTTTCTTTCTTCTTTCGATTTTCACGCTTCCGCCATTGACAAACGCTTCGAAGCTTTCCTTCTTCGTGATTCTTGTACCTGAATCTCCTCTCGTGTCATTTTGTTCTTCGTTTTCAAAGGTAATTTACCTCGTTTTTCCTTTACATTTCGATTCCGTACAATTTTTCTTTTTCTTCCGTATTTCCTTTAATCATCATTGTTACTTCGGCCGTGAACCGCCATTGCGCCGCCGTCTCGTAGTGACGTTACCGCTGCAATTTTGATTTCGGACCCATTGTACTTAAAATCCTTCTAAAACTGGTTAAACTTCCGCCTCGTTATTTCGAATGGAGTTTACCCCCTCAAATTCATCTCAATCCGGACCCGGACGAAACCCGGAAAAACGACCCGTAAATCTGGATTCTCCGCGCAGATCTGTTCGCCAAGCGTTGGCGAACAACCCGCGCACGTTGTTGGTGGACGAAGACACGGACTCGGATGCGAGCTCCGTTGTTCGCTCGGTAGAGACGTGTGCCGCTGATCGCTCTGGCGATCAAGAAGATATTCACCATCCTGCTCGCGAACCTGAAACGTCTTCTGATCTTGGTGAAGATTCCACAGAAGTGGCCGCGGAGATAGAGGGTTCAATTGACCTCGAGGACGACCAAACTGGCCCTGCTGGCGAGCAGCGAGTTGGCGAGCAAGAATGTCCTACGCTTACTTGGGAGTTTTTAAGGGAAATTAGTTTCCCCCTCTCTCAAACTACACCCGAATCCCGGATCCCGGAAGGAGTTGTTCGCGATAATGAGTGGAGGGACTATGCTGCTCGCTACTCGAAGACATTTGTCACTCCATCGAGGGTAATCATGAAGAAACAAAGTGGGGACTTTGCCGCGAGCAGCCTTGATAGCGTGCTCCTTGAGGAAGACCTGGCGAGCATCCGTGCTACCTACAGGATTCCGTACGACATTTTTATGTACATACCAAAGGAAGGAGAAACTGCTGATCGCCCTCCTCCTGGTTGCACGGCGATCAATTTGGATGTGCTCAACACGAGTTTTCCTCTCCCCGTTCATCCACTTATCGGGCGATTCTTGTCCGACATGAACCTGGCGATCACCCAGATTACTCCAAATGGTTGGAGTAGTCTCCTAGCCTTCATGACTCTTTTTGGTCTTGAGGGCTATAAAAATAAGATAACAACCGCGGAGATTCTCTACGCCTTGACTATCTCCGCCCAACAAGAGGATGGAGCTGGTTGGTACTATGTTAAAGCGAAAACCGGGCTGAAACTCATTGAAGGAGTCCCCAATAAGATTAAGGGTTGGCATCGCCAATTTTTCTTCATTGGTGGTGACTGGCGAGCAGCGGAGGGATTCGCCGGCGGGCAGGCGCGCATCATGTCGCCCGAACGATTTGGAAATGCTAAACGTAGGCCTTCCTTTATCTTATTAGTTCATAAATAGGACTAATTTTAATCCTTTTTGTTGTTTTGCAGGCTTGAGAAATTTGAAGTGGGGGAACCCTAATCTGAGCGACGAGTTTCTCTTCACCCTAGCCATCATCTCTCTTCGCGACGTTGCTAGTCGCGACATACACCATCTCTCGAAGGCTCATTGTCGCAAACTTGCTGGCTTGGTCACGAGTCCCCACCATCTTGAAGCCCAAGCCGCGGTTCCAGAAGGTAACTTTTTTATTTTTGCTCGCCAATCATTTCTACTCGTTCATCATTCTTGCTCGCCTAACACTTGTATTTTTCTTGTCAGATCAACAAGTCACTGTTGCTATCCCAGCTGTGCCCGAGTCATATTATCTACTCGCCAATCGAGTTAAACAGATGGCTGATGCTTCAAGGAGAAAGATGGATCCTCCCCTCGCTATCATGTGTCTCCGGGCCGGAGAGAACCCTTCTGGTCGCCCAGCCGCCGGAGCTGGTCGCCGCAAACCTGCGGCCAAATCTACTCCCTCTCCACGGGATGTAAGGAAGGATAAGGAGAGGGAAAAAGAGAAGGAGAAGAAGAAGGCGCCGCGAGGCGATGATGCTCGCGGCGATGATCGCGCCTCTAAGCGATCAAAGACCATGGCGGAGGCGAGCAGTGCTGCTCCCCGATCTCCTGCTTCTAGATCCACCTCTTTGGAAGTGGTGGACGAGCAACAGGTGGTCGCTAGCGTGGCGGCGACCAAAACGGTGGTGTACCCCAAGGATCTCTCCTACTTAGGTTGGGATCCTTCTAGAATTAAAGAGTAAGTTGTTCGCTTTTTCAGGTTTTGTTGTTCGTCTGATCTTAGTCATCATTTTTGTTCTTACTCTTAATTCTTCATTTGGTTAGGTACAAACCGGAGCGTTATCCCGGTCGAGGAACTGCTCTTCACCACTTTGCTGTTGTGAAGGATGCCCCCCCAGCTTTCGCGACATTCCCGATGCTCCTGTCCGTCGAGCAGCTGAGATGGTCCCGAGAGCTTGGACCAAATCGGCGAACACCCTTGTCACGGGTCAGACTGTGAGCGACAATGTTCGCCTGATGGCGTACAATGCTAGCCATCAAGTGGTCCAGGCTCAAGTGCTGCTCGATCAAGTTCTGGATCTCGAGCGAACAAACCGCGATTTGGGCCGTCGCGTGGAGAGGATGGACGAGGAAAGAGCCTCTGCCATCAAAGAATGCAAGGCCGAGCATGCTAAGATGCTGGCTTTGATGGAGAGGAAGATGGAGGCCTCGTTAACTGGCGAGAAGAACGCCTTGGAGAAGGCTGAGAAGATGCTGCTGGAGGTGAAGTCCTCAGACTTGAGAGCTGAGAGAGCTGAGAAGGAGCGAGCAGACTTATCCGCTCGGTTGCTCGCTGCCGAGGAGCATGTCAAGAGGCTGGAGGAAGAGCGCCAGAATCTGATCGAATACGAAGTCCATGAGCAGGAAGTGATGGACAAGACCAATTTTGGGTACATTTGTGCCTTTGCAGAATGTTTACGGTCTGTCCACTTCGCTCACGATCATAACCAAGATATCCGTGATGCGGTGAAGGCGGACTTCGTTGAATACGTGAAAAATTATCCTCCTCCTCCTGGCTCGACTTTGTTCGTCTCCGATTTGGCCGACCTCGGCTTTCCTTTGGAAGTCTTCGGCGAGGACGTCGACATTGCTGCTCCTACTTACGGCGGTCAGCCTGACCCTGCTCCAGCGGCGACCAACGCGGCAGCCGCTGATGAGGTTTTTGAAGGGTTGTCTTCGCTTCCCTTGACCCCCATAGACGGGGCTGGTACAAGTGCCCAAGGCGAGCAGCCGAGCGCGCCGGCGACCAGGACTGAAGATGCTCCTCCTCCTCCTCTTCCTTGAAGACTTGTTTTTTCTTACAATAGGATGTATAACATTTCTGTATTTCTCATTCCTATTGTAAAACTTTTTGATCTAATGAAATGAAGATTTTTTGTTCGTCTACAAGCTTATGCCTCTTCATTTGTCTTTACTTAACTGCTCGCCTTTTTTGTTTGTCTTACTTAATTGCTCGCCTATTGTTTTTTGCTCGTGACAGTTTTTTAAGTGTTCCTTTTTCCTTAAGGTAAACACTTAAATTTTAAGTTGGTCATTTGGTTCTTATAGAACTTGACCTTTAGTTGTTTGGGCCATTTTGGTCGCTCGTGGACTTGGCCTTGCATTAATGTGGGCTATTGGTCCGTTATGGACTTAGCCTTATTTTTGCTTTTAATAAGCTTTTCTGTTCGTCTTATAACAGACTCGTATTTTGCTAATTTTTGGGCGAGCAACTAAGTAATTTGGACTTAAGGCTTAAAAATTAAAATTCAACAAGACAAAAGATTAAAGCAATTCTGTTCGCCTAGTAAGATAAATGCAAATCTGCTCGCTTATAAACTTGCGCAAAAATTTCAAAAATTTACAAAGGATCTATTTACAAACTTTCTAAGACTTACAGGACTTCATTGGTAGTACTTCTTGAGTAAAGTTGTATTCCAGGAGTATTGGGACGACTTGCCTTCCATGTCTTCAAGGTCGTATGTGCCGTTGTGCCACTTATTCGTCACCTTGTATGGGCCCTCCCAAGTCGGGCCAAATACTCCTGGTGGTATTAAAACTTTTCGGAGTACCAAGTCCCCAATTTCGAATTCTCTTGCTTTTACTTGAGAATTGTAGTACTTTGCTGCTCTTCTTTTGTAAATTGCATTTTTCAATTCTGCTGTTATTCTTTTTTCTTCAAGCAAGTCCAACTCTGCTGCCATTGCAGAGTTGTTTGTTTCTTCGTCGAACGCAGCTGTTCGTTTTGTCGGGACTTTTAACTCAATCGGAATTACTGCTTCTGTCCCGAATGCCATTGTGAACGGTGTTTCGCCTGTGCTTGTTCTGTGGGATACTCGATATGCCCACAACACCTCTGGTAGCTCTTCTGACCATTTTCCTTGCTTGTCAACCAAACGAATCTTCAGTATATGCTTGATTATTTTATTCACTGCTTCCACTTGACCGTTTGATTGGGGGTGGTATGGTGTCGAGAAATGTTTCTTTATTCCCCATTTTTCGCAAAAATCTCTGATCTCTTTTCCCTCAAACTGCCTTCCGTTGTCCGTCACTATCGCCTGGGGGACCCCGAAACGACAAACAATGTTTTTCCATATAAAGTTGATCATTTTCTCCTGTGTGATCCGCCCGAGTGCTTCTGCTTCCGCCCATTTCGTGTAGTAGTCAACAGCCACTACCGCGTATCGAACATTTCCTTGTCCTGGGGGAAAAGGCCCGATAAGGTCAATTCCCCATTTCGCGAACGGCCATGGACTATTGACTGAAATCAATTCATGTGGGGGTTTGTGAATGTTTGGGGCGAACAATTGACATCTATGACAAGTTCGGGCAATCTTGATTGCATCTTGAAGGAGAGTTGGCCAGTAATATCCTTGCCTTATTGTTTTATGTGCCAAAGCCCGTCCTCCGGCATGATTTCCGCATACACCTTCATGGATCTCTTTCAGCACTGTTTGTCCTTGCCCCCTAGCCAAACATTTCAGAAGTGGGAGCGAAATTCCTCTCTCGTACAACTGTCCGTCCATCATGGTGTACCTTGCCGCTCTTTTAACCAACTTGTTAGCTTCGAATGGGTTGTCCGGTTTTTTATCGTTTTGCAAATATTCAACGATCGGCATCCTCCAGTCGTCTTCTTCGAAATCTTCGTCGATCTGATAGATCTTGTAATCTTCGGTTGATGGTTTGGACATTCTTGTTAGCGTCACTTCCGACAATTCTGCTGGTCCGGTGCTGGTTGCTAGCCTGGCTAATGCATCTGCTTGAGCATTATTGTCTCTTGGTATTTGTTCAATGTATATTTGTTCGAACAAAGAGGCCAAGTGAGCAACAATCTTTTGATACAAAGCCATTTCTTCATCTCTTGCTTCATATTCTCCTCGGACCTGGTTGACGATCAATTGCGAATCTCCAAAGATTTGCAACCTTCGTACTCCAACTGCTAATGCTAGGCGTAACCCAACGATCACAGCCTCGTACTCTGCTTCGTTGTTCGTTGCCATGAACTCGAATCGAACAGCTGAAGTAAAAACTTGCCTGTCCGGGCTTATCAAGACTATACCTGCCCCCGATGCTGCATTTGTTGATGATCCGTCAACATACATGTGCCAGGGATGGCTATGCCCTCTCGTTGGATCTTGGGGGAAAGTCAGTTCGACTATAAAGTCTGCTAAAGCTTGCCCCTTGATCGCTGTTCGAGGAACATACGAAATCCCGAACTGACTGATTTCCAAGGACCACTTTAGGAGACGACCAGCCGCATCGGGTCTGTGCAGTATTTGCTTGAGTGGGAACGTTGTCAACACTTCCACCTGGTGGTCGAAAAAATATGGACGAAGTTTCCTGACACTCATTACCAGCGCATATGCTAGCTTTTCTGTTGGTGAATATCTGAGCTCTGCTTCGTGCAAGGCATGACTTACATAGTAGATGGGCAGGTGGAACTTTCCTTCTGCTCGAACGAGCACTGAACTGATTGCTACCTCTGAGGCCGCCAAGTACAAGTATAACTTTTCCCCTGGGATTGGCTTGGCAAGAATTTTTGTATCACTGAGGTAATCTTTCAGCTGCTCGAACGCTTGTTGGCAGGCGTCTGTCCATTGAAACTTTCCTTTCTTGATGGCCTCGAAGAATGGCCTGCACTTATCTCCGGATCTTGAGACGAACCTGTTCAAAGCTGCTAGACATCCAGTTAGTCGTTGGACTTCTTTTACCGACCTAGGTGGTTGCATTTCCATGATTGCTTTCACTTTCACTGGATTTGCTTCAATTCCTCGTTGACTAACCAGATGTCCCAAGAATTTCCCAGAATGGACTCCGAAACTGCTTTTCTTGGGGTTCAACTTCATATTGTAGGTCCGAAGTATCTCAAATGTTTGAGCCAGGTGCTGCAAGTGATCTTCCTTTTTTGAGCTCTTGACAACAATGTCGTCCACATATACTTCCATCGTCTTCCCGATGTGATCATCAAACATCTTGTTGACCAGCCTCTGATATGTAGCTCCAGCATTGATTAGCCCAAATGGCATTCTCTTCCAGCATAGCAAGTTCTTGTTGGTGTAGAACGCAGTGTGCTCTTGATCATCGGGATGCATCGCGATTTGATGATATCCTGCGAATGCATCCATGAACGTTAGCAGCTCATGTCCGGCGGTGCTATCAACTAGCTGGTCAATGTGAGGCAATGGGAAGTTGTCTTTCGGGCAGGCGGCGTTAAGATCTGTGAAATCGATGCAGAGTCTCCATGCTCCAGTTGCTTTCCTGACCAAAACTGGATTTGCCACCCATTGCGGGCATAACGCTTGTTTGATTAAGTCGTTATCCAGCAGCTTTTTGACTTCCACGTCGAGCGCCTCGTATTTGTCGGGTCCAAATTTTCTCCTTTTCTGATGGACTGGCCTCTTCCCCGGGTCGATGTTGAGTCTGTGACAGGCATGTTCGGGGCTGATGCCCACCATGTCTGCATGCGACCATGCGAACACATCGAGGTTTGCTTTAAGAAACTCAATCATGTTGGTCCTGTACGGCTCTGGTAGCTCGGACCCTATGAAGAGTTCTAAGCCCTCTTGGTTCGGGTCGACTTTTACAGTTTCCAACTCTTCGACCGGGGTAGCCCTCCGTTTCTGGCCTTTCCATCTGGGGTCAATAATGGGCCCTTCTGTCTTTGGCTCATCTTCGGTCTCCATCGGTTCTGCCCCCAGTCGTGGCTCGATGTCCTCTGCATCGACGTTCATTGCCCTTGCTTGTTCTTCCTCGTTGCTAGTAGTAGCAGCTTCTGTACCTCCTGTTTGGGCGAGCTGCTCGTCTTCGCGTTCCTGCTCGTCCTCGTCCAACTGCGCGCCTTCGCACATCTGTTCGCTCATGCGCATCTGTTCGTCTATGCATAGTTGTTCGTCGCTGCGTGACTGCTCGTCCACTTCCATTATTTCAGTATCAACGGAAGTCATGGCCTCGCTATCATCTCCGTCCTTGTCTGAGCACTTGTCTGCCATGTTGACTTGGTGATCCTGCAACTGTATTTGCAACAGACACGCACGAGCTTTCCTTTGGTCTCCTTTGACTGTACCTGCACCCTTCTTTGTTGGAAATTTTAAACAATAATAGTACGTTGAAACAACTGCTTTAAATTCATGCAAGAAAGGACGGCCGAGGAACCCGTTATAAGTGGACTGTTGGTCTACAACCAAGAAGTCTACCATTCTATTCATTTTCCTCTCCGGGTCCTCGACTGATACAAGCTCAACTGCCAACGTAACTATTCCTAGCGGGGTGGTTACAGCATTTCCAAAACCCACAATCTTGTGATTACAATCTTTGATGTACTCAGCACAATCTCCTAGCTGGTCCACCGTGCTCTTGAACAGGATATTCGTGTAGGAACCAGTGTCGACAAGTAGACGATGCACTTTTGTCCCCATAATATTGGCGCAAATGACCAATGAGTCGTTGTGGGGAGTAAGTATCCAGTCTAAGTCTTTCTCTGAGAAGGTCAGGTCCCCTGTTCGTTTGGTCGATGGATTTACACCCACTTCCATTACTTGATCGACTGCTCTCAGCTCTGCCTTCCTCTTTCTTTTCGACATAGGTGGTCTCCCATCAGAACAACCACCTACTGGCCCAGTGGGTTCCAGCATTAGGATTTCCGGGATATGCCTTGCTGGGGCTGCTGGGACCTTCCTTCCCCTCTTACCAACTTTGCTTGGTTGGTCATCACTATCTTCGTCATCCGAACTGGATTGTACTGGCGCCCTTGGTCTTTTACCTGGTTCCCTCTTCACGAATTCGGACAGCTTCCCTTCCTCATAGAACCTCCACAACTGCTTCAATAGATCTCGGCATTCGCTCGTGAAATGGCCGATGTTCTGATGATAAGCACAGTATTTGTTCGGGTTCAGCTTTCCTCTCTCTTGCCTTATCTTCCGCGGCTCTGACAACATTTCCCTGTCCTTAACGTTGTTGTACACAGCATCCACGGACATAGTAAGGACTTGACTCAACTTTTCTTTCAACTCAGCTCCATCATTGAATGACTTCATGTTCTTCGGAGCTTTGTAATCACTTCCTCCTGACTTCTTGTTAGACTTTTTCGGATCAGTCTTGTCTCCCATCTCTCGGTGTAAGGCCTCCTGCATTGAAACGTGAATTCCCGCTTTGTGTCTGAACTCTGTGTATGTTTTCGGGCAAGTCAGATGCATTTCCTTCCACAGATCAGTTCCTTTCTTTAAACCAGCCATCACTGCCACAATCTTCGTGTCTTCACTCACCATTTCGCCCTCCAGTAACACTTTATCAAATCTTTCCAGAAATTGCTTGTCAGACTCCTCGTCTCCCTGCCTAATATCTGCTAGACGGTGTCTGTGGGTCAAGTAAGACCCGGCAGTTGAGAAGTGGGACAGAAACTCTTTGCTTAGTCGGGCAAAGGAATTGATAGAGCCAGGCGCCAATGATGAAAACCATCTGTGCGGGCCATCTCCTAGGGTGAGTGGAAAATTTCGGCATTGTGTGGCGTCGGTTGCCCCCATCGAAATCATAAAATCCGAATATTTTGTCGCATGAATGCGGGGGTCCGACGTTCCCTCATATAAATTGATGGCTGGGAACTGTATCTTCTTCTGGATCGGTGCGCTGAGGATAGACGGAGATAATGGTGAAGATGGGAGAACGGTTGATCCGACACCTCTTTGGGATTCCAACTGTTTCTGCAATTCTTCGATTGCCTTTCTCATTTCCTGCAATTCATCTGGGGGAGTTCTCCCGATGGAAGGCTGTTCATCGTGATTGGGTTCAGTGACCTCTTCGCGATGCAGTCCCTTGCCAACGGGACGTTTCTCCTGAGTTGTCTTCCTAGCGGCGTTGCTAGCTCCATTTGGCCCTAGTCGGCCAAAAGCCGACCTCCGGATTCGGTCCTGCACTGATGGGCGAGCAGGATGGTGTGATCGCTCCTCATGCTGTCGGGATGGCTCCCTCCTATTCACATTCCTTGTTCCTAATCTCTCCAAAGCACTTGTTCGGGAAGTACTTTTGCTTGATTCATCTGCTCGACTCGGTGATGATTCTCCTCTGCTTCCTAGACGTTCGCTCAGTGGAGCTTTTCCTTTATTTCTGCAAACTTCCTCGCTGTCGGCCTCGTCCCGACGTGCATCTTCTCTCATTTTACTCCTTTGTTCGCCAGTACGCTCCTGCTCGCCTGTTCGTCTGGTCGTCACAGGTGCTCTTGACGGTCCTGCTATATGTCGATTTTGCAAGGATTGAAGAACAGCAATGGTTTTTGCTAGCTCTTCGGGATTTTGAGCAAGAGCTTCAACTTCTGGTGGAATCGTGTCAATAGTGACTTGTATATTCCTCTGCGAAGTTGCTCTCACTGTCCGTGCATGTCCTTCGGTGGAAGAAACCCTAGTTCTTGGTCTACGACTTGGAGATATACTTGAATGTCGTTCTTCTTGCGATCTAACCATCTTGGCTATCGAAATGTGGGTAAATAAGCAAATGGATGAAGTAATCTTGTACTTACAGACACCTTTTCCAAGGATTACTAGCCTTGTGTGTGATTGTAAAGGTTTGAAAACCCTAGTTCATGCACACATGCATTGAAATCCTTAAAGTGTTGTAAATCTTTGTCCTAAGAATATGCACTTTTGTTTTCCGGCAGCCTCACCCCGGATTCCGGCGAAATTATGCAGATTCTGGTGGTAGTCTTCAACCTTTCTTCGATTCTTTCTACAATCGGAGGTTCGGACCCTCCTTCTAGCGCCAATTGTTGATGACCTTTTCTAACTAAGAAGATAAGTGGCTGTTTTTCATCTAATGAAGATCACCAAACAAGAATCAAGATCATAGAATTTGGCTAAGTAAAGCTCAAAGAATAATTTTGCAAGAGTCTGGCTATTTTTTGAATTGTTCTCCCCCTTTTTCATGTACAAGAATGGAGTATTTATAGACATACAAAGTGGCCATGTGTCACCATCTTGATGGCTTAGCCATTGGATCTTTGCCAAGTGTTAGGACACTTGTACAACATCTACACTATTACTCATTGGATGGGTGCCAAGTGTTAGGACACTTGGCCCATATCTAAGCTAGTGACTCTTGGGATTCCCCATGTTGTACTTGATCTTTGGCACTTCTGAGATGCTCTCGACGGTGACCGGCTGCTCGCTTGTACGTCTCCGTTAGATGTCATGGTCCTTTGCGTTCTGAGCTGTTCGCTCCTCGCTTGGGATCATTTTACGATTCTGCTCGCTCGATTACGTCCTTGTTCGCCCATATTGGCTGGCTTGAACCGCTGGCACAGCTGTTCTTTGCAAGGCTGCTCGCCACAATTCTGATTGCCGCATTAGTGCTTTTCTACAAAGCTGTTCGCCCTACGAATCTGCTAGCTCCGCTAAAAAGCTGCTAGCTTTTTCCCTTCATTATCCTGTTATCAGGTTTAAAGATAAATCTTTCGTTGATTAAATGCGAAGTTGTTCGCCCATCAACATTTGGTAGATAATTATTTATTTTGGTGAGTTCACTATAAAAGTTTTCACCATGTAAAAATATACTTCTTATTCAGTCATTCATTCATAGCGACACAATCAAAACAAATAATCCAATAAAGAATTATTACTGATCCATCAAAATTACTTGCCGGCCTAATACAACCCTCGAATTTCTATTACATTCGTTATCATTGTTTAATTTGATTCTACAATATATAAGAAGTTCAATATGGAGTTACTTGATCATTATATTATTATTATTAGTAGCTATCCACGTCTCTATATATAAATACAAATCCATCGATCAACCATTATCCAATTTTCCGGTTCAATAGTATTAATTACTCCCTCCGTCCATGAGTAAACTTCCCACTTTCCTTTTCGGGCCGTCCACGAGTAAGTTTCTCATTCCATAAATGGAAATAACAACACTCTATTATATATAAACTTTAACCTTCAAACTCACCCAATATTACCAAAAATGCCACTCATTCACTTTACTTTCCAACACTATTCATTACTTTATCCCAAAAGTCAACATGTGGCCCACCATATATTAATAAACAAATACATTTTCTTAAACCATTCAACAAAAAGAAGTGGGAAATTTACTCGTGGACGGAGGGAGTAGTTAATAGTAGTGTGAAAATGCTTCATATATATATGATATTATTTACTTTTACTAGATGGTATTGATTGCTTTCACTTGAGGATATTATTTATTTTTATTAATTGTATTAATTGAAGACTACAAATAGTCAGTTTAACCAAGGGGATTAATTGGTTACGTACACTATAAAATTTTGCAAATTGGTACATGAATCAATTTTATTATGCACATACTCGTAGTTAATAATATACATCTGAAAATCAAAATCTTATCAAAACATTTCATTTCCCATCTATTTATACATGTACGAGTTAAGCAATTTGAAATAATGCGAATTAAACAATGCAGACACACGCGGTAGTAATCCCATATCCGGCTCAAGGGCACATAACGCCGTTACTAAAACTGGCAAAACTGCTACACTTCAGCCCTCAGGGGGTTCTACATCGCCCCTGTCAACTCGGAATTCAATCACCGTCGCCTCATACGGTCACGGGGCACTGACGCCGGGTTTCCAGTTCCGTACCATCCCAATCGGCCTTCCGCCGGACGCCATTCAAAGTATATGAAGAATTCGCAGATAGAAAGATAAAAGGAAAACAGGGGAATGAAAGGTTTTGATTTTAGTAATTTCATTCTTAGAATCCATAAGAAAAGAAGTTACAGATACTAGGGTATTTAATCCCAATCCCTTCTCAAGGAAAAGAATCGAAACCGTAAAAGCGTCATTTGTAAAAAACGTTTTTGCTTTTCTTTTATAATAATTCTTCAGCCCCCCTCAAGGTGGAGAATGGTATGCATCAACCATTCCCAACTTGGAACGTAGAATCTGGAATTGAGTGCCAATGAGTATCTTCGTAAAAATATCCGCCAACTGCATCCGAGAGGAAACAAAAGAAGGAAGAACGAAACCAGCCTTGAACTTATCACGTACATAATGACAATCTATCTCAAGATGCTTCGTCCGCTCATGGAACACTGGATTTGCTGTGATGTGTAGAGCTGCACGATTATCACACCATAGTGGAATAGGGACTGGATGAACGAGACCAAGATCATGGGCAATGTAAGAGATCCATTGTAATTCACAGACGGTTGAACTTAGGGACCTGTATTCGGCTTCAGCGGAAGATCGAGAGACCGTGGACTGTTTCTTGCTTTTCCATGAAATGAGAGAGTTACCAAGGAAAACACAATATCCAGTAATTGAACGACGAGAATCTTTACACGCCGCCCAATCCGCATAACAGTATGCATGAATTGACAAATCAGCTAATGAAGAATAGAAAAGACCAAGAGATGGTGTACCTTTCAAGTAGCGCAGTATATGTACAACAACATCCCAATGAGAAGTGTAGGGATCATTCACGAACTGACTAAGTTGTTGAACCGCATATGTTACATCAGGCCTAGTCATATTCAAGTATAAGAGTCTACCAATGAGACGTCTATATTGATCAGGATGAGGGAAAGGAGCTCCAGCCTTGGCTTGGAGATGAAGACCATGTGGAAGAGGAGTGGGGGCAGCCTTGCACCCTTGAAGTCCAGTATCCTTCAAAATATCAAGAACATATTTGCGTTGACACATAAAGGTACCCAAACTGTTTCTTGCTATTTCAACACCAAGAAAAAACTTAGCATGGCTTAAATCCTTGATAGTAAATTGAAGATCCAAGAAGTGTTTAAGAGCTTCAATCAAAGAAGGTTCAGAACCCGTAACCATAACATCATCAACATAGACAAGCATAGCGAGAAAATGTCCATCCTTGTGCATTGCAAACAAACAATGATCATAAGGAGATTGCACTAAACCAAACTGAGAGAGCTTAGAACATAACTCCAAATTCCATTCCCTGGAAGCTTGTTTTAATCCATATAAATTTCGAGTTAACTTGCAAACTTGACCGGGTAATGCCTTAGAAAATCCCTGAGGAACATGCATATAAACCTCATTGGAAAGATGACCATGTAAAAACGCATTGTTTACATCTAATTGATGTAACTCCCAGCCTTTAATGGTGGCTAAAGAAACAAAAAATCTCACTGTCACAAGTTTAGCCACTGGAGAGAAACTATCAATGTAATCGACTCCATAAACCTGGTTATAGCCCTTGGCTACTAGCCTGGCCTTAAAACGTTCAACCGTGCCATCTGGATTTCTCTTAACTTTAAAAACCCATTTGCATCCTATAGCTTTCTTCCCTGGAGGCAAATCAACGAGGGTCCAAGTATGATTGCTTTCGAGTGCATCAAGCTCTTTGTTCATAGCCTCAACCCAGGCTGGATTCAAACTTGCTTCTTTATAAGTAACTGGTTCTTTCTCATGGGATATATTTGCTAGGAAGGCAAGGTACTGAGATGTGAGAGCAGGTGGTGACTCGAATGGAAAAGTATGTATAGGGTAAGGCATGTCTGTAGTCACTGTAGTAGGGAGCAACTCAGGTGAGGATAAAGGTGGAGTAACTTGAGTAGAACAAACAAAATCATCCATCCAAGATGGTCGTTGAACAAGCCTTGTACTCCTTCTAATATCTGTTGATATATCTGCTGAAGAATTAGATTTAGTAGGAACAGACAAAGGGTCTGGAGACATTGTTTCTTCACTAACAGTATCTCTAGAACTAGAATTATCTGAGGAGATCATAGGATGAGAGATAATGGACTCATGGTTATCTCTGAAAGGAAATGTATCTTCAAAGAAGACTACATCCCTAGAAATCAGCAAGGTTTCAGTTTCAATGTCATAAAGCTGAAATCCTTTCTTCCCCGGTATAAACCCCAAGAAAACACATTTATGAGACCTGCTGTTGAATTTGGATTTATGTGGCTGTACATTAGCTGCAAATGCTAGACATCCAAAAGGCTTCAGGCTGCTATAATCAGGTTTCTTTCCATATAACATCTCAAAAGGTGTTTTCCAATGCAATACAGCTGTATTATTATAAAAGAAAAGCAAAAATATTTTTTACAAATGACGCTTTTACGGTTTCGATTCTTTTCCTTGAGAAGGGATTGGGATTAAATACCCTAGTATCTGTAACTTCTTTTCTTATGGATTCTAAGAATGAAATTACTAAAATCAAAACCTTTCATTCCCCTGTTTTCCTTTTATCTTTCTATCTGCGAATTCTTCATGGTATCAGAGCGAGTTCGATTCTGGTTATTTGCTTGGATTAATCGATCGACTATCTTCTAAATTCGGTGCTCGAGCGGTTTTTGTTTCAGAAATGGCACGGCGACGGAACAATAATTGGGCATTTTTTAATGAAGATGCGTCAACCTCCAATGATGCAATTCAGAGGTCATTCATCACAAAGAGTGATTTATATTCTCTCTATGGAGCAGATTGTGATTCCATACTACGACAACCTCAAGAAATACCAAAATATTGGAAAGAGGAGGAGAAATCAGGGAAGAATCATAACTTTGCTCAAATTATGAATTTTGCAGGTAACACTTCTAGCCAATTTACACATTATGGATTGAGTACATGATTAGGCGTGAAATTGTCATGATTCGTAGCTAGAAACGCCCTAGTTTTGGTCGAGTTTATAGAGTATTTAGAGTCAAATGAGCATTATTTCTATACATTGATAAATTTGTCTCTTTGATGCTCATAGGTGAATAGAGGACGAAAAACGGAGTTCGTAGGACTTTGAATCGACTCAAACGGATGCCCGGATGAGAAGATATTGAAGAAATACGATTGGTATTAGTGCGGACGAGGAAAAGTATCATTTGGAAGGATTAGAGATCACTCGAGCGCATTGCTCGAGCGCCACCGCTCGAGCGCCTTACTCGAGCGCGCAAACGTACAGAACAATTCTTGCGCTAGAGCAGCTCGAGCGCCACCGCTCGAGCGAATTGCTCGAGCGCCCAAAACATACAGAGAAGATTCAGCGCTCGAGCAGCTCGAGCGCGACCGCTCGAGCGAATGCATCATTCGAGCTACACAGCTCGAGCGGGACCGCTCGAGCGTTTTGCTCGAGCGCCCATATACTTTTGCCTCCGGATGCGTATTTTCGGCCCATTAACTCCCGTTTCGACCCGGTGCCTATATATACCTCTTCCAAACACGTTTTGAAGAATCCCCGACTTTTAGAAATCACTTTAGACTTAATTTTTAGAGAGAGGAAGAGGAGAAGAACGAGCAAGCTTTACTTTTACGTTGTTGAGGTTTTTCATACGAATTCTTAGTTTTCTTTTCGTTTCTTAGTTTCTTTTCATTAGCTTGATTACTTTAAACGTTTTAAACTTCGTTTTAGTTAATTAAATTTCAGTTCTTAGAATTATTTTATTTTAAAACCCTAGTTAATGTTTCTTATTTTCTTCGTTCAATTCATTATGTTTTTGTTTGTTGTTTCTTCTATTGCTTTTATTTTTGTTATAACCATGTCCGGCTAAAACCCTTGCATGCTTGGGTTAGGATGAACTCGTAGAAGTAGGATGTGGGTACGTAATTAAGATAATTGGTGACGTTAGTTTTAATTCTCTTAATTAATGAATTCATATAATTAATCTTAACTCTACACCTTTGAATTTGGTACGAAAGTGTTAGAGAGAGGACGACCGCATCACTCAATAACAATTAGTAGTCTTAACGAGAGGGTTTAGGAAAGGTTAATTCATCTACCGGTTTAGCGAAGGAGGACGACCGCATCACCTTAGTTAAATTAGGGTCTCATTAATTAAGCACAATTCATTAACTTGTTAGTGGATTAGTGAAGTCGATTGCTAGGATAAAGTATTAGGGTAAGAAATCTTGAGCTTTCATTCTACGATCTTTTACTTAGGTTAATTCTTGTTTGTCACGATTACTTTGATTATGTACCTGCTCCGTTAGTATACGTAGGGATTCCTATCCTAAGCATCACCATCTCATACTTGCATATACACCTTAGATACTTAGTTTAATTTTCCTTTTGCATTCGTAGGATAATTTAGTTAGCTTAATTAATCTTTCCAAAAATCCAAAAACAACACACTCATATTAACTACGACGCGTAGATCTTCAGGGATCTATTCGCATATACACCATCCCTTGGGTTCGATAATACTTGGTCCCTATACTTGCCCATACTACTGTGAACCCGTACTCTTGCGGGGTAGCTACTAGTAGAAGCTAGTGTAGTCGCTTCAAGTCAATGGCGCCGTTGCCGGGGATGGCGTTATATGCTTTTTGAATAGGACTTGTAGATAGCTTAGTAGTTAGTAGTGGGTGATTTATTTTCTGTTTTGATTTTTATTTCCATTCATTAGGCAGTTGCGTTTTGATCCTTCTGCTAGTGTTTCAGGTTTATGAAAACACGCTCACAAGGCAATACGGGCGAAGAAAGAATCCTGTCAGACCCTGAGACGATAGCCAGAAGGAACCGAGCTTTCTTGAGAAGAATGACTACTGCTGGAGACAAAGACAACATGAATTTGGATGGAGAGGGGTGACTTGAAGCGAACTACACTAGCTTCTACTAGTAGCTACCCCGCAAGAGTACGGGTTCACTGTAGTATGGGCAAGTATAGGGACCAAGTATTATCGAACCCAAGGGATGGTGTATAGAGCTGTTATACGAGCCGAGCGAGACCGAGTAGTGCTAGCTCGAGCTCGGCTCGAACGTGTAACGAGCTCGGCTCGAGCTTGCTCGCTAACAGGGTCGAGCTTGAAATCGAGCTCGGCTCGGCTCGTTTAGCTTAAATTAAGCTCGAGCTCGAGCTCGAACTCGAATTTTAAACGAGCCATGCTCGATAGAGCTCGGGTAGCTCGACAGAGCTCGATTTAAAAATCAACAGCAACAATCAAGAATTTTTTGCAGAGGAAGAGAAAAATCAACAACAACAACCAAAAAATCAAAAAATCAAGAAAATCCCACAAAGTCAAATCAACAGCAACAATTTGCAAATCTAATAACAAAGAGTTTTTTTTGCAGAGGAAGGGAAATATATACATACACATTTACAGAGAAAAATACATACATACACATATACACAAAGCTTGGGGTTGGGGTCTTGGGGAGGCCTCGTTCGGATGTAGGGCACGCGATCGATCGTTCCAGGCTGGGAGCATCCGTGTTCCAGGGGCGGGCGAGCGAGTGGTTGGCCGGCGTTGGCGGCGCTCGACGATCGACGGCGTCCAGTTGTGGCTAGTGTGGAGTGTGGTGGCGGCTAGGTCAGCGGCGGGAGGCGGCGTATGGAGAGCCCGAGAGAGGCTGTGATGTTATGTGTGTTTGATTTTTGTATTAGGTTATAAATTGATATTATATAAAAATATTATTTGAACCCCTAAATTATATAATATTTACAAAATTACCCCTATTGATGAATTTACAAAATAACCCCTAATAGAGGAATTTACATATATACCCTTATTATTCGAGCCTATCGAGCAGCTCGCGAGCCGAGCTCGGCTCGGCTCGTTAAGTAAACGAGTATTTTTCGAGCTCGAGCTCGGCTCGTTTAACACTACGAGTCGAGCCGAGTCGAGCCTTAATGAGCCGAGTCGAGCCAAGCTCACGAGCAGCTCGTTTCGTGTAACAGCTCTAATGGTGTATATGCGAATAGATCCCTGAAGATCTACGCGTCGTAGTTAATATGAGTATAATGTTTTTGGGTTTTTGAAAGATTAATTAAAAGACTGAAATAAACTAAGTAAACTAAAATAATAAAGCAATTAAATTAACTAAGGGTTGTGTTCTAATGTGAGATGGTGATGCTTAGGATAGGAATCCCTACGTATACTAACGGAGCAGGTACATAATCAAAATAACTGTGACAACGAGAATTAACCTAAGTCTAAGAATGCAAGGTGAAAGCTCAAGATTCTAAACCCTAATACTTTACCCTAACACTCGACTTCACTAATCCACTAACAAGTTAATAGATAGCGCTTAATTAATGAGACCCTAATTTAACTAAGGTGATGCGGTCGTCCTCCTTCGCTAAATCGGTATATGAATTAACCTTTCCTAAATCCTCTCGTTAAGTCTACTCGTTGTTAAAGAGTGATACGGTCGTCCTCTCTCTAACACCTTTCGAACGAAACTCAAGAATGAAATCTAGATTAATTTTAAGAATTCATTAATTAAGAGAATTAAAACTAACGTCACGAATTACTCTAATTACGTACCCACATCCTACTTCTACGAGTTCATCCTACCCTAAGCATGCAAGGGTTTTAGCCGGACATGGTTTTAACATGAATAAACGCAACGGAAGAAACAACGAACAATAACATGATGAATTGAACGAAGAAAATAAGAAACATGAACTAGGATTTAAAAAGAAAATAAATACGAAGAACTGAAATTGAATTAACTAAAACGAAATTAAAAGCGTTTAAAGTAACGAACTAATGAAAAGAAACTAAGAATTCGTATGCAAAACCTCAACAAAACGTAAAATAAAGCTTGCTCTTCTTCTTCCTCTCCAAAAACTAAGTCTAAAATTGATTTCTAAAGTTGGGGATCCTTCAAAACGTGTTTGGACGAGATATATATAGGCACGGGTCGAAACGGGAGTTAATGGGCCGAAAATACGAATCCGGAGGCAAAAGTATATAGGCGCTCGAGCAAAACGCTCGAGCAGTCCCGCTCGAGCAGTGTAGCTCGAATGATGCATTCGCTCGAGCGGTCGCGCTCGAGCTGCTCGAGCGCTGAAATGACTCTGTATGTTTTGGGCGCTCGAGCGATTCGCTCGAGCGGTGGCGCTCGAGCTGCTCGAGCGCAAGAATTGTTCTGTACGTTTGTGCGCTCGAGTAAGGCGCTCGAGCGGTGGCGCTCGAGTAAGGCGCTCGAGTGATCTCTAATCCTTCCAAATGATACTTTTCCTCGTCCGCACTAATACCAATCGTATTTCTTCAATATCTTCTCATCCGGGCATCCGTTTGAGTCGATTCAAAGTCCTACGAACTCCGTTTTTCGTCCTCTATTCACCTATGAGCATCAAAGAGACAAATTTATCAATGTATAGAAATAACGCTCAATTGACTCTAAATATTCTATAAACTCGACCAAAACTAGGGCGTTTCTAGCTACGAATCATGACAATTTCACGCCTAATCAACCCCCCCAAACTTACCATATTGCTTGTCCCCAAGCAATGAAATAATAAGTCAAGTGAAATTGTTAGGAATGAGTAGGAAAAATCAATCATGCAAGCTAATGAATTCAAGCTTCAAAAGTCAATCACCCGTATACTCACTCAATTCCTTTTATCGTATTCATGCAACAATAATGAGAAACACCAAGATCGAGCATGGATGTGCACTCAACGATGTGTTTAACTCCCTCACAAGTGTATAACAATGATAAAGGGACTCACTCAATCAATCAATCACACAAATTGGCAGCCATAGGCTTGTAAATGCTCTCAACTTCGACCATACTCTAGAAATCAATGCCGAATCAAAAAGGACTTTCAAAAGGTTGTAATGTAAGCTCTTTGGACAGGTGGGATAACAATATGGTAAAGTGACTCAAGTGAATGGAGAATAGAAATTCAAAACTTCGGTATTTCGAGATTAGGAACAGAATCACTTCAAATATATTCAATCAACACTTTTTCAATTCCACTTCTCTCAACACTTCAATTTTTTTCTTTCTCACTCTCTTTTTCAATCACTTCACTTTTTTTCTTTTTCGCACAAACACATGAGCTCATTTTTTTCTTTTTGCTCATTCTCAAATTTTTTTTTTCCCACAACTCAAATTTCATTCACACCCTTATTTTATCACCACTCAACCTTCAATAACTCTCCTTTTTCAACTCAAATCAATCCCTTAACATTCACACTTTCCTATTCTCCACTCAAATTTGGACCAAAAGGCTTAGGAATTGGAATAGTGTTCATATGTGTTAGCAAATAAAATAGGCTTTAGGCTCAAAGGGGCTAACAAGGGATCAATGTCATTGGTAAGGAAAATTTTGGCTAAGTGACTTATTCAAATCAAAAATGGCCTAAGATCCTATTCGGCATATCAAACTAGACACAATCTAGAAGCAAGAGCACATGCAAGTTCTAGCATCCTCTAAGGTGACGATCCACTCACAAACGAAGAGATTAATTAATGCATCAAAATCTCATAAGGCTCAAAAGCTCACGGCTTTCACATCCAAGCTAGTCCTAGTGAATTCTCACTCTCATAACACAAGCACTCAAAAGAAAAATTCATAAGCATACAAGTTCTTTCTCAAATCAGCTCAAATTCAAACACTCACACAAGAAAACTCCTAACTCATCCTCACAATTCACCCTACTCATCAAATCATACTCAAAGATAGCAATCAACAAGCATAAGGTGATTGATAGGCATAAAATATTGAGTAACAAAACAAATTAATAATAGCCCAAGGAGCATCTCAAGGCACCAAATAACTAACTCAACTCAAAGATAAGGGGTGCTCCGGTGCTATGTAACAAGAAAACATATAAAACTCCACCCCCCCAAACTTCGACCTTGCTAGAGGTCTAAGTTTGGGGTTGTGGGTTACCTCAACCGAACAATTCAGTTTCTCTCAATAGCTTTGCACACTCCCTTGTCTCAAGTTGGTTCCTTCAATCTAAATAACTCCTTGATACCTTAACTCCTTTAGAGACAAGCCTACAAAATAAAACTCTCAAGTACGAGGTTAAACATACGACTCAACAACATCCTAGTAACATAAAAGGAAAATAACTAAAAACACTCAAAAGCAAATAAAAATGGGTTGCCTCCCATTCAGCGCTATTTTTAAGGTCCTCATGCCGGACCAAGCTCAAAGGAGCTTATGGGACATCATACTCAAATTTACCTCCCTTACTCTCATAAGAGTGGTGTTTGAACTTCTTTCCTTGATGCCCCACCATCATGAGTACCTTTGCTTTCTTCCCATCCCCAAGTGTTATGGGTCTCAACTCCTTCTCACCTTTATCTGGAGGAGTCTTACCAATCAATTTCTTGAGTTTAGACTTTTTCTTCTTAACTCCTCCTTTCCCTTCTAACTGGACCACGTCCACTTTCTTCACCTCTCCATCCTTCAACTTCTTCACTTTATCCCTATCAACATAATCAAGAACATAATGCTCATGGGTTAAATTATCAAGTGAAGAATTATAAAATTCATGAATATGAGAAGGATTAGGGATAGAAGGCGTGTCTTCAACACGAGGATCAATTGCATCCATGCAATACAAGCTCTCATCCTCCTTCGGGTGCTTCATGGCTTCATATAGGGAGATCTTCACTTCTTGATCATCAACCTTCAACGTGATCTTCCCATTTGCCACATCTAGCACCATCCCCGCCGTAGCTAAGAACGGTCTTCCCAAGATCAGGGGTACGTGCTCATCTTCCTCCATCTCTAGCACTACAAAGTCGGCTGGAAAGATGTGATCTCCAACTCTCACGATGACGTCTTCAACCACACCTTGAGGTCGAGTAATAGACCGGTCGGCTAGTTGAAGCGTCATCATTGTGGGTTGAAGTTCTCCACCTTCCAACTTCTTGAAAAGCGACAACGGCATAAGATTGATGCTCGCTCCGAGGTCGCACAACGCTCCCTTCTTGATCCCGTTCCCAATATCGCATAGGATCGTGAAGCTTCCGGGATCCTTCAGCTTTGGTGGAAGCGCCTTGTGCACTAGTGCACTCACCTCGTGGTTCAGCTGCACCAACTTCGGCTCATCCACTCTTCGTCTCTTCGCTATCAAGTCCTTCAGGAACTTGGCATAATTTGGCATCTGTTCCAAAGCATCATAAAAGGGAATATTAATATGCAGTTGTTTAAAAACATCAAGAAATTTAGCAAATTTTTCATCAAGCTTCTTTTTCATGAAGCGCTGTGGATATGGGATGGGTATCACAGATTTGGGTACCCCCCATTCATCTCTTTCTGTTTCTTTCACTTTATCCCTTGCTTCCTTTGCCTTTTTCCACTTAGGAACTCTCTCTATCTCCTCAAAGTCTTTCCCCTTCTGGGACTCATCTCCTTTAGGCTCAATCTCTTCTTGGGGCATCTCAGAATCAGCAGGCATCTGAGGACCTTCGTAGTTGGTTCCACTTCTTAGCTGGATCGCCTTGCACTGCTCTTTCAGGTTCCCCTCCGGCATTCTATTCACTGATTTTGCAATCTGGCTCATCTGGAGCTCTAAAGAGGTGAACCTTCGATTGTTCTCTTGTTGAGTTCTAGTCCACTCAACATTCATCTTCTGGAGCTCTTGATCACGTTGATCACCCTTCTTGTGCAACTCCTTCACATCGTACTCCAAGGATGACAACCGCTTGCTCCCTTCCTCCACCTTCTGAAGGATCGCTCTCAACATTTCCTCGGTTGATGCACCGCCTTCTCCACCAGGAGGTTTAGACCCCGGATCAACACCTGCAGGAACAGTAACACCAGCTTTTGGGTTAGCATAAGAAAAATTATCATTCTTCCTCCATGTGTTTTGAGGAAGCTGCTGGCCTCCTTGAACTCCTTGTGTGTTCCTCCATTGATTTTGAAGTGGCTGAGGGCCTGGAGGCACAAATGGTTGGCCATAAGAAGGCCTTCCATACTGATTTCCACCTTGGTAGCCATTCTGATTGTAATACGGACCTCCCATGTAATTGGCTACCTCTTGCTGTCCACTTGGTTGGTCTACTCTCTCATTCTCTACTGCATGCTCTCCAACCAAACTCTTCCCCAACTCAAGGTTGTTGATCTTTTCCATCATGGCCATCAGTAGCCTTCTCGTTCCTTCTCCCTCTTCCACCTGATGCACTCTTTGCAAATCTGCATCCGCACTCCAAGCACCGGCATTCGTGACAATGTTGTCAACGATCTCTCTACACCTCTCTATGCCTTGGTTGAGGAAAGCTCCGCCCGCACAAGCATCTAAATGGTCTTGCCCCGCCTTGTTGGCACCACTGTAGAAGAATGCCATAATATCCCCCTCATTGTACCCGTGCTGCGGGCACTCTATTAGCATGTTTGAGTATCTCTCCCACGCTTGGCGTAAATCCTCTCCAGACTTCTGGCGAAAGGACGAGATCTCAATCCTAGCCTTGATCGTCCTAGATGGAGGGTAGAATCGCTCGAGGAACAGACGCTCGAGCTCGGCCCAAGTGGTAATACCTCCCCGCGGGAGCGTATTATCGTACCACTCCTTAGCTATTCCCGTCAGTGAGAATGGGAACAGCCTAAGCCTCTTGGCATCTTCAGACATGCCATTATAATTAAATGTTGAGGCTATCATGAGAAAGCTCCTCAAGTGTGTATGAGGGTTCTCCTTCCCGATCACTCCTTTGAACTGATTCTCGGTCAGCAGCTTTAAAATTCCTGGGGAAATAGAGAAGTTGTTTGCCTCAACAGGAGGCAAAGCCACTCCATCATAGTACCGCTGTGGCTGCGCTGCAAACCTCCCTCTAATCGCCATATTATGATCTACGTTCTGAGGAACGTGTTGAGGATTAGCAGCAGGTACTGGTACTTGTTGGGGTGGTGGTTGGTAAACAGGTGGTTGATTATAGACTGGGGGTGGAGGATACGGGTATGGTGGGTAAGGATAAGGTGGGTATGGGTAATGTTGGTATGCTGGGTTGTGGAAAGGGTTATTCGGGTTTTGTGGGTAAGCAGGATTGTTCAGAGGATTTGGGACTAGGTTCTGAGCTGGATTGTTTACATTTTGTGCACCCGGGTTCTGGCTTTGGCTATCCACGAACTGGTCTTGATTCTGACCACCACTCCCTCCAGAGCCATCAACCCGGTCTACTGCCTGAGTGAAATTGTTGGCAGCATCGTCCAACTCATTATTGAGGTCCATTGGTCCCTTCCCTAAGTCGGCAGAGTTCATCCTTCTCAAGAAGGCTCGGTTCCTTCTGGCTATTGTCTCAGGATCTGCAGGTAATCTCTCTTCGCTCGTGTTGCCTTGTGAGCGTGTTCTCATAAACCTGACACACTAGCAGATGGATCAAAACGCAACTGCCGAATGGATAGAAAAATAAAAAATAAAAACAGAAATTAAATCACCCACTACTAACTACTAAGCTATCGACAAGTCCTATTCAAACATACAGCGCCATCCCCGGCAACGACGCCATTGACTTGAAGCGAACTACACTAGCTTCTACTAGTAGCTACCCCGCAAGAGTACGGGTTCACTGTAGTATGGGCAAGTATAGGGACCAAGTATTATCGAACCCAAGGGATGGTGTATATGCGAATAGATCCCTGAAGATCTACGCGTCGTAGTTAATATGAGTATAATGTTTTTGGGTTTTTGAAAGATTAATTAAAAGACTGAAATAAACTAAGTAAACTAAAATAATAAAGCAATTAAATTAACTAAGGGTTGTGTTCTAATGTGAGATGGTGATGCTTAGGATAGGAATCCCTACGTATACTAACGGAGCAGGTACATAATCAAAATAACTGTGACAACGAGAATTAACCTAAGTCTAAGAATGCAAGGTGAAAGCTCAAGATTCTAAACCCTAATACTTTACCCTAACACTCGACTTCACTAATCCACTAACAAGTTAATAGATAGCGCTTAATTAATGAGACCCTAATTTAACTAAGGTGATGCGGTCGTCCTCCTTCGCTAAATCGGTATATGAATTAACCTTTCCTAAATCCTCTCGTTAAGTCTACTCGTTGTTAAAGAGTGATACGGTCGTCCTCTCTCTAACACCTTTCGAACGAAACTCAAGAATGAAATCTAGATTAATTTTAAGAATTCATTAATTAAGAGAATTAAAACTAACGTCACGAATTACTCTAATTACGTACCCACATCCTACTTCTACGAGTTCATCCTACCCTAAGCATGCAAGGGTTTTAGCCGGACATGGTTTTAACATGAATAAACGCAACGGAAGAAACAACGAACAATAACATGATGAATTGAACGAAGAAAATAAGAAACATGAACTAGGGTTTAAAAAGAAAATAAATACGAAGAACTGAAATTGAATTAACTAAAACGAAATTAAAAGCGTTTAAAGTAACGAACTAATGAAAAGAAACTAAGAATTCGTATGCAAAACCTCAACAAAACGTAAAATAAAGCTTGCTCTTCTTCTTCCTCTCCAAAAACTAAGTCTAAAATTGATTTCTAAAGTTGGGGATCCTTCAAAACGTGTTTGGACGAGATATATATAGGCACGGGTCGAAACGGGAGTTAATGGGCCGAAAATACGAATCCGGAGGCAAAAGTATATAGGCGCTCGAGCAAAACGCTCGAGCAGTCCCGCTCGAGCAGTGTAGCTCGAATGATGCATTCGCTCGAGCGGTCGCGCTCGAGCTGCTCGAGCGCTGAAATGACTCTGTATGTTTTGGGCGCTCGAGCGATTCGCTCGAGCGGTGGCGCCCGAGCTGCTCGAGCGCAAGAATTGTTCTGTACGTTTGCGCGCTCGAGTAAGGCGCTCGAGCGGTGGCACTCGAGTAAGGCGCTCGAGTGATCTCTAATCCTTCCAAATGATACTTTTCCTCGTCCGCACTAATACCAATCGTATTTCTTCAATATCTTCTCATCCGGGCATCCGTTTGAGTCGATTCAAAGTCCTACGAACTCCGTTTTTCGTCCTCTATTCACCTATGAGCATCAAAGAGACAAATTTATCAATGTATAGAAATAACGCTCAATTGACTCTAAATATTCTATAAACTCGACCAAAACTAGGGCGTTTCTAGCTACGAATCATGACAATTTCACTCCTAATCAAGGGGGACTTAGACAAAATAGCTGCAGAGTATACTGTTTTAGTGGAGCAGGCGGTTGGAGTTGAGAGCAGTAACCAGCAAATACCCATAGGGGAACCGCAGAACCAACTCCCAAACCCGCAAAACTCAATCAACTCTGCACAAACACAACCCCAAAGCCAGAACCAAAACCCTGCTTACCCACAAAACCCAAATAACCCTTTCAACAACCCAGTATACCAACATTACCCATACCCACCTTATCCTTACCCACCTTACCCGTATCCTCCACCCCCAGTCTATAATCAACCACCTGTTTACCCACCACCACCCCAACAAGTACCCGTACCAGCTGTTAATCCTCAACACGTTCCTCAGAACGTGGATCACAATATGGCGATTAGAGGGAGGTTTGCAGCGCAGCCACAACGGTACTATGATGGAGTGGCTTTACCTCCAGTTGAGGCGAATAACTTCTCGATTTCCCTGGGGATTTTAAAGCTGCTGACCGAGAATCAGTTCAAAGGAGTGATAGGGAAGGAGAATCCTCACACTCACTTGAGGAGCTTTCTCATGATAGCCTCAACATTCAATTATAATGGCATGTCTGAAGATGCCAAGAGGCTTAGGCTGTTCCCATTCTCATTGACGGGAATAGCCAAGGAGTGGTACGATAATACGCTCCCGCGGGGAGGTATTACCACTTGGGCCGAGCTCGAGCGTCTGTTCCTCGAGCGATTCTACCCTCCATCTAGGACGATCAAGGCTAGAATTGAGATCTCTTCCTTCCGCCAGAAGTCTGGAGAGGATTTACGCCAAGCGTGGGAGAGATACTCAAACATGCTGATTGAGTGCCCGCAGCACGGGTACAATAAGGGGGATATTATGGCATTCTTCTATAGTGGTGCCAACAAGGCGGGGCAAGACCATTTAGACGCTTGTGCGGGCGGAGCATTCTTGAACCAAGGCATATAGAGGTGTAGAGAGATCATGGACAACATTGTCACGAATGCCGGTGCTTGGAGTGGAGATGCAGATTTTCAGAGAGTTAATCAGGTTGAAGAAGGTGAAGGAACGAGAAGGCTGCTGATGGCCATGATGGAGAAGATCAACAACCTCAAGTTGGGGAAGAGTTTGGGTGGAGAGCATGCAGTAGAGAACGAGAGAGTAGACCAACCAAGTGGACAACAAGAGGTAGCCAATTACATGGGAGGTCCATATTACAATCAGAATGACTACCAAGGTGGAAACCAGTATGGAAGACCTCCTTATGGTCAACCATTTGCACCTCCAGGCCCGCAGCTGCTTCAAAATCAATGGAGGAACACACAAGGAGTTCAAGGAGGCCAGCAGCCTCCTCAAAACACATGGAGGAAGAATGATAATTTTTCTTATGCTAACCCAAAAGCTGGTATTACTGTTCCTGCAGGTGTTGATCCGGGGTCTAAACCTCCTGGTGGAGAAGGCGGTGCATCAACCGAGGAGATGTTGAGAGCGATTCTTCAGAAGGTGGAGGAGGGAAGCAAGCGGTTGTCATCCTTGGAGTACGATGTGAAGGAGTTGCACAAGAAGGGCGATCATCGAGATCAAGAGCTCCAGAAGATGAACGTTGAGTGGACTAGAACTCAACAAGAGAACAATCGAAGGTTCACCTCTTTAGAGCTCCAGATGAGCCAGATTGCAAAATCAGTGAATAGAATGCCGGAGGGGAACCCGAAAGAGCAGTGCAAGGCGATCCAGCTAAGAAGTGGAACCAAATACGAAGGTCCTCAGATGCCTACTGATTCTGAGATGCCCCAAGAAGAGATTGAGCCCAAAGGGGATGGAGATGAGACTGAGGAGAAAGAAGTTGAGAAGAAGGTTGAGGATGAGAGCACTCAAGCAAGCAAGGAGCTTGAAGGGAAAGACTTTGAGGAGATAGAGAGAGTTCCTAAGTGGAAAAAGGCAAATGAAGCAAGGGAGAAAGTGAAAGAAACAGAAAGAGATGAATGGGGGGTACCCAAATCTGTGATACCTGTCCCGTATCCACAGCGCTTCATGAAAAAGAAGCTTGATGAAAAATTTGCAAAATTTCTTGATGTTTTTAAACAATTGCATATTAATATTCCTTTTTATGATGCTTTGGAACAGATGCCGCACTATGCGAAGTTTTTGAAGGACTTGATTGCGAAAAGACGGCGAGTGGATGAGCCGAAGTTGGTGCAGCTGAACCACGAGGTGAGTGCATTAGTGCACAAGGCGCTCCCACCAAAGCTGAAGGATCCCGGAAGTTTCACGATCTTATGTGACATTGGGAACGGGATCAAGAAGGGAGCATTGTGCGACCTCGGGGCGAGCATAAATCTGATGTCCTTGTCGCTTTTCAAGAAGTTGGAAGGTGGTGAACTTCAACCCACAATGATGACGCTTCAACTTGCCGACCGGTCTATTACTAGACCTCAAGGTGTTGTTGAAGACGTCCTAGTGAGAGTTGGAGATCACATTTTTCCAGCCGACTTTGTAGTGCTAGAAATGGAGGAAGATGAGCACGTGCCCTTGATCTTGGGAAGACCGTTCTTAGCTACGGCGGGGATGGTGCTAGATGTGGCAAATGGGAAGATCACATTGAAGGTTGATGATCAAGAAGTGAAGATCTCCCTATATGAAGCCATGAAGCACCCGAAGGAGGATGGGAGCTTGTATTGCATGGATGCCATTGATCCTCGTGTTGAAGACACACCTCCTATCCCTAATCCTTCTCATATTCATGATTTTGTTAGTCCTTCAATTGATAATTTAACCCATGAACATTATGTTCTTGATTATGTTGATAGGGATAAAGTGAAGAAGTTGAAGGATGAAGAGGTGAAGAAAGTGGACGTGGTCCAGTTAGAAGGGAAAGGAAGAGTTAAGAAGAAAAAGTCCAAACTTAAGAAATTGTTTGGTAAGACTCCTCCAGATAAATGTGAGAAGGAGTTGAGACCCATAACACTTGGGAATGAGAAGAAAGCAAAGGAACTCATGATGGAGGGACAACAAGGAAAGAAGTTCAAACACCACTCTTATGAGAGTAAGGGAGGTAAATTTGAGTATGATGTCCCATAAGCTCCTTTGAGCTTGGTCCGGCATGAGGACCTTAAAAATAGCGCTGAATGGGAGGCAACCCATTTTTATTTGCTTTTGAGTGTTTTTAGTTATTTTCCTTTTATGTTACTAGGATGTTGTTGAGTCGTATGTTTAACCTCGTACTTGAGAGTTTTATTTTGTAGGCTTGTCTCTAAAGGAGTAAAGGTATCATGGAGTTATTCAGATTGAAGGAACCCACTTGAGACAAGGGAGTGTGCAAAGCTAGTGAGAGAAACTGAATTGTTCGGTTGAGGTAACCCACAACCCCAAACTTAGACCTCTAGCAAGGTCGAAGTTTGGGGGGTGGAGTTTTTTTTATATGTTTTCTTGTTACATTGCACCGGAGCACCCCTTATCTTTGAGTTGAGTTAGTTATTTGGTGCCTTGAGATGCTCCTTGGGCTATTATTAATTTGTTTTGTTACTCAATATTTTATGCCTATCAATCACCTTATGCTTGTTGATTGCTATCTTTGAGTATGATTTGATGAGTAGGTTGAGTTGTAAGGAGTGAGTTAGAAATTCTTTTGTGTGAGTATTTGAGTTTGAGCTGATTTGAGAAAGAACTTGTATGCTTGTGAATTTTTCTTTGAGTACTTGTGTGATGAGAGTGAGAATGCACTAGGACTAGCTTGGATGTGAAAGCCGTGAGAGTTGAGCCTTACGAGATTTAAATGCATGATTTAATCTCTTCGTCTGTGAGTGGATCGTCACCTTAGAGGATGCTAGAACTTGCATGTGCTCTTGCTTCTAGATTGTGTCTAGTTTGATATGCCGAATAGGATCTTAGGCCATTTTTGAATTGAATAAGTCACTTAGCCAAAATTTTCCTTACCAATGACATTGATCCCTTGTTAGCCCCTTTGAGCCTAAAGCCTATTTTATTTGCTAGCACATATGAACACTATTCCAATTCCTAAGCCTTTTTGTCCAAATTTGAGTGGAGAATAGGAAAGTGTGAATATGAAGGAAGTGAATTGAGTTGAAAAAAGGAAAAGGTTGTTTGTTGAGTAAATATGAGAAGAAGGTGTGATGAAGTTTTGAGATGTGGGAAAAAGAACAAAAAAATTTGAGAATGAGCTCATGTGTTTGTGCGAAAAAGAAAAAAAAATGATGATGAAGTGATTGAAAAAGTGAAGGAGTGAGAAAGATAAAAAATTGAAGTGTTGAGAGAATTGAAAGCGAAAGTGTAGTGATTGAATACGTTTGAAGTAGTTCGTTCTTAATCTCGAAGTACCGAAGTTTTGAATTTCTATTCTCCATTCACTTGAGTCACTTTACCATATTGTTATCCCACCTGTCCAAAGAGCCTACATTACAACCTTTTGAAAGTCCTTTTTGATTCGGCATTGATTTCTAGAGTATGGTCGAAGTTGAGAGCATTTACAAGCCTATGGCTGCCAATTTGTGTGATTGATTGATTGAGTGAGTCCCTTTATCATTGTTATACACTTGTGAGGGAGTTAAACACATCGTTGAGTGCACATCCATGCTTGATCTTGGTGTTTCTTGTTATTGTTGCATGAGTATGATGAAGGAAAGTGAGTGAGTATACGTGTGATTGACTTTTGAAGCTTGAGTTCATTAGCTTGCATGATTGAGTTTTCCTACTCATTCCTAACAATTTCACTTGACTTATTATTTCATTGCTTGGGGACAAGCAATATGGTAAGTTTGGGGGGGTTGATTAGGCGTGAAATTGTCATGATTCGTAGCTAGAAACGCCCTAGTTTTGGTCGAGTTTATAGAGTATTTAGAGTCAAATGAGCATTATTTCTATACATTGATAAATTTGTCTCTTTGATGCTCATAGGTTAATAGAGGACGAAAAACGGAGTTCGTAGGACTTTGAATCGACTCAAACGGATGCCCGGATGAGAAGATATTGAAGAAATACGATTGGTATTAGTGCGGACGAGAAAAAGTATCATTTGGAAGGATTAGAGATCACTCGAGCGCATTGCTCGAGCGCCACCGCTCGAGCGCCTTACTCGAGCGCGCAAACGTACAGAACAATTCTTGCGCTCGAGCAGCTCGAGCGCCACCGCTCGAGCTAATTGCTCTAGCGCCCAAAACATACAGAGAAGATTCAGCGCTCGAGCAGCTCGAGCGCGACCGCTCGAGCGAATGCATCATTCGAGCTACACAGCTCGAGCGGGACCGCTCGAGCGTTTTGCTCGAGCGCCCATATACTTTTGCCTCCGGATGCGTATTTTCAGCCCATTAACTCCCGTTTCGACCCGGTGCCTATATATACCTCTTCCAAACACGTTTTGAAGAATCCCCGACTTTTAGAAATCACTTTAGACTTAATTTTTAGAGAGAGGAAGAGGAGAAGAACGAGCAAGCTTTACTTTTACGTTGTTGAGGTTTTTCATACGAATTCTTAGTTTTCTTTTCGTTTCTTAGTTTCTTTTCATTAGCTTGATTACTTTAAACGTTTTAAACTTCGTTTTAGTTAATTAAATTTCAGTTCTTAGAATTATTTTATTTTAAAACCCTAGTTAATGTTTCTTATTTTCTTCGTTCAATTCATTATGTTTTTGTTTGTTATTTCTTCTATTGCTTTTATTTTTGTTATAACCATGTCCGGCTAAAACTCTTGCATGCTTGGGTTAGGATGAACTCGTAGAAGTAGGATGTGGGTACGTAATTAAGATAATTGGTGACGTTAGTTTTAATTCTCTTAATTAATGAATTCATATAATTAATCTTAACTCTACCTTTGAATTTGGTACGAAAGTGTTAGAGAGAGGACGACCGCATCACTCAATAACAATTAGTAGTCTTAACGAGAGGGTTTAGGAAAGGTTAATTCATCTACCGGTTTAGCGAAGGAGGACGACCGCATCACCTTAGTTAAATTAGGGTCTCATTAATTAAGCACAATTCATTAACTTGTTAGTGGATTAGTGAAGTCGATTGCTAGGATAAAGTATTAGGGTAAGAAATCTTGAGCTTTCATTCTACGATCTTTTACTTAGGTTAATTCTTGTTTGTCACGATTACTTTGATTATGTACCTGCTCCGTTAGTATACGTAGGGATTCCTATCCTAAGCATCACCATCTCATACTTGCATATACACCTTAGATACTTAGTTTAATTTTCCTTTTGCATTCGTAGGATAATTTAGTTAGCTTAATTAATCTTTCCAAAAATCCAAAAATAACACACTCATATTAACTACGACGCGTAGATCTTCAGGGATCTATTCGCATATACACCATCCCTTGGGTTCGATAATACTTGGTCCCTATACTTGCCCATACTACTGTGAACCCGTACTCTTGCGGGGTAGCTACTAGTAGAAGCTAGTGTAGTCGCTTCAAGTCAGTACACTTGAGGATATAAGAAGTGACGCATGGATTATTGATACTGGAGCTAGTAAACATATGTGTATTAATCCTGAATTGATGAGAAATTTAACACCTCTTAAGGGAAAGGTTACAGTGTGTTTACCTGATGGTAGTGTCAAGACAGTGGAATACTCCGGGGAAGTTCATTTATCTTCGGATATAATTCTGAAAGAAGTGTTATTCATACCTTCTTTTAAATATAATCTTTTGTCAGTTTCACAACTTTGCTCCACTTCTAGCATCAAGTGTTTGTTCCTATCTACTTGTTGCTATCTACAGGACATTCGAACTGATAAACATGTTGGTGAAGGTGAATTGGTTGGGAACCTTTACATTTTGAAGAATACGTCCTTACATACTGTTGCAACTTATTCTTGTAACTTTTCCATTGATACTTGGCATAGATCACTTGGACATGCCTCCTATTCTACATTGATGCATTTGGATTTCTTGAAGAATAGCCTTACATCTGACACTGCTCATTCAATAAAGTCTTGTGAAGCATGTTTCAAGGCTAAACAACATAGACTTCCATTTAGTAACAGCTCTATTACTACTAATGGTTCTTTTGAATTGCTACATATGGATGTATGGGGTCCCTGTAGCGATGTTTGCTTGACTAATACTCCTTATTTTTTAACTGTGGTGGATGACTATACTAGAGGTACTTGGTGTTGGGAAAATAGGGGTGCCCGGAATCTATTCGGGATGAATTTTAAATATGAATTTAAATACAATTATTACTATCATGAATTAATCCTAATTAATTCAAATAATAATTCCAACAACTAATTATCATCATGCATGCTAAATTAATTTCACATATTTAACTAGGCGGAATTAAACAAGTAAATATGCGATTAACGTACCTCTCGTAGTAATGGCCTTTGGATATACGGGACACTCGTAATCACGTTCTATCAACCCAAAGCCTTCTCAAGTATTTCCCTTTTCACCTCACTTGATCGCCGGTGGGAGACGCTTTCAAGCAATTTAATAACTAAGGAAAAAGAAAAATATATATGCTTCTTGATTTTTCCAACACATGGAATTATATATTTGGGGATGAAATAATCATCCCCTATTTATAGAGTGGGGTGACCGAAATTTAGAGGATATATGGGCCTTAGAGAAAATCTTTTCTTAGACTCTAAGAAATCTTGAATATATCTCATATATTCTTTTCTCCAAGATAAAATATTCCACAAAAATCTCACCCTCCTCAAAATGGGGTAATTTTCGAAAATTCTAAGAGAAGATCACAAGATTTGGATCTTCTTGAATATATGAGATAATCTTGTATTCCAAGAATACTTATCCTCCATAATATCTTTCCAAGAAAATCAACAAAATCTTTTATCTCCTAACAAACCCAAATTTTCGAAAATCATGGATAAAATCAGCATAATATTATCTTTTTATTTTAATCACCTTATCATTATTGGGCTACTTAATTGGGCTACTTGAGGGGCCTTAAGGAGAATTAAGATTGGACCTCCTAATGGACTTCTGAATTTCAATATTGAGCCCCAATATAATTCAGCCCATTAATATTAATTATTACCACTAATAAATTAATATTGCACTATCCATCTTAATCCATATTACGATAATATGGGCTCCCGGTTATTATTTCCCGCGTTTAAGATTATCAAGTCCATTAACTAATTGAGCTTCTGAATAGCTCTAAATTAATTAATATATTTCACCTTGGAGTAAAGACAGCTCAACATTATTATTCGTACCGAAGAAACTAATTCTTCACTTGCAAGATTTGGTACAATAAAACTTCTGAGCCCACCAAGGGGACTAATCACACGAGCCGTACTCGCACGCGTTTCTCCGTATTAAATCTTAGCAACCGTCGTATGATTAATATTACTGCCCAAGACACAAAGTTCGAAGTCACAATGATTCTCACCCAACATGAATCAAAGCAGTAACTACTAAGCACACACGGTCCTATTTAAGTGACGGAGATTAAGAAATCAACAACCACTGAGGTCTAATTCTTCACCTTTCAGAGCAGAAGAATTTCTCCTCGCTGTAGGACCTCTTCAACACATACTAAATGTGCTAGTGCAATCTCTTGGTCAAGACAGACCAATCTGAGCCTTACACATCGACCTTTCACGGCGGATTGTTCAATTCCACCTGGGTCGTGAAAATGTACGTTTAGTTACAAGTAAACTGTTAATGTCGTCTTCCGTGATCGGGTATCACCACATTAACTACAATGTAACACGTACTATATATTGAACGGTTTGCAATAAATATTCAACATTCAATCATATCTAAAGCAAATGCGATAAAAGAATTATTCTCATAAACAAGTGTTTGATACACGAGTTATACAAAGTAAAAGCATACTTTCACGTATAACTCCAACAATCTCCCACTTATACTTAAAGTCTGCTTTTAGTATACATCACGCATGTCTTAGTGTAGTAGCTCTACGTGACATCATATGTCAACCTACATTAACCTAATAATTCCTCCCACTTATACTTAAAGTAGATTGGCAATCGTCTTGACTCCCATTCCATCCACATGTCTCTCGAATGTACTCTGAGGCAGACCCTTTGTGAATGGATCAGCTAGGTTGTCACCCGACGCTATCTTTGCCACCTCTATATCTCCTCTCTTAACGATTTCTCGTATCAGATGGTATTTTTTTTCTATGTGTTTGCTGGCCTTGTGGGCTCTCGGTTCCTTTGAATTTGCAACTGCTCCGGCATTGTCACAAAAGACAGTTATCTTGTCGGGCAAATTCGGAACTACGTCCAAGTCCACTAAGAAGTTCTTGAGCCAAACTGCCTCTTTCGCTGCTTCACAAGCAGCTACATACTCGGCTTCCATGGTCGAATCGGCGATGCATTTCTGCTTAACGCTTCTCCATGAAATGGCTCCTCCTCCCATGCAAAACACACTACCCGAGGTTGACTTTCTTGAGTCTATGTCTGATTGGAAATCCGAGTCCGTGTATCCTACGGGAACTAGACTATCCGACTGGTAAATCAGCATCCGCTCCCGAGTTCTTTTCAGATACCTCAAGATGCACTTTACTGCAGTCCAATGGTCTTTCCCGGGATTACTTTGATATCTTGCCACCATGCCTACGGCAAAGCAGATATCCGGTCTCGTACACAACATTGCATACATAAGGCTTCCTACCGCCGAAGCGTACGGAACACCTTTCATGTCATCTATCTCCGCTTGTGTCTTAGGGCTCATTTCTTTCGATAGATGGATTCCGTGCCTAAAAGGTATAAAACCTTTCTTGGAATCTTGCATGCTGAAACGCTTCAAAACAGTGTCAATGTATGAAGCTTGCGATAAGCCCAACATCCTTTTCTTGCGATCGCGAGTGATTTTGATCCCAAGGATGTGACCGGCTTCCCCTAAGTCCTTCATATCAAATTGTTTTGACAGCCATACCTTTACGTCTGACAATACCTTTACATTGTTTCCAATGAGCAGAATATCGTCTACGTATAATACTAAGAATACCACCGCAGTTCCGTCACGCTTCTTGTACACACAACTTTCGAACTCGTTTTGATCAAACCCATAAGACTTTATCACTTGATCAAAACACTGGTTCCAAGTACGCGATGCTTGCTTAAGTCCATAAATGGATCTCTTGAGCTTGCATACGAGATTCTCTTGGCCTTTTTCAATGAAACCTTTGGGCTGTTGCATATAGATATCTATGCCGTCAAGACTTCCGTTAAGGAAAGCCGTCTTGACATCCATTTGCCAGATCTCGTAATCTAGGTGCGCAGCGATCGACAAGAGAATACGGATGGACTTAAGCATAGCTACAGGCGAAAAGGTTTCCTCATAATCGATCCCTTCTTTCTGAGTATACCCTTTGGCCACAAGCCTTGCTTTGAAGGTTTCAACCCTTCCGTCCGGTCCTCTTTTCCTCTTGTACACCCACTTGCATCCAATGGGTTCTACCCCACTGGGTGGCTCGACCAACTCCCACACTTGATTATTATCCATAGAACCCATCTCGGCTTCCATTGCCGTTTGCCATGACTCCGCGTCTTTGTCTTGGATTGCCTCATCGTACGTCCATGGGTCTGATTCAACACCGGGAACCAAATCCGAAGATTCTCCTATCCCCATGAATCTCTCGGGTTGTCTAGGAACCCTCCCACTACGACGGGGTTCCGGTTGTGAAGATGTGACGTGTGGTACATCATCTTGTATACTTGGTATCGAGGTTTGACCTCTCAATTCTTCTAAGGTAATTTCACTTTTAGGCTTCCGATTGTTCATATAGTCTTCCTCCAAGAATTTAAAGTGTGTACTAATCACGGTCTTTTGATCCTTGGGACTATAGAACATGCACCCTTTCGTTCCGGCCGGGTATCCTATAAACAGCCTTAATTCCGAACGTGGATCCAACTTACCGGCTTCCTTGTCTAGCACGTATGCCGGACAACCCCAAATTCGCAAATGTCTTAGACTGGGCTTGCGCCCGGTCCACAATTCCATTGGGGTTTTAGGAACCGATTTGGATGGCACCAAGTTTAGAATATAAGCCGCCGTTTCCAAGGCATTACCCCAAAACGACTTGGGTAAATCCGAATAACTCATCATGGATCTGACCATCTCTAAAAGAGTCCGGTTCCTTCGTTCCGCCACACCGTTCTGTTGAGGGGTTCCCGGTGCGGTTAACTGGGATACAATCCCTTCGTCCGATAGGTAGTTCAAGAATTCATCGCTGAGGTATTCGCCTCCACGATCTGATCGTAGAAACTTGATACTCTTTTCCCTATGTTTCTCGGCTTCGGCCTTAAACTCTTTAAACTTTTCAAAAGTTTCAGACTTGTGCCGCATAAGGTAAATGTACCCATATCTTGAGTAATCGTCAATGAAGGTAACGAAATACTCATACCCCATTCTCGCTTTGATCGTCATTGGACCACACACATCGGTATGAACGAGTTCTAACACTTCCGTGGCTCTATTCCCCTTGGCTCCAAATGCCCTCTTGGTCATCTTACCCTCTAAACAGGATTCACAAGTTGGAAACGGCTCGACTTGGAGCGATTCCAAGGATCCGTCTTTCACCAATCTCTCTATCCGCTTTAGATTAATATGACCTAGTCTAAGATGCCATAGAAGTGTTTCGTTCATCTCCGAAGAACGCTTTCTTTTATTGCTCGAAATGATCGACGTGTTATTAGATTCATTATTTGAGTGGTGTGCACACTTAATTGTATAGAGATTGTTTACCAACGTTCCATGACAGATAATATCATTCTTAAAAGAAACAGTAACAACTTTATTAAAAGTAACTGAATATCCATCAAAGAACAACTTAGAAACCGAAATTAAATTCTTTCTAAAGTTCGGAACGTATAAAACATCTCTTAAAATTAAAACTCTATCTTCAAAAGATAGGTGCACGACTCCCACTGCTTCGGCTGCCACTCTCGTAGCATCGCCTAAAGTGATGGTGATCTCATTCTTGCTAAGTCGCCGGGTTAGCTGAAACCCCTGAAGAGTGAAACAAATATGATCAGTTGCCCCGGTATCCACTACCCAAACGTGGGCAGCATACGCCGCAACATATGTTTCAACGACTAAAGCATGAGACTTACCTTTCTTTACCGCCTTCTTAGGCTTAGAACAGGTAGACCTCCAATGTCCTCTTTCCCCGCAATTGAAGCACTTACTCTTACCGGGTATCCTCACGCCGTACGGCTTGAAAGCTCTTTTCTTGCCTCCCAAAGTGAGTCTACTGGTTTGGTTCCGATCAACTACCTCCTTCTCAATCTTACCTTCCATTGGCCTAGATTTCGAGAAAAGGTTCTTGATCACCAAAGCCTCGTCCTTACTCCCCAAGTATGACTCTACCGTTATCAGAGCTTTGAGTAGGGTATCTAAAGTGAACTTGTGTTCAGATAACACGTATTCCCAAAAGAACCCATCAAAACTACTCGATAGCTTTAGGAGTATGGAATCGATTTGACTTTCTTCACTTTGTCCGGCACCAAGAAACTCGAGTTTCTCAAACTCGCGCCTAAAATTGAGAACATGATCCCTTACGGGTGTTCCCTTCACCATTTCCTTCGTGAGCTTCTCACGAATGGTGAACAGATTCGTCATGGGGTTCTGATGTTGAAACATCTCTTCAAGGCTATTCATGATGTCAACAGCCGCTTCAATGCCTTCATGAATGCGCCTCAAATCCTCAGACATAAATGTCAAGATGATGCGTTTCATGTGCTCATTGGAATGCTTCCAATCATCGAATATCGCCTTTTCCTCATTACTTGACTTATCATTAGGTTTCTTGGGTACGTCAACGCTAAATATCCAATAGTGTTCTTGCGCAGGAAGGACCATATTTATATTACGTTTCCAATCAACATAGTTCTCACCAACAAGTTTGTTATCTTTAAGTATACTAAACAGTGGATTAAAAGGTTGCGACATGATGAACTGAGAATAAAACATACATTCATATCAATATCTAGAAAAATACGAACTTATCACATAAATTTGATCACATTAATTATATTGAAACCTTAAAACAATATAATCATGCATCAGCCAACATCTCGAAACAATTTAAATGCGCCACGAGGGGTGGTCTATACATTTAAACACATTCAAGCGGATTACAAACTTAAAAAGTTACAAATCCTTAATTCAAAATTAATAGTTGGCTCCCACTTTGACCACATAGAAACTGACAGGGACTCCGAGGGGAGTAAGTTAATATCAATTTCCTATGCCTAAGTAATAACCATAATTAAATACAGGATTATTATTTCGCTTTGAGCAAGCCACTCGTGGTGAGGGTCAATACCGCCACTAGTAATAATCCACAATCATCCTTTCGGAATTTATTCATGTGAAATCCGTTCTTTTGGCCGATCCGAGGGGGAAATGTATTCCAAAGGAACTTCACAAATAAATAAATTATGGAGGCCAAAATAATCCAATTTTAATATCCGGAATAAAATTGCGATTATAAAAACATACTTAGTAATTTTCGAAAGTAAGGTTTTTCTTGGACAATTAAATTCATGCAAACACATATTAACAAATAATAATAAGTGCACGAAATAAAACATCCATCAAAACAAAATTAAACACATTGGAGCACTCGAATCCAATTGTCACGGTTTAATTTCTTCACGTTTTGATGCGTAAAAATCGTCCTTGTTGCTTTCCGACGTTCGTCTCGACGTGCTCCCACTCGAACAGCAACACTTCTTCAAAAAACAGCATCGTTTGGGGTTCGGGACGACGTTTAAAATCACACGAAAAAAACACGAACCGAAAAAATTCCACGGCCTGAGATACAGCGCGCGTCGGCCCACAAAATGGACCCACGCGCTTCCCGGCCCGAGAGGCGCTGGAAAAGCGCAGCCCCGAGGCGCACCCGAGGCGCGCCGAGGCGCGCCCGAGGCGCCCCGAGGCGCTGCAGGGGCTGGCCGAGGCGCGCGCGCGCCGTGCGCGCGGCGCCGTGCGCCCGTTGCGCACGGTGTGCGCCGTGCACCCCCGTGCGCCGTTTTTTCGCCGTTCGTCCTCGTTTTCTTCACCCCTTGCATGATTTTACCTCCATACACGCGCCACGCATGTATGCGTCGTCCGGGTACGCCGTTTTTAATTCTTCGTTCTTCGTCACGATCCGGTTACAATTTATTTTTACAAAAAAATAAATACTAGATCTAGACTAGTCTATTACAATGATCGAATCAAAATAAAAACAACTAATCTACTCGTGGATTTTCTCACGAGAAAAACGAATTCGAACGAATCGAATTAAAAACCAAATTAATTCACACGCATGAAATTAACAACATTAAAAACCATGACAATTGGATACCTGCAAAAAAGATCTAACAATTCTACTATCCAATTTCAATTTTAATGTTCAACAATTTAAATTCCAATTTAAAATTCAGAGCCCGAAACCGTGGCTCTGATACCAGTTGTTGGGAAAATAGGGGTGCCCGAAATCTATTCGGGATGAATTTTAAATATGAATTTAAATACAATTATTACTATCATGAATTAATCCTAATTAATTCAAATAATAATTCCAACAACTAATTATCATCATGCATGCTAAATTAATTTCACATATTTAACTAGGCGGAATTAAACAAGTAAATATGCGATTAACGTACCTCTCGTAGTAATGGCCTTTGGATATACGGGACACTCGTAATCACGTTCTATCAACCCAAAGCCTTCTCAAGTATTTCCCTTTTCACCTCACTTGATCGCCGGTGGGAGACGCTTTCAAGCAATTTAATAACTAAGGAAAAAGAAAAATATCTATGCTTCTTGATTTTTCCAACACATGGAATTATATATTTGGGGATGAAATAATCATCCCCTATTTATAGAGTGGGGTGACCGAAATTTAGAGGATATATGGGCCTTGGAGAAAATCTTTTCTTAGACTCTAAGAAATCTTGAATATATCTCATATATTCTTTTCTCCAAGATAAAATATTCCACAAAAATCTCACCCTCCTCAAAATGGGGTAATTTTCGAAAATTCTAAGAGAAGATCACAAGATTTGGATCTTCTTGAATATATGAGATAATCTTGTATTCCAAGAATACTTATCCTCCATAATATCTTTCCAAGAAAATCAACAAAATCTTTTATCTCCTAACAAACCCAAATTTTCGAAAATCATGGATAAAATCAGCATAATATTATCTTTTTATTTTAATCACCTTATCATTATTGGGCTACTTAATTGGGCTACTTGAGGGGCCTTAAGGAGAATTAAGATTGGACCTCCTAATGGACTTCTGAATTTCAATATTGAGCCCCAATATAATTCAGCCCATTAATATTAATTATTACCACTAATAAATTAATATTGCACTATCCATCTTAATCCATATTACGATAATATGGGCTCCCGGTTATTATTTCCCGCGTTTAAGATTATCAAGTCCATTAACTAATTGAGCTTCTGAATAGCTCTAAATTAATTAATATATTTCACCTTGGAGTAAAGACAGCTCAACATTATTATTCGTACCGAAGAAACTAATTCTTCACTTGCAAGATTTGGTACAATAAAACTTCTGAGCCCACCAAGGGGACTAATCACACGAGCCGTACTCGCACGCGTTTCTCCGTATTAAATCTTAGCAACCGTCGTATGATTAATATTACTGCCCAAGACACAAAGTTCGAAGTCACAATGATTCTCACCCAACATGAATCAAAGCAGTAACTACTAAGCACACACGGTCCTATTTAAGTGACGGAGATTAAGAAATCAACAACCACTGAGGTCTAATTCTTCACCTTTCAGAACAGAAGAATTTCTCCTCGCTGTAGGACCTCTTCAACACATACTAAATGTGCTAGTGCAATCTCTTGGTCAAGACAGACCAATCTGAGCCTTACACATCGACCTTTCACGGCGGATTGTTCAATTCCACCTGGGTCGTGAAAATGTACGTTTAGTTACAAGTAAACTGTTAATGTCGTCTTCCGTGATCGGGTATCACCACATTAACTACAATGTAACACGTACTATATATTGAACGGTTTGCAATAAATATTCAACATTCAATCATATCTAAAGCAAATGCGATAAAAGAATTATTCTCATAAACAAGTGTTTGATACACGAGTTATACAAAGTAAAAGCATACTTTCACGTATAACTCCAACACTTGGGTGTTTCTGTTAAAACATAAATCAGAGGTAGCTGGTATATTGAAACATTTCTTTGTGATGATTGAGCGACAATATGAAAAAAAGGTAAAGAGAGTGAGAAGTGATAATGGCCTTGAGTTCTTGGGCAAAGAGTGTCAAGAATTATTTTTGTCACAGGGTATTATCCATGAAAAAACATGTGTCTATACACCACAACAAAATGGTGTAGTGGAACGCAAACATAGGCATTTATTGGAGGTTGCAAGAGCTATTTTGTTTCAGGCAAATCTGCCTTTGACCTTTTGGCCCTTTTCAGTTTTGCTTTTCTTTTATAATAATTCTTCAGTATATCTGAGCTTTATAGTATATTCTTGGACCCCATTAAGGGGCTGAATGATTCGCAGGATGTGAGTTGAATAGTATCAGATGGTCATATGAGTTTCAGTGTTGATGCTGCTGAGCAATTCCAGGTTCCGGAGGTTTACGTTTTTACGACAAATGCTTGTCCACCTAGGGGTCCTGGATTGAGTGAGACTAAAGTTTTAGTCTCATTTAATCTCATTTATTATTGTGTTTGGATTGATAGTTTAAGACCCACGATAAAATAAGGGCTCGGGTCATAAACCTACGTAATTCATCAAATGAAGGGGCTATATAATCTTTTAGGAATGGTGGGACTCCATAATCCCATACTTTCAAATTACTATTTTGCCCTCACAATATTTGTGAAAGAAAATAAATATTTTTTGGAGGCTGAATTAGTTGGGGGTAAAAATGGTATATTGCACTTTAAACCCACTTAATCATTCAATCCAAAAGAAAAAAAAAACAATCATACAATCCAAACACACATTTCTACTCAAATAATCATATTTAATTCAATCCCATCTAATCCAATCACATCTAATCAATCCGGTCCTTCAAACCAAACTTCCCCAGGTACATATGTGTAAATGCTGAAATAATTGTTCAGTTTCTGTAAACATTATATATATCTGTATAATACTCCCTTCCCTTTGTTTCAAATTTATTTGCATACTAAAAATGACACATTAAAAAAAATTGAGTAAAATAGTAGCATATGAATAAATTAGTATTTTTATGAATGTGCACAAAAATTAATATATTTTTTATTGTGTGCAAATAATTTTGGAACAAATAAATAAAACACTTCCCCACAATGAGACTCCGTCGTTCTGCCCGAGGGCTACGGTGAAGAAATCAGGGCAGAGGTCTCATGGTAGTGAAAGAATTTTGTCTCATCTAAAAATTTTAAATCGTATAGAGATGTGAATTTTTTTTTTTTTATTTTTTTTTTTTTTTGTGTAATTACAGGTAGGGTGGTGCGCTCATGAGAGGGTATTGGCGCAACCTGCGGTAGGACTTCTGAGTACAGTGGATGATTGAGAGCCTGGTGGATGATTTGCAGGCAGTCTTTTGCGGAGCAGCAGACAAATTGTCGGTACGCGTGCTTGGAGTGGGGGGTGGGGTGGATATGGAGGGAGACGGTGGTGGAGGATTTGATAAGAAGGGGAGAGATGAGGGAGAAAGCTGGGGAATGGAAAAACAAAGTTCGGGCTGCTGCTAAGCCTGGTGGCTCCTC